>CM056604.1:26973722-27413722 GCA_029721355.1 Tegillarca granosa | reverse complement strand
ATTACCAATTTCACGCACCAGTCAGCTTCAGTATTAATACAAATTGATTAAGCTTCTTTAAACACCTCTAAAGAGTTAAATGCAGTCAAACTGGAAAACCCTCCAAAAAACGTAACATTATTTTTGTATGGTTAAATGAAATTTGCAACCCAATCAGCCATATAAAAACAGATATAGACTTAATTCTTTTGAAACAAATTTTTGAGTTATTTTTTAATCGGCTTTATTTGCTTATCAAATTAAAATTTTCAGATGATTAAATTTAACCTATTAAAAGTATGGAATAGTTTGCAGGAAAAAATTCAGTCAGGGACTAAACAAACAATCAGTTGTAACCAAGTGAATGTCCATGACGAAAAATATATGAATGAATACGTAATAGATCAAGTAAAAAGGTCGCGTATTCTGATTGGTCAAAAGGATTCAGAGACATTCCTAAAAATTGAAATGTTTAATCCAGCTTGAATCGTGTGACCAGAGATGATTGAGTTTAAGTAGCCATCGAATATTTCGCAAAACTCTGATCACGATGTCTTCTTTCACCCAGGCTCCAGTGATTTTGAATTTTCTAAAATTTGGTTTTGTTTTTTTATTTTCAGATCGAGAAATTAACAATTCAACAGACTCATCGATTGTTGCGAGGGTTCCAGTCACTTCTGTTGTTGTAGACGTCATAAACTGAACAACACAATATACTAGTAACTAAACCAGTAAAATAACTGTGCTGATCTGACAGATAAATACGCATGCGCCAAAAGTCAATTAAATCGTATAAATTGGAATCGATTTTTTTAAATTGAGTTCATTGTAGTCCAATTCCTTTTTAATGGAGGTGACTGTAATATTTTGAAGAAACTAATAAATTCATAAACAATCGTTAATAGTCTACCCATGGAAAACGTACAGTTTTGTGCCGTACGCAGTGTTTATATGAATCTGGGCGATTTAAGTTATTTCTTTAGATTCGCCAGTCAAGTAGTTTTTGAATATACAGAGAATTTAATATCTTCCGAATAACGGACGTCATAGCTGTCTTATATGGTACAAAAATGGTATAAAAATTCATTTTATCATGATCTTATTTGCTTTCATCGCTATATGTTTTAAAACAAATTCACGAAGACGTTTGTCTGATTCGCAACCAGATGAAATATATCTATATAATGGCAACTGATTCGCAACCACTATATAGATAAGTTTTGCGATCATATAATGATGTTTTGCTATCATATAATGATGTTTTGCAAACATATAATTGCCTTTGCATTTAATGTAATGATGAAATACTAGTATATCAATATAATGGCAAATTCTAGTCATATAATGATCTGATGATATCATATAATGACGAAAACAAATGAAATAATTGTAAAAACCAAATCAAATAATTATAAAACCGAATCAAATAATGATTAAGTGCATGCGCCAAACAGAGTAGGTATGAAATTTTAAGCTCTGTAAAAAAGGGGAATATGGCCAGAATTGGCTAGTAATTTGTACAGAAAATGGAACCAATGATTATGGAATGGATAAAGTGATGAATCGGTAAGGTGAATTGATAAATTCATTGTAAAAATGTGCAGATAATTGCAAACATTGTGATACTTCTTTGTTTCATCATAAGAACAGTGAGTAGTGTTTAGCTCGGACAGGTGAAATATAGGTGTATACTTATAGTCTTGATAATATTAACTAGTATACACGGTATGTAAACAAACTAAAATGGAAAATAAAAGCCCTAACTCTCTTGATTGTTCAAATTCAAGTAATACTGATTCATCTGCAAAGCGGAAAGCTCCTTTTAGTCCTGATCAAATTATGCAGCTAACTCAACCTACACATCGTAGACGTAATTCCCTGGGCTCTATAAACGAAGATAATGTTATCAAAATTCAGACTAAAAGTAGTGGACAAGTAGTCAATATTTCTGAAATTGTTTGTGCAACCATGATCAGTCCCGATTTTACCCAGAAAATGATACCAAAATTATCAGATGAAATACTAAAACATATTCTCCCCAATCTTAAAAGTGCTATTGATGATGCAATTACTGCCGTTATAGTTCCTATCATGAACGCAATTCAAGGTCATGAAAAACGGCTCGATACCCAAGACCAGGCTCTTAAGGAACAAGATCTCAAAATAAAAGAACTAGAAAGTGCCGTTAATGCTCAGGATATGACAATATCTTATCAGAATCATGAGATCAGGTCATTACAGGAATCAATAAAACATCTGCAGTTAAATCAAGAACAGGATCAGTATAGTCGCCGTAACTGTCTAGTGTTCAAGAATGTACCGTTAAACACCGATATTAATTCTATAGACACAGACAAAGTCGTGTTGGATATATGTAGTAAGCTTGGTGTTCAAGTGGATCTACAAGATATTAGTCGCTCTCACATTCTTGGTAGGCCAAAAAACGGTAAAGTCAGTGTCATTGCCAGGTTTAATAGCTATAGACTCCGAGCGGAGGTGTACAAGAACAAAAAGAAATTAAAAAATCACCAACACAAAATTTTTATTACCGAACATTTAACAAAACATCGTTTTCAATTGGTTCAACGACTAAACAGTTTGAGATTGGCAATGAAGATTGAG
This sequence comes from Tegillarca granosa, assembly GCA_029721355.1. NCBI lineage: Eukaryota > Metazoa > Mollusca > Bivalvia > Arcoida > Arcidae > Tegillarca > Tegillarca granosa. The sequence goes on along the minus strand of CM056604.1, from coordinate 27,411,121 downwards.
TCATACTGGACGCTCGATGGTAGGATCTTCGTTAAACTGTTCAACAAACAGAGAAAAATCATCATTAAAAATCAAAATGATATTGACGCACTTGAATAAACTTACATATTACCATGTTATATAATCGTTTTGCCACAAATTGTGTTATATCTACCAACATCACGGTATTTTTATTTCATCATGTAATTTACTACCTCAAGTTGGTATATAGTGATGTTGTATATAGTAATTAATTTTATTCACTGTAAAAATTTCCCATCACAGTTATTATTTTTGTTCATTTTAAATTACTTTTCATGTGTCAACAAGGTCATTTCCCCTTCTAAACACATCTATGTACTTCTTAGTGTATATACTACTTTTCTTACAATGTTTTATTTACGTTCTCTTTAAGTTTTTTCTTTGTTACTTCACACTCCCAGCACATATTTCCCAACCTCTACCGCAGGTCAACTGTATTTTTGTCTTTACTTTATGTATTAAGCGTCCGTATGGTTCATTTCTACGATTGCCACCTAATATTATTCTTTATGTAACTTGTTCTATACTCTGAATATGGGTATTGACATAGAGACTTACAGGTGTGCAATCGGTTCCTTCTATTCAGTATCTCAAAAGTTTCTTCAGATTCGTAGAATACATCATATCTACAATGCATCGTATTTTCTCAGCTATTTACTTACATGGTTATTTTCTAAACATTCTTTGTTCCGTAAATTTTTAAGATTGCATTTTACTAATATACAGTATATCCTTATCCTAGTTCAAATATTGTTATTGTCAATGGATGTTGCAGAAAATCCTGGACCTCTTTCCAACATCAGTGGTTCTACAAATAACTCTTCTAATTTGTCTATTTTCCATCTTAACTGTAATAGTATACGTCACAAAATAGAGGATCTTGTTCATCTTGTCTGTGATAATGACATTTTATTTTTTACTGAAAGTAAACTTGATCAATCTGTCTCAAATGAGGACATTGTTATTGAAGATTATTGTGTTGATCCTATCAGGAAAGACAGAAACTCCCACGGTGGTGGAGTTATTGTATATAATAAACCCCATTTGTTGGTTACTAGAAGAGAGGACATTGAGGTTCCTGTTTCTAATGATGAAGTTATTTGGGTCCAGATAAAGTTCTCCCACCAACTTCTTCTTATAGACTTAATCTATAGACCAGAAACTAGTACTGTAGATTTCTGGAGTAGACTCGACTACTCAGTTTCTTTTGCTCTCGATTGTACTTCTAATGTTATACTGCTTGGTGATCTTAACATCGACTTTCTTAAGGCACCTCCACGTTATGTGGCTGATATGTTTCGTGTATATAATCTCACCAATGTTATAACGGAACCTACAAGAATAACTTCACATTCAAGTACTCTACTAGATCCTATCATCGTTAGTGACACCTCTTTCGTTCTTGATTCTGGTGTTCTAACCATCGACAAGTCTATCAGTGACCATTGTATAACTTTCGCCACTCTTATGTTTTCTACACATTACAAATCTTGTTTCAAGCGTCATGTATGGAATTATAAGAATGCAGATTTTGACTTACTGGGTTCTTTACTATCCGATTTTGACTGGCTTAATCATTTAGATGGTACTTCTAATGCTGATGAGGCTTGTGAAATGTTTACCTCTGTCTTCATGTCTTTTGTTGATCGATGTGTTCCCAGTAAAGAGGTTTTAATACGTAAAAACGACAAACCTTGGTTCTCTTCTGAACTAAGACGGGAAATAAGAAAGAAAAACCGTCTAAGGCGTGCTGCCTCTAGATGTCCCTCTTCTAATAATGTGACCAAGTTCAAGAGTCAAAGAAATAAAGTAACCAATATGAAGAAGTATGCTAAGCAACAGTATTTCTCTAGTATCGACTCTACCTTGGACCAGGTCAAATCTTCTAATCCTCGAACCTACTGGAAAATCATAAAATCTCTTATTGGCAAATCAAAGACGTCCAACGTTCTTCCTCCGTTACAAAATTCTACAGGCTATGCTTTCAGTGACTCTGATAAATGTAATATGCTCAATGACTATTTCTGTTCGGTTGCTAGTCTAGAGGATGATGATAAGGAACCTCCTGAGTGTGATGTTATTTCTAGAACTGTTCTAGATCGAGTTACTATTAGTTATCAGGATGTATTTGATGTTATATCCAATCTTGAATCAAACAAGGCTGTGGGTGCTGATAAAATTAGTCACAAAATGTTACGCCCAGTTGCAATGGAAATTTCTATACCTCTACAAATCCTTTTTAACAAGTGTTTAGGTCTAAAATGTTATCCATCTGTATGGAAAATTGCTAGAGTTATTCCAATCTATAAAAAAGGTGACAAGTCTCTAGTTTCTAATTATAGACCCATATCTCTACTCAGCTGTGTTGGTAAAATTTTTGAAAGGATCTTATATAAATATATCTATAATCATCTACTTGATAATGGTGTGATCTATGGTTATCAATCAGGATTTCTTGCGGGACGGTCTACAGTTCATCAGTTGGTCGAAATGTTTCATGAAATCTGCTCTGGGTTAGATAATAAAGAATCCTCATGTATGGTATTTTTAGATGTTGCTAAGGCTTTTGATAGGGTCTGGATTAAAGGTCTTGTTAAAAAGTTAAGTAAATTTGGAATACAAGGAGACCTCCTTGCTCTAATGACCGACTATCTTAGCAACCGGAAACAGGTTGTCTTGTTAGGTGATACAGTCTCTAATATTGGCAATCTATCCGCAGGTGTACCCCAAGGATCAGTACTCGGTCCACTTCTGTTTCTCGTATTCATTAATGACATTCATGAGCAACTTCTTGGTATGGCTAGATTATTTGCTGATGATACTTCTCTTGGCTATAGGTTTACCAATGTATCTGAGTTACATCTTGCTGTAAATTCTGACTTATCTAAAATTACAGAATGGGCAAAAAAATGGTTAGTCCAGTTTAATGCCGATAAAACCGAAGTTGTTGTGTTTACCAATATGTTTAATAACTCTGAATGTAATTTTAAATTTGGCGACACTGCTGTCCGTCAGGTAGGCGAACACAAACATCTCGGTGTCATTTTCAGTTTTAATTGTAAGTGGACTTTTCATGTTGATGATGTTATTAGTAAGGTTTCAAAACAATTAGCCGTATTACGGACACTCAAATACACTTTAGGTAGGGAGTCTCTTTCAAAGTTATATTTAACATTTATAAGGCCGGTATTGGAGTATGCATCAGAAGTTTGGGCAGGTTGTAGTGCCAGTGACACCAATAGATTAGAATCGGTGCAACTCGAAGCAGCCAGAATTGTCACAGGACTACCTATTTATGCCAGCAAAGATGCTTTGTATTTTGAAACTGGCTGGGAAACACTAGAGTCACGTCGCTTATATAAAAGGTTATGTTTATTGTTTAGTGTCCTCCATGGGTTGGCCCCTGCCTATCTTACTGATTTGCTTCCTCCTCTAGTTGCTGACAACTCAAACTATTTTCTTCGAAATAGTTATAACTTCTCACTACCTCGGTGCAGACTGTCATCATTTCAAAACTCATTCTTTCCTGCAACATGCAGGTCTTGGAATTTACTTAATCCTGATGCCAAATCTGCAACAAATTTGTATACTTTCAAATGTTTGGTTAAGTGTCCCTTAGAAAAAGCGCCTAACTACTTTGGCACTGGTGACAGGAAAACAAACATAATCTTCACGAGACTTCGTCATAACTGTAGTTCTCTAAATGCCCATCTTTATAGAGTTAATCTAGTGAGCAATCCCAGTTGTAGTTGTGGGCATCACTTTGAGGATTCTTATCACTATTTCTTCCAGTGTTCTCTATATGTTGTTCCTCGTCAAGTTCTCTTTGACTCTGTAGTTCAAAATCATGGTCAGTTAACTGTTACAGTTTTACTCTATGGTGACGCTGAACTGTCCTATGCCAACAACTGTAAAATATTTCTGGCTGTTATAAATTACATCAAACATACTAAACGCTTCCCTTAAATACCAAACTTTACATCATTCCTGCGGTAAATGTTATTTCTCCCGTTCCCCTTTACAATTCTTACTACCCCCTCCCCTCTCCCTTCTCGTATGCACCTTTGTTATTACTTTTTCTTTACACTTCACTTTTGCATTATTATTATTATCATCATCATCATCATTATTATTATTATTATTATTATTATTATTATTATTATTATTATGTAAATATGTTCGTGTCAGTCGCTATTATTGTATTTAAATTTTGCATGCTGTATATTGTATTTAAACATAATTGTAATTGGGAGAGGAAAATTATGAGTTGTACAACTCGTTTCCAATCCTATTGTAAAAATTTTGCAATAAAATATGTTTAAACTAAACTATTAAGTGAAAACATATAATGATGAAGTGGAAACATTTAATGTCGAAATTCAATCATGTAATGATCAGACCAAAAAATATAATTGCAAAATCATATCAAATAATGATAAAACTAAACTAGAATGTATACTTGCTCGCAAGTATATGTCTGCGTATTAGCTATCTAAAGTGGTGCTCCAAATAGCGAAGGAAATTCTAAGAAAGAAAGAAAGAACGCTATGGAATTCCACGGTTTTCATCGGATTTTCCGAATTCCGAAAAACGGTGAGGAAGCGACCTTCCCATGGTCAATCCCTACCATTTTTACAAAATTTCAACCTGATCGGGTGAGAAACGAAGGAGGAGATACCTCTGAAAAATCTGTCTTGAGTAACAAGATACACAGACAGAAATATATCATGATAAACTTAAACATATAACGATGAAAGCAACTAATATCATGATAAAATGAATTCATACACCATTTTTATATGAGGCAACTATATATGGCGTTCTTTACACGAACATGAAATACAAAACATTTTATAATAAAATAAAGAATGTGTATTGCTTTCTTACTTTGTTCTTAAATACGTCAAAAATTACTAAGTAAATTGACTTCTTAATTAATTTGACAAAGAACAACAACAAACTGTCTGTATGCATGGGAAGTGCAAGTTTGTTTTATAGTTTGTCATGCACTAGACCACCCTAAAGATAACTTTAACTTGCTGATTCATTGAGTTTCAAAGAAGCATAATTATTCCTTCTCACACATGTTAAATCAGCAGAAACCCAAATCTAAGAAACGGTATATAAAATTTAAATGTCTTATAAATGATAGGTCTTGAAGTGGGCTTTTAATCTCCGAGCCAACGAGAGGGGTTACGAGGATGGTCAAAGAGATAGTGTTCGACGATCACTGATGATAAAACTCCTAATTGTGACTTTATTAATTTATTAATTAATTAATTTATTTATTTATTTATATGTTTTGATAGTAAATTATCAACTTATGCAAATGCCGTTTTCAATACTTTACACTTTCAGATTCAGGGTCAAATTTCTAAATATATCCCTTTAAAATTATTCAATTGTTTTCTGGAAAAGAAATAAAGAAATTATTTAACCTTCGAAGTTTTTTTTATTTCCATAGGTTTTTAATAATTCACTTAACTTCTGACGATAGATAATATAGTGTTTAGTTTAAATAAAATTCTTACCCAATAACAATGTCTTCAGATAAATATTTTGGACATTTATGAGAAAAATAATTATTTCATGACCAACATCGTAAAAAATAAAGGTTTGACTTTTTAAACGTTTTATTAGACCTGGTTAAAAAAAAAAACTTCGGACGGAGATAAAGAGAGCGCCTTGCTAAAATATGCATGTTTGATCAAACAGGCCTATACATTAATATACTTAGTCTTGACCAGGGACTTATAACACTATCTAGCTATATACGTCCCTGGTCTTGACGGAACACTTTTACTGTTTGTAGCCACTAAACATTATTTATTATTTCTAACACCTTGTTTGTCAGAGATTGTGGCTACGTTTTACAACAAATGACTTTTTTTTTTATCTTGTATCAGAATTTTATTGGGTGGTGACATAATGGTTTAAAAAAGAAAGAGATTAAATGGAGACTCTTCTTAAAATTTTGTTTCCAAAAGTCTGCAAACTCAGTAAAGATTTAAATATCAGTGTAAGCTGAAATTTTTCTTTGTTCAACGCGACTTCACCCTGTATGGTCAATTAAAATGTTAGATCGGTAAATTTTACATATTTTTTTTTACCTCAGTCTTATACCGTTTTCTTCTTACAATGATAAAACTAAGAATATGTTTTTGACGTTTAGAGACAAATCACTTGATTATGAATTTATACATGAAAAATTTCATCAGCCTTATTTGACTGGTTGTTTATCGTTTAGCAAGAGGATCTTCAATAATCCGTTCCCATCATTTCATGTTCCCACATTCATCTGTGAGCAATCCAATCACAGAATGGTCGATAACATATGAGACATCAAAATTAAACAGGAATTTGTGTTATATATCTTCTACCCCTGAACGGGTAAACTGGTGGGGTAAACTCCCCGAGGGTATCCATAAGTCAGTAGGCAGTACTTTGTGCTGTCAGAAAATGTACCATTTAGCAAAATTTTTCATTGTTGAAATTTATTTAAAACTAAGGTTTGTTCTCTCATGCAAAACATTCCTTAGCTGGATTTGGATTCATATAATTTTGGAACTTTAGATTTATAAATTTTCATCTGTTTGGCTAACGTTTTTATCTATCAAACTTTTCGGCCCCTAGTGCCGATAATAGGGAATGATTTTCCGAAATATGCACATATGGTAAATCAAAATAAAACAGGTATTTGTTATATAGTGAGTATATAAAAGAAATTTGTACACCAAGGGCGTGCTGGTTATAATTTATCATCTAGAAATGTAAAATTTTTGTTTGATTGGTAAAGGTGGACAAACACTGTTAAACATAAGGGACTTGCTTAACAGAAAATTACCAGTCAACGGACTAAATATTTTGAATTTACGATAATAAGCTTTTTACTTCTTTGATAATTATAAGTGTCGTGGGTGAATATGTGACATTTATAATTATCAATCCTAACATGAACTTCCTTCTACACAAAATGAGAGCAATGTACAATAATTCTGAAATCGAATGCAGCTTAAATACTGCGATCGGACTAATTACTTCATAGCTTAATCTTTAAATACGAACCATGGACCTGCAATACCCCCCCCCCCCCTTTCTTTGGGGGGGGGGGGTCATAAAAATATTGAAACTAGTAAAAGTCAAGTATTGCATTTAATGAAAACAGAACAACATCTCTTTTTACTCTCCACCGAGTTTATGTCAAACTTTCGTCGGATGTCTAAATAACTCCATCATTTACCCGTTATGTCATTCACATGATCATTAAATTTGTTAGAGTTTTGTTTGCTACTTTAAGTCTGCAGTTTTTTATACGAGAATGATCGGTAATAACAATCATTTTAACTGTTTCGTTCAAAATGCTGCTTAACTTATATATTGATGTCCAATTAAATTTTATCAAATGCCAGCAGACGCATTTGTCAAGCTTATTTTATTTATCGTAAATAGCTTAGTGAACATATTCAAAAAGCAGAGAAACGTCTTATGTTAATTTATATTCATAATTTAAACAAAGATTGTCTTTTTAAAACCTTTAATCAACTTATTAATATAACACAAAAGAGTTTAACAAAACAAAAGTACGGAATAATAAATAGTCGTTTAAATACTATTTGATCATATGGCTAACTAGATTTTTAAATATTGAAACCATGAAATAAAAATAAACATACAATGTACTTTACAAAATTCAAATATTGCAGAAACACAAGATAAATACTTCATTAGAACACATCAATATTAAACTCGTAACATTTTAAAACACTTATATGATAAGTGAAGATTGAGTCCCTTTGTATTATGTTAATACATAAGTATCAAGAAAATTTCCGTTGTTTGAATCAACCGAACCACAAACAAATATGAGGATAATATTGACCCATTAAATTACTCGGAGAGCTAAGCTTTGGCCGTCAAATATTCTTCTCCGACGCCAGCAGTCATTGTACTTGAAAAGAGTTCTTTGTTTAAAATCGTAACTCAATTTCCGAAAAGTAGAGTTGTGACAATTTTTATGCGTCTACATGTCTGTGTTTGTGCTTTTTCTTGGTTTCCCATTGCGATAACAACAAAGTAATCCCCTTACAGATTTAGTCCACAAAAAAGACAAAGCGACAAATTTACCATGAGAACCAGACAAATATCCAGCTGGGACAGGCACAGAGGATGCTTAATCTGATGTAAATGGGGACGAATGAACGAACCTGACGTACTGAATGCAACTGTTAAACAGTGTTGTTATACCGAGATAGTCACACAGAAAAATAAATTAACGCGAAAATATTGAAACCGAGAAATATAATAACTGGTAAAGTATATAAGAGAAGATTAGCAACGAATCAATAGGAAAACAGAATTGACCACTGTACCCTTTGTTTATATCTGTCAAAAATTCCAGTAACGAGCATGGTAAGACGATCAAAAAGGGTAACAGGTATCCAAAACAATAAACTATCTTTGATTACTTTGGTTCCTCTACAAGAGCCCCTGGGCAATTTTAAAGTTTTCTCATCATCAAAAGAATACTAAAAAGGAATAGAAAGATCATGCAAAAAAACACAACCAGAGGTTATGCGAGATAATTCCTATTTTTGTACATATAACCCCAATATAATTTGCCCTACTCCTACAACAAACAACAACAGTGCAGGAAGCATTTTACCATCCTATATTTTGAATCAATGCCTGCAGTGCTCGTAAATAACCCAAAGTAAGTATAGACGCCTAGTGTGGCCATAAGGAAACAACACGAACAACCTAACGTTGTATAGGTTAATACTGTAAAAACAGACCGATCCTTTCTATGACCACGATCTTGATTATTGATCAAAGTATTGTTAGTTTGATTAAATGCTTTGTATTGTACATCCCATTGTTTTATCTTAACTCTGGCATTTTTCCGGCAACAGTTTCTAAGACAACAACAACAACTCTAATATTGACAGGTATCAACTTGGCATGTTTTGTCATGTTTTGTTTAAACTGCGAATGTATTATTTCATGTAAATTGGAAGAACCGGAAACACCGGAAAATCCTCGCAACATTGCATATGTCCAAAATGTTTTCATTGTCAGAAACATCGATTGCTGTGACTATGGTTTTGTTATAGATCTCTTGGTAATGCAATTTCATGTTCGTGAATTCGGCTTGAAATCTCATCGCGTTCTCTTCAGTCATTGCAATGCGATTCTTAATCTCAATCCAAGCATACCCATTACAACAAGGCTTTATTACATTTGTTATATTTGTTCCGCAGCTGATAATGTCAATGTAATATTCATAGACTTTACCGTATGAATCTATAGGCAATGATAGACAAACGCAAGCATACGCAGAATAAAATTTTTGTTGATGGTATTGTCAGTAATAAACTGAAACGACTTCGTTCATTTGAACTTTTGTATACTTTACTTTACATTACATGTTTCTAATCGTCTTTCTATGCAGAATTTAGGTACACATGTTTCCTGAAAAAAAAAAGATAGAATCATATATTGACCAAGCGTATTTAATTTCTAACACTAAGTATTAATTAAAATCCTTTAAAGGGTTCAAATTCAGTATGAGAGTTTCTTTTGCGTACATGCAAGTGAATGGCGTCATATAGGAAGCAAAAACAAATCTCCTCTTTTGCAATGTATCTCTAAATTCCACAAATTGTGAAAGCCCCTGATCGATACCATGATACAATGAGTTTCTGAAACGTGCACATATGGCACATCAAAATTAAACAGGTGTTTTTGTTAAATATATACAACAGGCAAAAACACCGAATTCTAACATAACTTTTTGGATAATTTTGTTTATTTATCTTTATTTTATCTATTATTATTATCATTATTATTATTTATTTATCTTTTTTATTGATTGATTGATTTATTTATTTATTTTTATTGATTGATTGATTGATTTATTAATTTAATGATTTATTGATAAAAATAAAGATGATTGTTTGAGATAACGGTAACAGTGGCAATAATGTAAAAGGCATAATACGTATGTTTGGTAATTAAAATTGGAAGATCGTTCAAGATCCGACAGGAATATGAAAATTGCAATCCAAATAATTTCATAAACAGCAAAAATAAGTTTCAGTGACAGAATAAGATGTTTTATCAATCAGATTCGGGCCAAAAAAAATCTATTAACAAAGTCTCGGGAAATTTATGTCATAGCCCAGTATTATTTATAGTTTCAATAAATAGTATTTACCGTATTTGTATGTGGTAGTTGTTGTCTTGGCCATTCAAGCACAGAATTAATGTTAAATATTCCAGTCAATGTCAAACGTCCAAAAGTTTTTGAGTGGTCACTGATTGTTTTATACCTCTCATACATAACGCTATATCCTCATCAATATGTTATTCTGAGCAGTGCGTGTTTTAATATATTTTTTATATATTTTTTATTATATTTTAAAGGATTTTGAAATTTTCTACATAATGGCACATTAAAATTCAGCAGGTATTTCTTATATATTTACTACCCCTGAGCGGGTACGGCTGCTGGTGGAGTAAAACTCCCCGAGGGTATCCATAACTCAGTAGACAGTACTTTGTGCTGCAGAAAATATACCATTTAGCCAAATTTTCAGCCGTCCTAATTCTTGAAATTTATTTAAAACTAAGGTCTGTTCCCTCATGCAAAGCATTCCTTAGCTTGATTTGGATTCATATAATTTTGGAACTTAGGATTTATTATTTTCCAAATGTTTGGCTATGTTTTTTATCTATAAAACTTTTCGGCCCCTAGTGTCATTGATGAGGAATGATTTTCCGAAATGTGCACATATGGTACATCAAAATTCAGCAGGTATTTCGTATATATTTACCTTCAACATGATTAAAACACATTCGATATTTTGCAATTTTGACTGGATTAAAATTATACTTGCATTTGTTTTCAATGATGTATCTTTTTGTTCAGAAATAGATTTATTCCATACTTCGTTTTTATTTTTATTACAATTACCACCATAAAACATTCAAATGTCCACATTGTATATTAGCTTACATTATGACAAACTGTCCAATACGCGTTTCTGTAGGTAGTGCCATCTTTAGCAGTTAAGGGGTGTTTTATTGGCTGTAAAGAACATCTGTCTGAAATGTCCGAAATTCATAGGATATTGGACATCGTGCTACCATCCATATTCCATTATGTTTTTCAAAAAATATACTGTTTATTTATATCATGCAATGAGATTTCTGTTTGTGATTTAATATTTGGAGATACATCATAACAGCAGTCATTATATTGGAAACAATAACATACAGGTCATTCAAACTGTATGCTGTCTATGCAACGTCCTTTATCGTAACACTTATGTTCAGTATCCACCCTCTGTGATACAACTTTTGAAAACAGTTCTAGTGTGAAGAGCGAATTCACAGTAATGTGCTCATTGCGATATAACAAATCAACAAATAAACAATAATAAAGCAATGCAATGATTGCCACTGATGCAAATGTAGTTTGATATTTATTTTTCATTGTTGTTTGTTTCCGTTATATGACTGTTTTAATCGTAGGTTCTTTTTATATTCGCTCTTTTTGCAGTTATGGCATTTTATAAGAAACTTTTGTTGAAATTTCATTGGATGATGAAGCTCTGTCGATGGCATGACAGCATTAGTTTCCTTATCAGTATCATTTTATTAATAACTCTTTTCAAATGGAAGTTTATACATGCATTTCCTAAACACGACAAGAAGTTGATAGAAAACTATACTTGCTATTTTGTTCGTATGAATCTTTTATGAAGTTAATTATACCCTATGGAGCCAAGATCACGTAAGGGCTTTTTTAAAAATAAGACATAGCAATATTTCTGAAACAAAAAAAAAAAAAATGAATACATGATTTGAAATAAAATTAAAATTAGCTTGTCATTTCTAATATCTGCTTTCATTATGCCATTACAATGTTTTTTTTTTTTTTAAACTTGATCATGGATTTATCATTTAAAAAAATCATACAATTGTGCAATATGTATGTAAACGAAGTCTTCAAGTGTGGAAGTACTCTACTGTGTATAGGGTTGAATTCAGTGATTTTTTTTACCTTTTTAATTTTCAATTTCTGAAATTGAAAAAGTAATATTTAATGGAAGTACGGGATAATTGATATTTGAAATTTTACATTTACTGCTTAAATATACTAGATACCAGTTGAATAAATGTAGCATAGTTCCATGTCAACAAAATTCTAAAAAACAATGTTTATTGTGATGATAAAGACATAAATGAGAAAAATATTGTTTCATATTTTATTGAATTACATTATTCCATACGGGTAAGTGTGTTATCTTTCCTTGAAAATTTAAAATATTTGCTTATACCCTTTTATAAACATTTTGAAATGCACGTGTATCTAAGTACCGGTACTAGAAAGGAATTAAAGACGTATTTTAAATGTATCATATTATAAAACGTCATATGTTAAAAAAGCACAGGACATAATGAAAGAAAATGGTTAGTCCTATATTTCTATTCGTAGCATGATAAACGAAAATCTATATGATTTATCTTATTAATTATTTATCAAAATGGTAGTGTTGTTTTTGAGAATGTTCAAACTTTCTAACTTTATTTGAACTAGAAGTCACTATTGTAGTATGATGGACCAAAATTTTGCAGATTAACATCGCAATCTTTCGGTTAAATGATACTGACATCGGACGAACAGTAAATGTATAGGTTAAAAAAAAACCTTTCCCATGCAGACTATAGGGTTGATCCTGGATTTGAGAAGAACGCCATTGTAACAACTCGATCAGTCAGTTTCGGATGACAATGTGCTAGTCATCAGAGAGATTTAAGTGCCATTTTATATTCATAACTTTCCAATTGTTATTTTGTAATCGATTTAAAAAAGGGGATAAAGAATTTTACAGACACTTGTGTAAAATTTCCTTTTTAAAGTCTAAATGACATTCATTGAAATGTAAAATATACAGGCTAAAGTTAGTGTAAAATGTCCGGTTTAATTTGAAATGATTATGTGACGAGACATTTTAAAATCTTCATTGAAGCTTTGATATGAAATATTCATCTAATCAGGCGTTATTAATGTTTTATTTTATCCAATATTATCGTTAAGTCAGGCGCTATAAAATAAATCTAAATAAATCATAATTTTTTGATTTTTATTTCGCTTTCTCTACAATAATAAATACAGGTCATTACATGGTTTGAATTTTTACACGTAATATAGCTTTTTGACTCAACATGTTTATTTTATCATATTGTTGGTACTTACTGCAATTGCTAGTTTACATCATATTAAAAACTACATTGATTAATAGTTTAACTTTAAATATAAGTTTTACAATATTTTATAAGATAAACTATTTTCGTCAAATTACAACCATGTCCTAAAGTAAAAAGTTTGAAGTTTATGTAAATGCAATGTTGACATATGATTTTAAATCAAGTCATCTGTTAGTCGTAAGAAGAATACAAAAAGAGAAGACCAAGTATTTTATTCATTAATTTATCTGTTAAATAAATTATTATTAATTATAATATCAGTCTAAAACTCTGAATCAAAATCGATATAAATAATTTCTTCCCAAAATATATTTTGAATTTTAGTTAATAAAAAACACCATGTCCGCTATTTTGTTGTTTTAAGAACTAACAAAACTAACAGACGGCACGGAGATGGAGAGATGTGAAGATGACCCCGTCTTGAAAGGTCTGTCACTGTTGCAACCCAAGAAATGGTCAATAAAGTTCATAATATTTGTATGATTGACACGAGAGTTTCAGAAGGATATATAGGCATTACAGTAAACATTTCGAATGAATGCGTACAATCCTTTCTGACAAAGGATCTTGCAATGAGAGAGCTTTCAGCATGTTTGTTACCAAGACTTTTGACAGTTAATCAGAACATATGGCGCACTTTGTCGAGATAGTACCAATAGTAATAACTTTCTTTACAGATTTGCTACAATTGAAGAATTTTTTTCACTGTAGAAGCAAAACAAGTCTTAATTATGGAACATCCTGGTTTATCCTCACAAAAGAAAATAAAGTCAGTTTCAAAAACTAGAAAGGTTATGGTCTCGATTTTCTGGGGGTAAAAACCATTTTTAGATGACATATCATCTCCAATAACGACAAACAATCAATGACACAAACTGTGGGTAACGTCATAGGCAATTATGGGAAATTATCGGAAAATATTATACTCTAGCATAGCCGAAAAGTTAGTAAAGATATGTTATTACACTATGACCCTGTCCTCAAGACTGTAGTTGCCAGTGACAATTAAATTGTGACTTTTAATTAATTCAGTATACGCTTTGTTTTCTAGGTCTCACTCTAACAGAATTTCATTTATTTTTATAACAGTAAACGGCAATTTTCGGTAACCATTTTCAGCCAAATGATGACTACATACATGCAAAAGACATTTTTCCGAAAGAACAAGAAAGGAAAATTTTTAAAAGTTGCATTGGGGCCCTTAAAACATCACTTGCAAAATAATATGTAGATACTGAGTGGATACTGCTCAATCTTAGACCTATGCTTAAAAACTGTCAACTTTGGACTTAACTTCCAAATGACGTCAGGATGAACCTTATTTTGTTGAATTTTTTTTATAGAACATCATTCAGTGTATTAATGTAGCATGTTTTACATGTTATTAAATTTTGCGTCAGAGAAATGAAAGTAACGAATGTATAATGTACTGCTTGTGATTTACTTTATTATAAATCACCTCATGCTGCTTTTTACAAGGGAACTAACCGTCTTTTTTTTTTTTTTTTTTTTTTTTTTTTTTTTTTTTTTTTTTTGGATGGACTATATAAAAATCGCAAAACTAAGATGGTAAGTATTTCTTAATCTGTTTATAGAAAACGTTATGAGATAGAATCTGTGTCATTTATCGCCGTCAATCCAAGCAAGATTTTTCTTTCTTTTCTGAATTTGGTTGCAATTTGCAACCGGACTTATTACTTTATCGCACTATCTTCAAAATAGCGAACTCAAATTAAAATATTCAATATTGATTATAAGTCTTCTTTTAGGTTTCAAGGAATTATTATGGACCTCAAAATAGAATAATTAAATTTGATAAAGTTCTAACTTTGTCATTGGTTGAAAATCGAAAATACGTTCAGGTCATTTCTCAATGATTCGAACGTAAATAAGTCACCCACGTATCAATGTGTTTGTGACGTAATCTAGAACGAACTATTTTAATGCGCGTCATACGTTGGTTTTGAAGGTACTTATTAAAAGCAAAAATTGTATTAAGTTATTCTCTCATTTGATTGAGTTGTCTTTAAAATTTGATTACAGGCATTAACACTGATTTTCATTGGTGTCATTGAGAAATAACCTGAATAGACGCTGTGCATGCTTTCGCGCGAATTACACAGTATTCACAACGTCCATTCAAGTTATTCCTCAATGACCCGATTCTGACACTAATTCAGCCAGTAAGGACCAACAGGAAGTAAAAACATTACCGGGCTGTTACGTGACAACAATTCCATTTTTGTCGGATAACAATAAACACTCTATTGCAGATATTTAAGTATATGTGCTTTTGTTGAGATCTTCCAATCCCACTTTTTATACAGTCATCAATTTGCGAAAGGATAAAAAAGCGTACAAAAAGCCGAAGTTTCTCTCTAATATTAGCAAGAATCAAACGCGAATGATTGTCTCTAATGACAACAAAGTCATGCTATTAAACACCTTTATCAATCGATTTGTTTTTCAGATCAAGCATGACTCTTGGTTAATCAAGAAGCCAAAGATGATCTTTATTTTGTATTTTAGTAAGATCGATGTTCCCCAAATATGATTTTAAACAAATACCTAAAGGTGATATAAGTTAAACGTTTGATTGTAGAAATCTTGACAAGGAGGATGAAACACAATTAAATGCTGGATTTTATGGATTTAAAAATACTTTTGCTGCATACTGCAAACATAAATATTAAATGGAGTAGAGACTCATTATCCCGAACAAAAACAAATACCTCCGTGATCATTTGTATCAAGGTCTTTTCAGCAGCATGATTTACCAGCAGAATCATAAATAATTGACCCATTATTATGTTAGGGTTTTCTGAGTGACGTGTACAATAAAGTGATATTGGTTCATTAGCTCCCAATTTCATATTAGATAAATTTTCCAAAATACTTCATTCTTTAAGACAAGTAGCCATAGGACTTTTAATAAAAGGGTTTAAAGTTAATTTAAATCAAATAGGATTCCATAAAACGAACAATCTTTTACAACTTAGATAAGGTTGACGTTGAAATAAAATTCGAGAAAATGTTGAATTTTCCGTTTGTTGCAAAAATGAATAAAGGAAACTTTTTCTAAAGAAAATGTGCATATGTGGCCCTACAGAAGATGCAAAAATCATCAACGAAAAGGATGCATCCATATTATTGTTTATTAAAACTCTAGAAAAAATTTTAATTTTAATGCTAAAAGGGTATAGATAAAATATTGTCTATTCGAAAACTCGCCTATTGACCAAAGACTTCAGATAGCGTTGACTCTCAGCAAACTTTGAATTCGCGATGTTTCCGTGTTCGATCTCCTAGGTTAAATTATCACTTAACTGCCGAATTTGAAAGATCCTCTTAAAAGATTTTATGAAAGAGTCTGATTCTTTTACATATAAAAAATAGGCATTTGAAATGACAAACGGAATTACACTGGGCTCTTTAAAGAGGACCTTATTTTAAGGTGAACAATCCGTTATTCATGTAATAATAACGCATAATAAATTACTACTATTTGCTTAATTTAACTTTTGTCAACTGAGTTATATATATATATTAACAATAGCTAATATTTTGTACTATGTGATCCCTTGTTAGACTCACTAGTTCATATCTTCATGACTTCAGTATAGAACATGCAGTTATGTGACGTAACAACTAAGGTCGATGTGACGTAACAACTAAGGGCGTAGAAATACACAAAAATTTGTAAACAGATGTCAGGGATTTCCTGATTTATTTATAAAAACACATGTCAAAGCACGTGTTAATGTTTATACATAAACCTTCCAAAATATCGCGATATATTGTGCATATATTGCATTAAAATATGTTATAAACTTGGAACTTTTTTTTGTTTTTTTTATGTGGCCCGAAACAAGCACATATACAGGAGTCTGTAAAAAGCTATACAATGTAAGAAGGTTCAAGAATATGGTACATCATGATTTTATACATAGATTATTTATTATTTTACACATGAATATGCCAAGAATTGTAA
Source organism: Tegillarca granosa (assembly GCA_029721355.1). NCBI lineage: Eukaryota > Metazoa > Mollusca > Bivalvia > Arcoida > Arcidae > Tegillarca > Tegillarca granosa. Next base: position 27,393,837 of record CM056604.1, on the reverse strand, counting down.
ATATAAGAAATGACTTCGTGTTTGGTAACGTACATGAGGGTATGAACGATAGTGAAACACGCGCAAATCAAGCATAATCTGCTTCGCAGATTATGCAATTTGCGCGTGCTTCACTATCGTGCATACCCTCATGTACGTTACCAAACACGAAGTCATTTCTTAAATATCAATAAATAAAAATTTCACATGACCAGTTCTTAAAAAACAATTTGTATTGTCACTAGCGCTTTCATGTCTTACGACAATCTTCAGGTGAGTATGAATTCTTTTGAATGACAACGAGTTTTACTACGTAAAATTATTATGACGTCATCGATACAAAGGGGAGATAATAAACGTCACTGGTAAAATCGGAGGTAGTTAACTGCAGTGTTGACGTAAAAATTAATGAATTGATTAAATTTTTGAAATACGTTAATAAATAAATGTTTTTAAGTTAACTATGTCCATTTAAAACTGGTTTAAATTTATGTTTGAAAAACAGTTCTTTGATTGTCCGTTTAGTATTATCACTATCCATCAATTTATAAAAAGGAAAAACTGAAAACTGCTTATTTCCGCAAATGTCTAAATGTTCACTCAGAGGGATTTGGCGAAGATTTGGTTGTCTAATTTGTTGCCGGTGCACTCTTATTCTTTCGGAGAGGGTATTTTCGGTTTCACCAATGTAAATCTCATTACATCTAACTGTGGACTATATATATATATGACAGATTGTTTATTGTTATCGACTATCCATGAATGAAATTAATATTTATTATCAAGATTAATTCTTACTATAAGAGAGCAAAAACAAATGATATATTAAATCTATTATTAACCTTCCCTCGAAAACAGTTATTCTATCGGCTCGCTTACTATACACCTTTTATGCACCTTTAAATATAACCTGCCATTCGGGTATGGTACACAGCGATTATTTTTGTACAGTTACGTAACAAACATAAAGAAAAGTTAAATATTGAACTCTGATCTTGTTATCGATGTTGTATCACATGGTTTTGTTTGATTTGTACCCTGGTTAAATACCGAGACGAGTATATATAACATATATAAGTCAGTGCTATCATACAGGTAGAATTCGAATGTTACCAGTGTAAAATCAGGTCAGATATTTTGATAAAAATAGAAACAGAATATGGAATTGTTAAGGTTTGTTTATTTTTGTTTGTTTGTAAGTAAAATATAACCAGTTACATGTCTTAACTGAACTTTTGAGATAAATATCAACATACATTTTAGTCAGTTTGTATCTGTATAACTACATATCAACATAAAACTGAAGAAAATCATTTGATATATATATAGATTTACGCCAAATGATTTATCATCTTCGACAGATGTAAACTGTCCGTTTACTAATCGTTTTCACTTTAACACGGTACGATCTGATACTTGAGATAAATAAAAACTTGCTAAATTTGCTTAACAATAGTCAAAAAAAAAAAAAAAAAAAAAAAAATATATATATATCTATATATATATATATATATATATATATATATATATATATATATATATATATATATATATATATATATATACACAGAGAGAGAGAGAGAGAGAGAGAGAGAGAGAGAGAGAGAGAGAGAGAGAGAGTATTTCCACCAATGTTTATAAACTTTTCAGTTTTGACGGATACTGCATATAATGTCAAAGTGTTATCCAGTGATGTTGTGTAGTGTATTTGCTATATAACTTAAAGTCTTAAAAAAGGGGGAAGAAAGAAAGAAATCTTCTAAACTATGACTTAAAAATTGTTAATAATATTTCTTGTTGTTACAGGAACAACGATTAAGGTCTAGCAGAAAGGATGTGATTCAAAAACATTCGGAAAGAATGGAATGACAAAACCATACATTAATATTTATTATTACATTTGTATGTTACGTTTTAAACAAATTGAAGCAAATGTCTTACAAGGAAGAAGAAAAACGGGCATTATTACAGAACACTTCTAATGAGAAGAGTGAAGAACAGTCTCTGTTGCAAAATGACGATAGAAGACGTAACTATCTGTACTCGTCACCGGAAATCCAAGTGACGTCATGTAGTGATTACGAAGGTGGAAGTCAAGTTAAAATTATTAATGGAGTCACCAAGGAAACGGAACCACCAAAAACAAAAGTATACAAACGCCGATACTATATTTTAATTGTGTATTCTTTATTAGCATTCACACAAGGTGCTTTGTGGAATACTTGGGGACCAATTGCAGCATCGAGTGAAGACGCTTTCGGGTGGACAGACGGCGACATAGCATTGTTTGCAAACTGGGGTCCAATATCGTATATCATTGCTACCTTTATTCTGTCGTGGATTGTAGATGTTAAAGGTAGGTAATTATTACGAATTAGGGCACTGCCCTTTAGCTGAGCGAGTCCGCCACTTCTTTTGGAACTATGTTTCCTTTTCAAAATTCAGTATAAGAAAAATAAAAAAATAAGACATTCAATAGCCAATCAAAATGTGTTTCGCGCAAATGTTGCGGGGAAATTAGCGTCGGACGCTCAAAAGTCCCATGACTTTTTGCACACCAATTGAAGCGATTATTAATAGATTATTATAGGATGTGTAAAATTGAAAGCTATGCTCCATTTTTGTTAAATACCGTGCATAGTTACTATAGAAGTTTTTCTCGAATGTAACAATTAAGTGGTTCTTAGGTGGTTAATGCAACGCCCTAAACCATAGATCATATATTTACTTTCTAAATATGTGGTACCAAATTCAAATTCATCTTATGAAAAAAGAAGATAATAATAATAATTATCAAATAATAATAATAATTATAAAATAATAATAATAATTTTAATCATAATCATAATCATCATCATCAACATCATTAGCAGCAGCAGCAGCAAATATTAGCAGTAGTAGCAGCAGCAGCATAAAAGGAATAATTATAAGTCATTGTTACAAATGATAAGCTATTGTCAATTACTGGACAATTAAGTCTCTAAAACGACGTACAACTTAATGATAAAATATGTTCAGCTGTTGTGTAGATGATATTTTACAAAGTATTCATATTTTTTAGGACTGAGATGGGCTTGCGTACTATCAGCATTCTTAGTGGCTGTTGGTGCTGGTGTAAGATGTATAACTGACCAGCCTCCCTATGTAACATGGTAAATATGTTTCGTAAAGTCTAAAAAAAAGTTTGAGATAGCAAGACTTAAATTTTTGTTAATGATAACAAAGTGAATAACTTATTATTTTGCTACAAGAATAAAATAACTTTTGAAAAGCTTAACAAGAATTCCACGGAATTAAATGTCTCGCTTTGTTAGTTTTTGATCGATTAGAAAATACATTTTTAAGATTCAGACTAACTGCAATATTATTTATTGGTGTTAATACATGTAATAATGTTGGCTTAGTAAAAAATGCATTTCATAAAAAAATTTGTATTTTTCAAACAAATATATTTCTTTTCACATAAAAGTGGATAGCTGAACTATAATTTTTATTGTACATAACACGAAAACTTAAACCACACCTTATAGAAGAAAGTATTCATGTTTGTTTGAGTAAAAAAAAATTCTCAATTTTTTATCCAGAATCTTGGATCTGCCCTAAAACTAAAAAAGATAAATGCTTATACAAGGTAAATAACACAGAAACTAATATACCTTTATTTGAATTCCAAAATAATATTGGTTAAGAACAAAATGCATTTTCTCAAAATTTGTATTTTTTCAATTAAAATCTAAGATTTATCCCAAAATTGAAATAAATGATCAACGGGCATTGTATATAATCTAGAAACTAATCAAACAACATTTGAAATGTAATTCATCAAGATTTAGTTGTATTTTTAAAATTTTCTCAAAATGTGTCCTTTTATAAAAAAAAAAAACCCAGCAAATGTCAATTTTTTGGAAATACTCATAATATATTTATGTTCTATCAATGTACATACTAAATTCAAAATTTCAAAAAAAAATTGAAAAATGGGTCTGTTGGAGCATTTTGTCTAAATTCCCTTTTCTGTAAAAATTGCAAGCTTTTACCCCAAAAAGAGTTCAAACATCATCTTGCAATTGCATACTCGTGTAAGCATAATTAAACTGCATGATGAAACTTGCATCATTTGCATGTTACAAATTTCATTGAAACAACAGTATTAGTGAGAGATATGGACTTTAACATGAACTTTCTTATTTTCTCAAAATTTCCGTTTTTCTGTAAAAAAAGCAAGTTTTTACCCCCAAAATAGTTTCATCGTCAGCCTATATACTTATGTAATCATAAATATTTACAATAGAAAAATAATTTCTACGTTGAACCCAGTTTGATTTTTGTTTTCATTATTCGTATAAACATCGTTTTTTCACATCGCGCATGAATACCAATTCTGGTTTTTCCCTAACTGACCTATTTTTAGCTATCTGTTTTTATCTCACAAAACCACGTACATACTTCGATATTTCCTTCTTTTTTTTCAAGTTTTTTTTCACGTTATAGCAAAATAAATATTTTTTCAAAAAATAAAAAATATTTTCAATACCTATTGAATTCCTATGATGAACTCATTGTAGAAAATCTAGAACATTAGGCAATTCCCGTGACGTACTTTTATCAATCTATTTTTAACATTCAAGCCATCACATTTTATAGTGTTATTTAATTAAATATACATTGAAAATGAAATAAAAAATATTGAATTTTAAATGAATAAATAAATAAATAAATAAAATATTTGTTTCGATTTTTATTGTATACTTAAAAATATTTCCATCGTCAGGGTGTTCTAAACGCTACACGGCACACTGCATGTGGGCCACTACCATACAAGCTATGAGCGATGCCGGTGTTGAGACCAGACAGATAATGTTTATGAGCGGTCGTCGTAATGAGGCTTCTGTCAGGAGCTACTCTCGCGACTGTTCGACCATGCAAAAACATGCTTTAAGTTCGCAGCGACGCTGCTAATACTTCTGCCGTAATTCCATCTGCATCCGACCATGCTTCTTCTTCTCTACCAGCAACTGATAATCACGTGATGGTTCCATTCTCGGACCTGTGCACAACCCAGTCCAACAAAACGTCGCGCATTGGTGTTTCCAATACCCTGTCATCATACATTCGGGATTTTTGACAAATTCAACGTTTAATAGCTGTAATTTAAAAATCAATATGAATTTGTAACTTTGTTTGTCTATTCGAATAAAATTGTATGAAATATTCTTTTGTTTCCAGCGTACTATTTTTTAAACCGTCTATTACGTCACACAATCAGTGAGAAGGCGGGAATTATTTTGATTGACATATTGGCTGTTCCCAGAATGTTTACATTGCCGACAGATTCGGTATATACCGGTTTTTCTTTCTTATTTGTATGACGCAATCGAGAAGTTTGTAAAAAGAATGTTAGGAAAAATATTGTAAATATAAGAATTGACTGTCATTTTTTCCTGGGTTATCAAGGAATGAACCAGATTTTAAAACTAGCAAATCTAAAATGAACTGCTTCGCAGTTTATCAGATTTGCTAGTTTTAAAATCTGGTTCATTCCTTGATAACCCAGGAAAAAATGACAGTCAATTCTTAATTAAACTGCATGATGAACTGTGTTAAAATTTTCATTGAAATAACAGTATTAGTTTGAGAGATATGGACTTTAACATAAACTTTCACATTTTCTTAAAACTTTCTTTTTTTCTGTAAAAAGCAAGTTTTTACCCCAAAATAGTTTCAACATCAGCTTATATACTCTTGTAATCATAATTAAACTGCATGATAAAACTGTGTTGCAAATTTCAATACAATAACAGTATTAGTTTAAGAGATATAGACTTTAACGTAAACTTTCACATTTCGACACGCCGCCGCCGCCGACACCGGGAAAGTGTCACCTAAGTCTCGTCTTATGGCGATGCCAGGCTTGACAAAAATTGTACTGTTTGGTTCATTTTGGAAAATAAATATAGTTTCGGATCGTAGAGCTTTGTCATAGTTAACTGACATACACCGAGGTCAATAAATGTTTTGTTGGTCTTGTTTATAGCAAATTCGTTGAAATATTTAAAAGTAACAACTGAAAAAAGTATGAAATGCAATAGACCATATGTAAAATTAATTAGCGCAAAGTTTTGTATTAAATAAAAAATTGTATTATGGTGTGTGTTATATTGATAAGCAATCGCATAACTTCCTAGGAGCAGGAATTGAGGCAGATGTAAAATAAAACTTCCGTTTGTTTCAGTATACTTAATACTGGAGCAAACGTAAATAGAATATATTTGTTCTTTACCAATCATTTATGAGCATTGGGGATTATAATACCATACCGTTACAAAGAACACCACTTCTAAGATAGAAATTACAGTCTTATTTAACATATATTGTTATAGCGGCATTTTTTTTTATCAAATTTATTTATTAAAAATCGCGACTAGGCTCAATTATGTGTATGCTACTAAATGAAAATCATTGTTTGAAAATAATTTGTTTAATTAAATGTAAAACAGTGGTCCTGAGGATAGAGAAAATATTTTATTAGTTACTTTTACAAACTTTAGTGGTATTCAATTTTCCAAAAAGCAAATTTAAACTAAAGACAAATTACGAAGACTGTTCCGTTCCTTGGCTATAGGATTGCCAAAACAGAACAATTTTCCTGTCACTTTCACATATATGTTCTTTTGTTTTATTCTTGAGCAAACATTTGGGCGTGTTTACCATAAAACCAAAGTGTGTTGGATTTTCCAGGCTCTACCTGGCTCCTTGAACTTCAAAGTTTATTATTTTGTTTCAGAAATGCTGTACTTGAACGTTTCATAGAAGTATCTTATGTATGCATTTTTAATTTATATGGTGTTTCGAATACCATTATTGTATATAATGCTTATAACAACAATACAAATATGATATATTCATTGTAAATGAATGACTATAAAATGGAATAGGTTAGCCATTTGGTTCATTTTATTAAATGCTGTTCTGATTCATCAAACTTTTCATAACATTCTTTCTAAATTATCAAATTTAAATATAGGACAGTCAACATTGGACAATTTCTAAATGGACTTGCTGGACCAGTTTGTATGGGCGTGCCCCCAGTATTATCAGCCATTTGGTTCCCAGCCAACGAACGAACTACGGCCACTGCGTTTTCCTTTGAATGGAACAGTTTTGGGGTAGCAATACAATTTATTCTAGGTAATTATTTTGTTCTAAGTCGTATGAACACAGGTTTGGCTTAATGAAAAAGGTTTTAGGGGTGACAATACAATTTATTCTAGGTAATGATATTGTTCTTACTCGTATAAACAAATGTTTGACTTTATTTAAAACTATGATCTTATCTCTGTCTTTACACAGCACACAATTTTGGTGCTGATTAACAGCCGTTACCAACACTGTGTTCAGTTTTAATAGTCCACGATGATTTAACTTTTGTCACGTCTGAAAAGTATGAGGCAAGGCTATTGACCTTGACCTTGGGTATATGTCAATTAACTAACATGCGATAATTGCGACATGCGACCGATTCGCTTACCTGCTTTTTTACTAACGACCTGCTGATCTATCGCTTTTTCTGCGACCCACTGCTCTCTAGTTTAGACTGCTACCCACTAATTTATTTTTTCTACTACTCATTGCTCAGTAGATTACCTTCGACCCGCTGATCTGTTGTTTTTTCTGCGACTGGGTCTCTCTATTTTATTCTGCAACCTACTGCTCTGTTGTTTTTTCTGCGACCCACTGCTCTGTTGTGTTTTCTTTGACTCGCTGCTCTGTTAATTACATGCGACCGATTTGCTAATCTGCTGCTTTACTAACAACCCGCTTATCTATCGTTTTTTTTTTCTGCGACCCACTGCTCTGTAGTTTAACCATCGACCTCCTGCCCTCTTGATTAAATTGCGACCCGCTGACGTAATGTTTTCCTTGGGCCTGATGGCCTAATTTCTATCTACTTATAGGTTTCTCATATGTATATATAAATATTTGATGCAAATGCAAAAAGTGACAGTTTTATTAACTCGGGTAATACTGTCGTTTATGAAATCATGATTTATCACTCATTAAGATTTTTTTCCTGTTTCAGGACCTCTTTTAGTCTCAGATTTATCAAAGAGGGGCAACTCCACTATCGGCAATGAAAGGTAAAACTGCTGTCTGATTTCTTTTCAAGGGGCGGGGTAATTTAAAGAAGCGGGGAGCTTGGCAGTTAATTGGTTTAAAATAAAATTAAGATCAATTACACTCTGATCGCAAAAGTTAATTTTCGCTCGGAAAGAAATGAAAGTGAAAAACATCCACCAACAGGAACATGAAATCGACGAAAATTTTTGTCTGGAATTGATGATCTATCTTTTTCTTAAAAAAAGTCTGCATTAATTCGGTCTATTCTACTTTACTATTGTGTTTTCTTATTAACATACAATTGCGTTAAGGCCAAATCCGATAATTTATGTCACTTTGTGAAATTATTAATGTTTGCATCAGTACATCCGATTTGTAATAAGTAAATTGAAAGTATTTATCATTTCGGCCATATTCAATATTCATGCTAAAGAGTGTTATACCACGATCATTTAATGTATTTTTAAACACACATGTTTGCTTGTGTTTAAAAAAGTCAAAGCAATTTTTTGCATATTTTATGCATACAAAACTTGGATCTCCGAGTGCGTATTAAAATTTTTGTTTTATTTTTCAGTTATGTCAATATTTCAACAAAACATGAAAATACCAGTGATATTATTGGTATGTACACTTAAAATATACAAAAAAATCGACATGGACTTTTAAAATTTACTCTGTACCATTAGATAAATACCTTAAACTTGAAAGATAATGAATAATAATCTCTCTGAGAATGTTAATTTACATATATAATTTTTCAGTCGTAGACTACGCAAATCTCCAGTAAATGGCAAAAACGTTGGGTTTTATAAAATTTACCTGCAAAGAGATCCCGGTTTATGGAGGAACGACGAAAAATATAGTTAACGAATGACGATAATTGATACGTGCACGTGTGAGCGAACTTACTCGCTTAGCAACAGTAGTAAATATGAACTATTAAAATAAAGCTGCTTGTGATAAAGATGACTATCTTTAATTTGATTACTTACCTTGTTCATGAATTCAGGGTGAAAAAGTTTTGCTCATTAGAAACGTGAAACTATCGTGGAAAAACATTTTCCTTTGTATTTGTATTTTAGCACAGGATATTGCCATTGAAAGAAATCAAATAATGAAATACATGTATTATGGTAAGTTTGAAGATGAAGACCAGCAAGCACACACACACACACACACACACACACACACACAGAGTTGAAATTTTATAAAGAACATCTATCAACATTTTAATGACTTTGCAGTGTCCATTATTTTAATTTAACCATTTATTTAAAACTAAGGTTTGTTTCTCATGCAAAGAATTCCTTAGCTCGGTTTGTATTCATATAATTTTGGAAGTTTGGATTCATTAATATTCAAATATTTAGCTTATCTATTTATCTATCAAATTTTCCAGCCCTTAGTGTCACTTAAGAGGCATAAATTTCCAAAAAATGCACATATAGCACATCAAAATTAAACAGGTATTTTTTGTTAAAAAATTTATTTATTTTTGATCTATTGGATCCTGGTGTACCTAAACAATCTCTAAACATAGTTATTGTTCGGATTTTTACAAGTTGATTTACTCCGCTGTGTTTACCTGTCCTATTAAAATGTGTTAGGTTAGATTCCGAAGCCAGAATGCATTTTGGGTAAAACTATCAGTCATAAATGTTATGTCTTTATAATTGCAAATAGCAAAGAAATATTTTCTTACATAAACCTGTAGGTTTTTTAGATTGCATGTGTGATATGCAAAGACGTGCTGTTTTCCATACTCTGTCGGCTCAATGTATTTTATGCCTAAGTATAAGCTATTTAAAAGGCAAAATAACAAATATACTAAAACAGAATATTAACTAAAGCAATTTGAGTCCAAACTCTTGACAACACAACTATTTACAGAACTTCATAACTTCTTAAGTTGGAAAAACATTTATCACAGATTACTTTCTTTTCACAGAAGCTGCATGGTCCGTTTTTGTCTTCTTACTTGTGTTAATTTATTTTCCGGCTAAACCTCCACTACCTCCAACAGTAACTGCATCTACTGAAAGACTCGATTATAAAAACGGCGTAAAAGGTCTTTTCAGGTAAGAATATCGTTTCGAAAAAATCATCTAGCATCCAACGCAAGTATGTTTATTTTTTATCTTGTTTGCAAACAATTATTTAATTTGTACGTTAAAATAAAGCAAATAGATTTGAAATTGACAATACCATAGCAACTAGAATCAAAACAAACTAAATCAGAAACAAATTAAGATTTACAGATATTGTAAATCTGAAATATATATATATATATATATATATATATATATATATATATATATATATATATATATATACAGATAAGGATTGATTTTTATTTAATTCAGGCACAAAAAGTTTTGGTTAATCTGTTTCACATATGGCATATCGACGGGTGTGTTCGGATGCTGGCAAAGTGTACTTGATATCAACTTAAAACCACATGGTATACCAGAGGTAATAAAGAGCTTCTAAAATATTAAAAAGCAAACTACTTAATTGAACAATTTATTTATTTATTTATTTATTTTTATTTTTATTTTTTTAGTTTTTGTTAAATTTTGTGATTTTTGATATGAACGTTATTCATTAAGAATATCTATTTTGCTTTTTGCTCTAATTAAGTTGAATGACAAGCAAGAATTTTTTTTAAATTTCAATTTTAAAAGTTTTTGTCGCAATGAAAAAAATATATACGTGATGATTATCATATTTAATCATAGACAGAAATACTGCTTACATCAAATAATTTGTTAATAATTTGGTGGATAAATCAAAACCATAATATCTGTTGTTTGATTTTTTATGTAATTAGGAGTTTTCTTCGTTATTTATTTAAAGAAAACGTAATGATATATGTGCGACTATATATTCGTCTGTAAACTTACGAATGACGTAGATTGTAAAATAAATCAGTTTCTAGAACGTATCACACTGCCAAGTGTTTAAGATGATGCTTGTACATTTCAAATTTAATTGCCGAAACCTTTTTACTAAATGTTTCGGTATTGAATATCATATGTTTCTCATGAATTTCCAATTATCATTTGCTACTTTTGAATTTATATATAAAAAGATACATTCAAAATTAGCACATAATATTAATACTCTTTAAAAGAATGGTCAAATTATTTGAAAAGTAAATATTTAACTGTTGGCAAAACCCTGCTCTTTTATGCCAGATCACTTGCTGAGTCTTAAACTATTTAAAAGCAGTAGATAAAAATTTTGTCCATAAGGTCTCTTTAAAATTTACCGATTTATTAAGTAATCGGTCTAATTCGTCATTATTCATTTTTCTGAAGTTTATTCAATTGGTCATTTTTTCAAAAAAAATCATACCTTATTTTATTTAATATTCGGTATTAAGATAGAAAGTCCACTAATTGAAACATACAAGTATTGTCTTGAAGCGCCCATATTTCTTTGGTCTTTGATGTACAGAGGTAAAATAAATATATGTTTTTGATGCTTGAATTGCTTGCTATGTTTAACATTTTGTTTATAATGATTGACAGCATGAACGTATCTAATTAATCCGAGGATCTTATCTACTTTCATTTCATAATGGGTTTCCCAGCCTACCGCGTTATGTATACTCCGTAACATAAGTGAAACAGCCAATCTTTTAGATATCGTTTACGACCAAAGAGAAAAAGTCAATTTTCATAATAGTACAACAAACATATACGGTATCATGTGGTACACTGCCTGAAAACCCTTTTCGAAATTTTTGTCATTTAAATATTTAACAAACGCAAAGATGATTAAATACTATTGACGTTTTTATAGCTTTCTATAATTAGTACACGAGTACTTTGTTTTGCTACAGACTGAAGCTGGTTGGCTAGGATTGTATGCTGGACTTGCAGGTTGTGTTGCTGCTGTTATAGTTGCTAAGTAAGCATGTATTTTTGATTATGATTACGAGCATGTTACATTCTCTTTTAATTAATATCGTTTTATATCAGTTTATTTTCTTTAAATACTGTGTTTATTATTTCATATTTTCTTAGAATTTAAAAGGTAATTTTAGTATTGGTTTTCTTATTGTATTGAATAAATTTAATTTTTTTTACTTTTAGACTCTTATTATTATAATCGTTTTTTATCACATTTTAGGAAATGTTTGTAACATTTGAATAAAAAATTATTTGATATGTTTAATTTTCTTTAATATTGATGACTTGTATTTATGAAATTTAGAACATGTACACTCTTAATATAAATTGTGCCAGTGTTAAGCACTTAATGTTTTGCTAAACCGTGTTATAACTAATCTGACAATCAACAATACTTAAAAGTCTATTGTAGATAATAGTTGAACTTTTTAAAACAATATTTAGCGTAAGGTGATGTTATGACATAAAATCCAGTCACAAAAAATTATTTAGATATTTTACACGTAATTTTCATTGTCTTTGTGAGGCAAATATTGTCTTAGTAAGTATTTAAGAATCCCTAAGTCACAGACTAAATAAACATTTTCAACCAAACTAAGTTATTCTCATTCAGTTTTAAAAAAAGTTAGTTGTAGTATTTGGGTTCATTAAACATGATTAGAATTTAGAATTCTTTGATTGACAATTAAGATATTAGGCCCTTAGGATAATGACCAATGAAATTGACATGGTACTTTTTTGTTCATCACTATAAAGCATTCTTCTGGCTATTATAATAAGCTGTTTATACATTCATATATATATATATATATATATATATATATATATATATATATATATATATATATATATATATATATATATATATATATATTCCAATATTAAAAAGACATACCATCATATTTCAGATTTAATGATGTTTTTTCAAAGCATATAAGAATATTTTTGTTAGTTGCCTATATTGGTGCTGTAGCTTTTTTTACATGGTTTACGTTAATACTCAAAGGAACATTGCCAGATAGCACAGGTAGGTCTTAACTAGACTATTTTTTATTTCGTTATTTTTCATTCCAGCCAAATAAAGAAGGTGGTCATATTTTGATTTTTCCCATCGGTTAGATAAGCTACAACAGCATTTAGTTATTTAAATCACTCTTAAAATCTTTATTAATAAGTTTTGATTGTAGGTGTATATGATATAAATATATGGTTTCTATAGATCTTTTGTTATTCAAATGATCAAGGTGCAAGAAACAATTTTTTCGAAATGCAAATTCAATAACATTAATTGGCCTATAACTCTGAAGCCATTGTAGGATTATAGAAAAAAGGACTTATATGTTATGCATGCGTTCTCGTGGAATTATACCCTCGGACTTCTTGTTTTATCGCCCTCCTTTTGTTTAGAAAAAGTGTTAAGGTATTTTTTTATTTGCCACCTCTTCTAAACAGAAAAAAAACTTTAATTGTGAAAGTACATTGTTTTATAAACGTTATCTCGGCAATATTTTTGCCTTTAAATTAAGTAAAGTGTTTGTAGAGAAGGATGAGCGTAGACCTCAAGTGCTGGTTGGCAGTTCAAAATCTGGTTTTTAAGTTTGTCAAAATTTAATACTTGAATCCTTTGTTGGGAATCCGTTTTAATTTTATGCTATTATTAGCTATTACACTTATTAAAACTGACGACTTCTAAATAACCGAGCACAAAAACCTTTCTCAAACTAACACTGGTACGCAATTTTTGTTATCATCATCGCGTATGATTATAGGCAAGACATTTTTCTGAACTTTGTTTTTTATTTATATTCTTTATTTGTTATTTTTCAGTGTCCTTGTACTCGTCAATAATAATTGCCACAATCCTTATTTCTGTTGTTTCACCGTTATATTTTGAAATGGCATGCGAAGCCACCTATCCTATAGCTGAAGGAATAACAAACTTTGTATTGACATTTATTAATAATGTAGCAGGTTTAATATTTTTACTAGTTCAGATGATACCAAATATAGGTAAGGTTTTGATAAATTTAACTTTTTTTAAAATTTATATCTTTTCATTTTCTAGTATGACAATCATTTTAATGTTTCAAATTAAATATGTTGTGATGGTTTATCCGGATGAATACCACAACTTTGAAAATATTTCAGAAAAGGAAAGATACTTTTCGGTTATGTATGAAAAATATGTATCAGGGATAGTTGCAAGTGTTAACAGGTGTATATAATAATCAAAACGGTCGAAATGATTGGATTGGATAAGATCAATTGTGTTTTCACACACGTCAAGATTCTTGCACTTGTATCAAGGCATTTGATTCCGGCATTGTGGCGAAAACAGAGGTGACGAGAGAAAACAAGCGGCAAGCAAACTGATAACTTACTTACACTAGGATCTGCTTGAGTGAGGTTCTTACCTAGACTTTGAGAGGCGCTGTGACCCTCGGCCATCGAGGCCCCTTGGGCGAAACGAAATTTAGCTATTACATGTATATTTATATTAATATATACATATGATTTTTATTATCAGGAAAATGATTACATGCTACTGGAGTGATGATCTTCATCTCTAGATTTCTATATTGTTTAATTCTTGCGTTGAATGTGACGCATATATTTTAAGTTAATTTGTAAGCACATCCAGAAAATCTCACGTTTAAAATAGATTTTATGAGTTTATAAATTTAATGAAGTTCTAAAATAGTCGTTAATTGATCAAACATGATCAAAAATTAATTCTTTTGAAAAAAATATATAAAACTGTTCTCGATATTTCCTAAAGTGTTCCTTCGCTGTTATCAGCTTATACATATTTACTGTATTCGTTCATATATTTCTCATAAAGATATGTCACTAACGCTTTGTCTTGAAATAACTAACTTTAAACAACTTATTGATCAAAAAACATTTTTGAAAACAAATATAGAAATTGAACATTAGCAATAATATCTATAAAAAATCACGTTTATTTTGAAATTAGTTTAAAAACATTTTTGAAAGAGAAATTAATTAAAACTGAATAGATAAGTAGCGATGTGGTATAATTTTTGTACGTATTGAAGATTGAATAGTGGCCTACTTGATAAACATTTCCAACCAGAAAAGATATTTGGTTTTATATATAAATAAACTAAGATATTTAGATAACTTATTTATTAAAAGCGTCAAGTACTGCGAATTCATTTCCACTTGTTTGTTGTTTGAAAATATTCGTTCATTGTATACACTGTTTCATCAAACTAAACAAAAATTATAATGCAGGATAAACCAACTATTGTGCGAGACATTCAAACATTATTATTGTTATTATTTATTTATTTATTTATTTATTTATTTATTAGCTTAGATGAGCTATTGCTATCCATCTTCGTCCGTCATGCGTCGTGCGTCGTGCGTAAAAATTTTACATTTTAATTTTCTCCTCCAAAACCACTGGGCCAAATTTAATGAAACTTGGTAACCATCATGCCTGGGTAAAGCTCTTTCAGATTTGCACCAATGAAGGAGTTATGTCCCCTTGGGGCCCCACTAGGGGGAAATAGTGAAAAACTTTAAAAAATCTTCTCCTCTGAATGTACAAGAGATAAACCTTAGTTATTTCATTTAAAACATCCTTAGGTAATCTAGTTTCAGATTTTAGTAAATGGTAGCCATATGGCTCAAAAGGGGAAATGAGTGGGGAAATTGCTAAAATATATATATTTGTCACTATACCTTGAAAAGTATTCATTGCACTACAGTTACTTCATGCATATTATATAATCTACTTATAAATAGAATGTGACTGGATATATTTCTGATTAAATTTTGTGGGAGTTCTTACTGACTTGAGAAAACTTGTAAAGTTTATGTACTTAATATATTCTCTATTGCACTTTGCAAACAATTTTGGACATATCCTCAGATGAGCGTTACGGTCCATGGGCCTCTTGTTTATTTATTTATTTTGGAGTTTTTTGGCTTGATTTGATAATCATATAGGGTTAATTGGTTCTTGTTCAAATCACAGTGTTTAGCTAAATTTTTTAATTACCCGATTCTGGGGAAATATTTAAAAAAAACTTTAGTTTTTAATATCAATATAAAACTGCTACAATGATTCTCAAAGTTTCCTTTTAAGACCAACTTTTATGTAACCGATTCTCTAAATAATTTTTAAATCATGAATATATGTGACATTTTTTCTATGAAGAGAAAAAAGAGCAAATTTAAGAAATTCGGGAAATTTTAACCTGACCACTGATTTTCATTTATTGCTCTATCTTAACACTATTAGGGACACGAGGTTGCTTTATAAACCGAAGTGTTTTAGTTCAACTTTCATCGAAATAATAATCTTTTTAAAAGAAATATCTTTATTTGAATTTCACATCTTCTGAAAAAATGTTTTATCTGATTTATATTATGGAAATATTTGTTTTTAATATTTTACAGCCGACATCCTTCCTTAGCGGCAAACTGAAAAAAAAACAAAAAGTAACTTGTTTCAAGCAAAATTGAAATATCTCTTTTAAAGGTGTGTGTGTGTGTGTGTGTGTGTGTGTGTGTGAGAGAGAGAGAGAGAGAGAGAGAGAGAGAGAGAGATTAAATAGTAGTCTTCTATAGTCATTGTTTTTGTACTTTCATTTATATAATTTAGAGATGCCACTCTTTTAATGTTGTGAGCACTTTTTAAATTTTTTTAAATTTTATTTTTATTTATTTATTTATTGTTTGCACTATAATGGATTCCATCTTACTTAAATTACAAAAATTTGAATATAAAAACACAATGTGTTTACCTTCAATGCTTATTTTACATTTGTTTAAGTGAAGGAAGCTAAAGCAACTTTTTGTATTGAATGATTTAATGTTTTAGGTTCAGCGTGGGAAAATTGGTGTTTACTGGGTGCTATAGGGTCATGTATACCTGTATTATTGTTGTTAAAAGAACGGTATAATAGACTAGAGATTGACGAGAATAGTCCAAAGGATAAATCAAAGTGACGAGATCAGGGATATATATATATATATAATTATGACTCTGTAACTGTTTGTTTTATCGCGTGGATCTATTTGGATATTGATATATTAATGAACCTTTAATTTGCTTAAGTTATGGTGTTGAACTTAAAACGTACAGTTGTATAATGTTTCTTAATATAGTGCAAATAAAGAGGAACTAATGCTACTCTGTTTATTTTTACTTGATAAGGTCTTTTTCACACAAGGATTTGTCAGAATGGGATTTTAAACCTAGGTGATAAGAGATGCGAAAGTCCATACATATGCAAGTAAGGACACTTGGCCATTGTAGTCCCTGGAGTTTTTAGGGATGAAACAAATGAGAGTATAAGTATATTCAGATGCAGAGTCAAACATATGTCTACCAATATTTTATTTAAGACCCCTAACCTTTCTTTACTTTACTCTTTTGTTATTATTATTATTATTATCCTTTCGATGAAGTTATTGCCGAACAAGTAATCTTCGCATACAAAAAAAGAAAGAATGATTAATGTAAATGTTCGTGCACTGTGCAAATGCAAGCGCGGGTGTTAAATTTTCCCGTTCAGTATATAGATCAAGCAGGTCGAGTAAGAAACAATGCAAATAAAATTGAAATGAAAAACTGGGTAAAAACAAAAGTATGTCGAAAAAAATCTTAGCTACGTTTTCTTATAGCAAACTAACGAAATATTCCCAAGAACAATTAGTGCAAACCTAAATTAAATTTCTTGAATGATATCAATGGCAAACATGCATTGAACAAAAGCTGCAGTCGATTTGTGACGATACTGCTGGCGTTAGTGAAGATTGGTAACGGAATGCAGTATTCCGAAATGTATGTTTAAACACATAATGCAATGTTTTATGAAATTTTTAATATTCAAAACCGTTTCGATTCGGAACTCTCTTTTGGATGTTTAAAGTGTTAATATTATCGTAAGAATTTCAAAATTTTGAATTCTATGGGCGGATGCCTCGGCTTATTTAGAATCAACCTTTGAGAATGAAAGAAAATGGAACTGTAAGAAGTCAAATATATCCAGGATACACAAGTTTGGATACAGCAACATCATACTAATTAACATACTTCTGATGATGACCATAAAATTATAAAAGGTCCTTGATAGGCCTAGGCGTGGAGTATCTCTGTCAAAATCTATTTGTAAACAGCTTGCTTCGTTGTAGAACTTCCTGTAGTTGGGAATTTTTTAAGTGAAACAATCTGAAAGTTCATTAGAATCATATACACCCATACAAATACGAATATTTTGATGGAAATAACCGTGTTTTAAATTAATACACATAGAGCGCATTTCTCTCCATGAAAGATATTTTGACTACCAAAACTTCTATATTTTACCTTCTGTATTGTAAATTTTGGTTGATGGAGAAGGATGCACTGGCATTGAAATTTGGGGATAAAAGATAAAATACATTACCCCTTAATCGTCCCAAACAATATACATACTTAATATTAGCTAGCATATGTTTTCATATGATCTACGGTGGCTGTGTGGTAAGACGTAGGAAATGATAATCTCAAAGTCATGGGTTCGAATCTTACATGTCGTCCGTTTTTTACTTGTTTAAATATAATTTTGTAGTATTATTTTTCTTCATTTTTACAAGATTTTTCTCATTTAATCGCAGTGTACATGCTTCATTAACAAATAACTCGACTAACTGCCGTAGTTATTATAGACATTCTGAATAATGTACGATAAGTTCATGGAATAGTACTGAATAATGTACGGTTAGTGCATGGAATAGTACAGTGGTTATAGGACCAAGTCTCGACAGTTAAATCTTCTCCTAACAGTTTTTCTATTATTTTATGTGTCTTTAGAACCGGTATTATTACCAGCATTTATCAGTTCATTATAATAATCCGTCATGCAGAATATTTGCATAAATAAAAAATGCAAGTAAATGTAAACACACTTGATTTTTGTACATGAAGCTTACGTAAAAAAATTATTTTCAAGAATAGGAAATTCTGCTTTGAAAGTTATTTTGGTACTACATGAACGGAATCTGGTAAAATAATCAACGTTATCACAAAATCTACCAACTTTCACATTTAAAGCTGCATTAAGTTTTTCAATTCTCTTTTTTTAAATTTATTTTTTTAAATCAATTAATTATTTTTTTATTTATTTTCTTGAAATATAGATTTTTTTAAAAATAGATAACTTCTAGTCACAATCTACGATTCATTTTCCTAAAATTTCATTCCTATTAGCTGTAAGTTTATAAGTAAACGGAATCATCTAACGGGTTGGTCACATATTTAACGATGATAATAATTAGCTTGGAGCTTGCGAAATGATGTACAGAGACTCGAATGAATCAAAGGGTAATGTCATATTATAAATTTTTGAATTTTCAGAATTATATATTCAAAAATTTATAATATGACAATAAACCTGATATAAATTGTTCGTCATCAATATCCAGTTGAATTCGTAATGATGTTATTTATCCCTTACAAATTCACAAATGACAAATTTAATGAAATTCTGTGTTTAATTCATTGCGTTTTACCGTTTTGTAAGTTGTGTTTACTTTATCCAGTTTTTTTATAGCATAACATGTTCTAAAAAAAAAAATCCCACAGGTCTACACTTCGCTGGGAAATAACTGCTATTTCTATATTTATTCGAGTTTAAATCGTTGAACCAAATGTAAATGATAATTCAATAGGAAAACCGTCAAGTAAATCAGCACCGTTTAAATTTGATCCTAGGAAAACTAAATGCAGCTTTAACCTATTAATGGTATAATTGGTATTAGTTGCAGCAATACTTTTGTTTTTATTTTATTCTCTACGGGTTTTATTGCGATTGGAATCTTATCAACATTTTGTTACCTTCACCTGTTGATAATGTTCATAACCAACTGTAACGGCTTATTAAATTTTCATCCTTGATCAAAATACTGTAACAAACGCCATCTATTGGGATTTTGTGTTCAAAGGTGAACCGGACGGATTGTCAAACTTCACAGTTAAATAAATGGAAACTTAAACACAAACATTAATTCGTTATAAAACTGTAATTATTGCATTCCTGGAATAATGATAATGCATATATTATCTGATAAATTCGGTTAAAACAAAAACAGAAATTGTTTATAGTAATGTGCAATTCCGTAGGTCGTGCAAATTTTCGTTTAAACTTTTTGAAATTTGATTGATCGGCGATTTCGATACAACCGCATGGTACTCCGGAGATTCGAGAAGTTCCGGTTTTAAATTTTCCATGGAATATAAAGAAACTAATTGGTCATAACGGGATAAGTTTAAGTCCTCTAGTTGGATAATAAAAAAAAGTATTCTGAAACTTGCTTGCAATTAAGAATATAAATATATTTTCTGCGAAATGTGAAAACAAGAATTGTTGATGAAAAGAATGTAATTGACAACTACACACTGCGATAATCAAATAATCGAGAGGTGTGAGGTAAAATGAAATAAAACTAGGTAAAATAGAAAGAACTATTATAATACAAAATATAAAAGTAAGAAATTTGATAAAACGTAGATAAAATTAAAATTGTTGAAATGCAACCAAAATGTGCATGGTTACAATACCTCAGTATATCGATTTACAAGAAACACACGGGTATTTTCAGAACTGCATGAATTCACTAAGCTTATGATATAAGTTGATGAATTTCACTATGAATGTACCAACGTTGAGTGTTAAAAAGACACGTGGGATGCAGAAAAAAATTGAAAGGAAAACAACAATGCACAAACCGACAAGAGACCAGGGTGGTTCAAGAATTGACTGATAAATGTAAACCGTTCGTTGGGAGAGTGGGATGGGTCGTCACTGGGTTTAAACCCCAGCCGAGTAATATCTTTGAAATACTTCTATCTCACCTTCTGCTCGGCATTAAAATACTTTTGTTGTAATTTTTCCTTATGATTTATACTTTATGCCAAATTAATTGTTTTATTATTTTTATCCTCTACCTAACATACGGAGCTAAGTGTACTACTTGACTGTTAACACGACACCGCTTTACAGGTCGAGTTGGGGAGTAATAGATTTTCTAAAAATACTTCCGACAGCTCAGTGATCATTTTGTAAATTCCCTTCAAAGATATTTCGTGTGATGAAAAAGATTTGTTAGGCATAATCTATGATTCAAAGCCAGTCTTTTTAATTGCTGTGATTTATTTCCCCTGATTTAGCCAGTCATTTAAAAAGATCTGAATATCGTGTATTGCTAAATGGCTCACTCGGGTTATTTTTGATACTGGTGCGCATGCCTATTACACAAGGCTGGTGTGCGGAAGCTGTTATACACAGAAACATGTTTCACTTCCACAACCAGAAGAATTTACGAGATCAGATATAATGACTGACGCGTGTTACATCAGGCAATTGATACCCCCGGTCACATGATACATAAAAGATTTTAAAACGAAAATGAATGTTAACTGTAAGGAAGTTTTTTTTCTAAATAATAATTAAAAAGAATAAGGCAATGTGTTTGAATTTAAAATGTGAATATTTAGTTATTTATCTCTAAAACACGATTTTATTGGGATTCCGCAAAAACAAAATCATGGAAAATATATCATCGAAAGTGTGGGAGATACTTAATAAATATATAGGCAACAGAGAAGCAGTTTATTGTACTCAAAATTATTTTAAACTGAAAGATATCGTTAATATGCAAATGTTCGAGGAGATAACTATTGGAAGTATAGGTGAAGGACTGGTGAACGCAGACATTTACGTTAAAAAAATGTACGTTGATAGAATGATATCTGTCAAAACAAAACAAAGATATGATTCACAAGATAATGTTGATGTCATCATGAACAGTGATGGTGTAAAGCCTGGATTTACAAAGTTCTACATTCCTAATATTGACAATCTACGTGAACTAGATGTGTTATATTTTTTATCACTGACTCGTGTAAATGATCGCATATATTTATCAAGTTCTGAATTCCGTGACATTTTTATTGAAAGCTCTTCGAATAAAGTACTTGAAAGTGGTCCGTCGGCTACATGGACTGTTGGAGAATTAGGACATAATAGATTACTATGTTTTTCTTGCACGGAATGGCCGACAGAAGCTGAGGAATGGATATCAAGGCCCAGAAGAAACAACTGGCCCTCTCCAGATTTGATATTAGAAGTAGTTAATGGTGGATGTCTAGCAGTACCGATTGGAAATCCTCAATCAAAGAAGAATGACAGGAGTATCGAATGGCAAATATCATTTTCTCTGGCCGAGAAAAAACTCATGCATGATATAAACCATACCCAGATGCTCTGTTATGGCCTACTCAAGTTATACCTGAAACACGTTATTGATTCAAGTGTAGATTGCAAAGGTTTACTGCGTACTTACTTTCTTAAAACTTCTCTGTTTTACTGCATAGAAGAAGACAGTCTTGAGTGGAATGATCATAATTTAATTAAATGCTTCTGGTATTGTTTTAAACGTTTATATCAATGGGTAAGACTTGGGAATTGTCCAAATTACTTCATTAGAAAAAACAATATGTTTGAAGGTAAAATATACGGGGAAAAACAAACACAATTAAAGGAGCACCTTTACCATTTGTATGAACAGTGTATAGATTTATTCATTCAAATACCAATTTTGCGTGACATACAGGTTGACATAGTTTCTGGGACATTTGAAAGAAATGCACAAACTCGAACTGAAATAGCAAAAATAAATGAATGCCAGTGTGATCTTAGGCTCATTTACGTTTTTCGAATATTTGATCAAAGAGTTGAAAACTTGACTCGTATAAAAGCTAGAATACTAATATTACTTAGACAACCTAATCTAGCCCCATTTGAAAAGCTTATTTTGATGTACTGGATGTGTGATCTTCAAGTGCACCTCACTCAACATCAATATAAAAATATTATATGTTCTGAAATGCCAAATAAGATGAGATACAAGAAATTGCAGATGATAGCAAAGCACATTTTACGTAACTGTATGGAGATTGATATCAGTACTGGATTGTTACTGTACGGAACATTGTGTTATGTAACTGGAAATGACAATAAAACTGTTTCAGTTGTTGAACATATTCTTCCTAAATTCAAGTCTTTTCTGCTATATGGTGGAAGGATCCTCAATAGTTGTAATGAACCAAAGTATATAACAGAATTTTGTGGTAAAGAATTTACTATCGAATACAAGCGGAAAAACGCAGTCTCTTTGGCATATATGTGTGATCCACTTTGTGGATTTTACCCTGAAGAGATCGAAACCGAAGTCAAACAGTATTGTTCAGAGTATAATGAGATGACCTTTATTCCTCCACGGGTATACTGCTATGTTTTGTTATTCCTTACATATCATAGAACACAACAATATGATTTGAGAGACAAGACCTTGAACAAACTTTCTCAAGCAGCTGACGATAAGCATTTTGTCGTCGAATTTGACAAACCTCTTGTGTCTGCTTTACTTGACAGATGTGCTGTAATTGCTGCTAGTACTGAGTAAATTCACATAATTAATACTGATGTAAAATATACTGATATATATATATATATATATATATATATATATATATATATATATATATATATATATATATATTCCAAATTGTCAAATGATTTTCTAGGCGTTGGTTTACTACAAAGAACTTGTGCAAGAGGACAAGTCATGTTGCAATTGGTGAAATTTATTCAATCACGTGACTGGAGCTAGAAAATACCGTTTGTGTTTTTTTTTTTTTTTTTTTTTTTTTTTGTTTTGTTTTTTTTTTTTTTTTTTTTGTACATTAGTGTTTTGAAATATAACCTTGTTTTTTTTATTGTAGCAAATATATTATATAAATAAATTTTAGATGTGACAATTACTTTTTGTAATGATTGTTTTTTTTTTTCAAACAGACATGTATTTGTTGATTTTAAAAATTTCGTATAATTTTCTTTGTCAAAAGATATTTTTAACGTTAATTATCATTCTTATAACCTGTACTTAATATAATTTAGCTGACAGCTAGTTGTTATTGTCGGTTTAGAAATGGAAACATGTTGTGCTTTCAATGTAGGTATATCACGCAGTCATCCCATAAGTGAATGGCCACAAAAATAATCTGTTGTCAAGATGAAACAAAAACAACAAAAATAGAAATAAATAAACCATAGGATTGTATTTTCATAAATTGAAACATCAAAGTGATGTGAATGCTTTAAAGAATAATGCGTTGTCTTAATTGCTGTGGGATTTTGCAAAACATTTATCATTGCAAGACGGTAAATGTTCAAGTTTCAGAGACCAATCTCTAAAATAACATATTGTGTCTTATTATTCCAAATCTGTTTTACGAATTATTCAGTTGTTTATTGGTTTCTTTAACCCAATTAGAAATGAAAAGAAAGAAAAGAAAAGAAGAAAACTTGCGTTGTACACAGAAAAAATAACCTTTCCTTGTTCCACACATATTACCAGATGCTTCACAAAGATATATTTATAAAGAACTTTTTTAAAATATTTGACTATTTTAATGAATGTTGCTGGAAACATTTTGTTATTCATAAACAGTTTAGTAACAGTTGTTAAATATGTTAAGGCTTTTCTAAAAAAAAATCTTATTTATTTTTATATTTTTTAAATTTTTTGATTTTATTTTACATTTTGCAATTTTTTATCAAAAGAGGGATGTGATTTAATAGCTAAGTGTCAATTTTAGCTCTACCTAACACAAAGAGAGAGAGAGAGAGAGAGAGAGAGAGAGAGAGAGAGAGAGAGAGAGAGTAGCATATACAAAATGGATCGTGGATATAAATTGTAAATACGACTGACTTTTCTCTTTCCAAGAAGAACCTTTTTTCAATTAATAATTTTTTTTTCCATCACACCGTGATTACCTATATAACTTAAAATTGAAGAAATATAATCAGGATGTAGAAGCTATGAAACATTTAAACAATCATAACTTTCAATAATATGTAACTTGTTAAATTAAACAATGTAAAAATGAACTTAATTGTATATTGTTTGAATTTTTATTATATATACATGTATTATGATAATCGTTGTTAAAACCGGACGTAAAATTACTGATGACACTTACACTTATATTGATGTTAGTCACTTAATAAACATATTACATGTACTTACAAATACAACAAGTTTGTTTAAAATCATTTCCAAGCCACAATATCGAAAGGTTATATCTTTTAGGTCAAATTTTTATCCTTCAAGTTATACCATCATGAGATACCAACATTATTGCAGAGAAGAAAATATATTTTTATATTATACTGTAATGGCTTGTTAGAGTTTAAAATCCTATTAACAAGAAATATGGCGAATAGGGCGGATTCGGTGGCTGATTGGTCTAGAGCATCGGTTTACGGAAAACTTAATATAATCTCTTGTACTTAGGTTTAAGTCCCATTCGGGTACATCTTAACGTTATGTTGTCAGTTTGCTTGTCAAAGGTCGGTGGTTTACTACGGGTATTCCCAGAACTGACCATCTTTAATTTGGTTGAAGGAATCGGGCTTGGGCTTATACTATCCATCAGTTTATCAAATTATCTGGCTAAAATTTTAGATCTACTAACGAATCCCTACTTCACTCTATCCATTGTGTCATGTGCTACTTTTGAATTTTTATGAAATAATACAATTCATGATCAAAAGAAGCACATGACAATTAAATAATACAATTCAAAAGTAGCACATGACAATTGAGCTAAAATGTACAAAAAAATTACATTGCAGTTAAAGCTGGATTAAGTTTTTGAATTTTCTGGATTTTTGGGGGTTTTCTAAAAAGTTTTTTTTTTAAGTAGATAACTTCTAATCACGATCCGTGAGATTCATTTTCAGTCGGTCAATGTTTATCGATGATTAAATTATGAGCCGGAAACTCCAATAAATCGAAAGTGAAACCTGACAAATTGTATTAATTGTCCGTCATTAAAACCCAGATGTATTTGCAATGGTGTTATGTATCCCTTACTAAGGCACAAATGAAAAATTCAATGAAGTTATATGTTTAATTTATCATATTTCACCGTTTTGTAAGTTGTGTTTAAATACCCGGTTTTTTTTTATGACGTAAGCATGTTCTAATATTAGATCCCACATGCCATATTTCGCTGGGAAATTATTGTTGTTTCTGTATTTATTCGAGCTTTTATCGTTGAACCAAATCAGCACCGTTTTAATTTTTTTCCTTAGAAAACTCAATGCAGCTTTAATTGCCCATTCTCTTCGTGTACTGAATTTCACATCTATGCAACTGAGTACCATAATAATAAATATAATAATAATAATAATAATAATAATAATAATAATTTTAAAAAATTAAAATAATAAAATTTAAAAATGATAAATACATCTAGGTAAATAAAATAAAAATTTAAAAAGACAAAAAAGGAAACCAAGACCAAATAAACACATATTGATACCTAGACTCATGTACTTAGAAGAAGTAATGAGAAAACAGTGATGTGGATTAACGGTATTTTTATGATACATGCTTGAAACCCCATCACTCAACTTTATTTTTTATGTGTTCATTTTTTTTCTGAATATTTCCGTAAACCAGGCATTTTGGTTATGAACTGTAAAAATTGGTAGAATAATTACGAATAAATAAATCATATGTAATTCGAACTTAGTGGTACGCATGAAATACGAGGGAACTACAAGGAAGGTAGTAGGCTTTACGAAAAGGTGAAGGTCGGTGCTTTCGGTTTCATTTACGTAAAGTGTTCAGGACTGCTTATGAACTGGTGAAGCTAAAACGATTGTGGTAATGTGTTTACTTTCACATTCATTCTTTGTAAATATTGTTAGGTAAAACAGTAATATATGCAAACAGATAGATCGTTATACAGGTTATACTTACCGCACCTGCTTAATTAAATAAATAAAATTTAAGTCAATTTCCTGGCCCCAGTTACACAATCATTCACTGAATTGAGTGTACACTCAACATAAATATTCCTGGCCCCAGCTACACAATCATTCACTGAATTGAGTGTACACTCAACATAAATATTCCTGGCCCCAGCTACACAATCATTCACTGAATTGAGTGTAACTCAACATAAATATTCCCATTTTGTTTTGTCTCATCAATAATTTTAAAAAATTTAATCAGACGTCCCAAAGTCCTATCATCTGAAGAAGGGCCTTGACGAAAAAATCATTTGACCTACCATCAATTTTTAAAATTTATTTTTCTCATCTTGAACAATAGATAATCTAGTTTCAAAATATTTACTATTTCCAGTTTAAAAATCATATTTTAAACCATCTATCATCATTTTTAGCACAAATATGTTTGTTTAATTATAAACAAAAATTATTTATAATGTCATTAAGATTAGACGTTTGTTGAATGCTCGAACGAAGAAGAACTTGTTCGATCCCACTCTTATATGTTTTATTCTGATGAATGAGTGACCTTCATTTTATTTATCAGATATATTCCTATTCCCAAATCAGTTTCAAAATAAAACAAAACTTCAATATGTATATGTAAAAGCTGTTTGATATAATTTGGATATGGGATTGCTTGCAAATTCTATTTGAACCAGTGACTAAGCTATGTATTTTCTTTTGAATAAATCCTGAAACTGCTTACCAGAAAAAAAATAACCAAAATGTGTATTTTCTATTTTTTTTCAGATGTATTGAAATTTCACTCAGTACAATCCTGTTATCTTGTTACTATGTCTAATGCACTTTGAAGTCAGATGTTCTATAACCACTTGTCTTAATATAAGTTGGTTAGTGACAAACTGTTTTTTTTTTTTTTTTTTTTTGTATTTATTGCCAAGAACATACCATTTAGCTGCAAAGATAGCTCTTTTGTGTCCTTTACAGGGCAATGAGACAGAATGAGACTGATTTTAACAAACTTGCTATATAATGCTGGCAAAAGTTTACTGTGTAGAAGATGTTTAAAGCTTCAACATAGAAACTTATCTCTATTGAACGGTGAGAAAGACAGGTATAATGGCATTACCATAAACTTAAAGACTGTCCCAATAAATGTTGGTGAAGATGAGTTCAGGAAATCATTAACAGGTAAGTACATACATGTACACCAGGCTCCAGTTTCACATTCATTCACTCAATTAAGTGTACATTCAACTCAAATATTCCCAATTTTTTCTCATTAATATTTCAAAAATTTTAAGTTTTATGAAACAATGTTTTGTTTTGTTCAACAAACTTACACTGAACAACTTAAATTTAACATCAGATATTCAATTTTAACTGTGTAATTGTAATATCTTGAAAATTGACATGGAATTATTCCCTAATTTGAGTTAAGTGTTCCCCTTATTTAGTGAATAATTGTGAAACCAGGGCTTCTCTGCAGTTTTTTGACTCTGTGAGCTAGCACATTATAATTGCATTGAGTGGACAGTAGTACATTGCAGACCATAAAAAAACACTAAGACAACTCACACACATACACAAACTTGTTTTTAGACAAATCTTAAGAAGTTTGATCACAGATAACAGAAATAGTAACAGCATTATAACCAACCAACCAGTTTAAACATATTGGTTTGTTATTGGTATGAGTACATGTATATATGTTTGAATTGACATGTTCAAGGTCTAATTTGAATTTCCTGGATTAATAAAGATTGAGCACATTAGTTCACAGATGCAAAAGAGTACTGAAAACTGAAAAACCATAAACTTTTTGTATAGGCATGTACATATATATTTGAATAATGTAGGCATTTCTGTAAGGTCTTTTTATATATAAATTAAGATAATGGTCACAGATGCAAAAGAATTCAAAGATATTAATGATTTGGAAAACTATATACCTTTTGCAGAGGCATGTACATGTATTTGATTTTGTTGTAAGTATTGGTATCAAAGGCATTTTGATATATATGTGTAAAAGTCATGGGTTCAAAGGTCAAGAGAATCAACACTGAAAGGTTATCTCTTCAACAAGATTTTCTAAAACAACACATTCCTACAAGTGCTTGATACTTAGTTTCCAAATATGTCTAAATACATGTTTGTTGATACGCATAAGCATTTGAAATATTTTCCTTGCACTCTGGTGACCTTAAACTAAGGTCTTTTGTCTATTTGTGACAAAAATTGAAAATAATATTGTATAACTTATATTGTTGGATTTATAGATGCTTTAAAACAGTGGAGATTAGAGAAAAGGTCAGCAATATGGCTTAAAGTACCCATAATGCATAGCAAATTTATAGCTATTGCTGCTGAACAAGGATTTGAGTTTCATCATGCTGAACATCAAAATGCCTTACTGAAGATATGGTTGGATGAATCTGAAATTGATACAACACCTAGATTTGCAACACATCAGGTTGGAGTGTCAGGTATGTCATAAATAAATTAAACAGGTGTTTGTAATGTTAATTACAAATCATGGAATTGATCAGTAAATTTCATATTTTAACCTAGGTATGATCTTAATAGCATAGCAACCGTATTCCAGGCAAATTAACCAGAACATACACAGACAAATAGTTCAGTTTGATAGGATTAGCTTTAACAGTTTAAGAACCATAATTACCATATCTCAGTAAATAAATGCTAAAATAAATTTTCTTAAAAGTTCTTCAATACTTTTTAACAAAATGAAAAAGTAGATTTACTACAATGCATAAAAATATGTCACATGTGACATAGTCTAGACTCCTGTATAGAAAACAGAAAACTTTGGATTAATTTTTCATTAATGACACCATAATCATTTTTTTCTTTCTTTTGTATGTTTTTAAACTTGAGACAAAACAGTCAAAATGTCAACAATATTAATGCTAATGAGAAACTCAACAAAGAAAGACATCATTATAAGTGAGAATAATAAGATGTCACATAAACTAGGAGCAGAATAGAGTTTATGCACCAGTCAAGGTTCTTTCTTTTATATTGAAGTTGGCCGGTTCTGGCATAGTGGAGGAAACCAGAGTGCCAGAAGAATCCACCAACCTTCAACAAGTTTACTGACAACCTTTCTTATGCCAGGGATTGCCTGAGGTGATTGTAACCTAGGCAGTGACAGGCACTTTGGTCCGTAAGCATGCGCTTTAGAAAATGTGGTCACTGAGGGTCCCTATGTAACCTAGAAGATCAAAGTGATACTTCTGTATTGTATTGTTTTCATGCACTCATTTTAGTACTGGATTTTGTAAAAGATTAATATACAATAAAGCCTAATGAAAATATGACTTTAACATTTAAAATAGCTAATGTAATCACTACTTGGTTTTTTTTTTTTTAATTTTACTCTAAATTTTTAGGACTTGTATTTAGAGAAGATACTGGTGAAGTACTAGTAGTTAAAGACAATAATAGAAGGGTAATAAATGTATAAGAATATTTCAATTATTTTTAACATATTGATTGATTGAATTGGGTTTTATGTCCCAGTCAAGATTATTTCATTTATATTGAGACCTCATCAGCTATAGCTGAAGATGCAAAAATTTTTACCTTTACAATACAATTAGGGCAATGTGCAGTGAGTGTCCTTTAGTGTTCCACACCTACTCTGACATGGGGTATTGATATAAGATCTCCTCCAAAGGACCCATGACTTTCATTTCTAAATGCCAAGTGCTTGCAAAAGAACAGTCACTACATATTTTCGAGTCTTGGTCAGACCTGGCTTGGGATTGAACCCAATAGCTTGGGTTTGAACCCAAAAAAAAACCAAGCATGATATCTTATGGCTAAAATCTCTGACTCTACTAAAAGTTCGAGAAAATGACTTTTTTGTACACTACAAACTACCAAAGTTGAGAAAAAGCAATCATTTATCAAAGCCCTTAAAGTCTCTGATCTGACCCTGAAATCTGAAATAAGATAACTATTTTTCATTAATTATCCCATCTGAGAGATGGTGGCCGAGTGGTCTAAAGCGCACGCTTATGGATCGCAGCGCCTCTCACAGCCTGGGTTCAAATCCCACTCGGGACAGATCCTAGTGTGAGAAAGTTTGTCAGTTCGCTTGCTGAAGGTTGGTGGTTTTCTCTAGACACTCCGGTTTCCTCTACCATCCCAGAACTGACTGCCTCAAAATAAGTGAAAGATTCTTGACTGGGGCGTAAAACACCATTACTCCACTCCATCTGAGAGATAAATCATGATATCATATGTCCAATAGCTTGTGACTCCAAAGAAACTATATCTTTACCAACTACCCTTGCTTAGGAAAAACAATAAACAATAAAATAAATAACTACTTATTCACCAACCACCCCAGCTGAGAAAAGCCAATTATCAAATCATTCAGCTTAAAGTCTCTAACCCTAGAATCTGGACTAAGTAACTATTTACCTGTATTCACTGACTACATCAGCTGAGGAAAGCCAGTGCTCAAAGTCTGTAACTGTAAAATATTGATTATTTGCCAAAGTAAGTTTTTTTGATATATTCTGTAGACTCACTACATCTTCCTAAATTGCAGGATAAAATAACTTCCATTTATCAAGAAAACTGTTTAAAAACTAAATTGGTATAAAAAAAATATTTGGGAAAAGTGTGCTAAAAGAAATTGAGTTATTTCATGCTTGTTAACATTGTCAATCAGTTATAATGGTGTAAAATCTCTCTCTCTCTCTTTTTCCATTTAAGACTTTAGGGGCCAAGTGGTTAATGCACACATACAGACTACTGTCTAGGTTTGAGTCACATTCAGGCACACGTGAGAAAGTTCATTAGTTCATTTACTGAAGATTGGATGTTTTCTCAAGGTACTCTGGTTTTCCCCACAGAATTGACCATCTAAATATAAGTGACTTAACAGGGGAGTAAAACACCATTGCTTTAATGTAATCTCTTTTTGATTCATTTGCTTTTAGCTGTTATATTAACCAAG
Organism: Tegillarca granosa; assembly: GCA_029721355.1. Taxonomy (NCBI): domain Eukaryota; kingdom Metazoa; phylum Mollusca; class Bivalvia; order Arcoida; family Arcidae; genus Tegillarca; species Tegillarca granosa. Next base: position 27,361,978 of record CM056604.1, on the reverse strand, counting down.
ATAAAATGAAAATGTTTGCAAATTTTCAGAAAATCTAACTTCCAGATTATTATTTTTTTTTTGCCTCTGGTGCCAGGAACTAACTTAAGTTAATAGATTAATATTTTATTTCAGTTTTTTTGGTGGAAACTCCCTGGGGGACTGTCAGACCTGGGTGAAGATATTGGTAAGTTTTAATATTTTTTTTATAATCATGTAAGGTCATGCAGTATAGCCCTTGAGATACCCTGTAAAGTGTTCCAGTGTAAAATTTGTTTCAAATTAGTAATAAGCTTTAGTGTACAAAGTATAGATCCATACAGCCTCTCTAATAGCTTAAGTGAGATTTTTAAGTCTATATTTTATTTTATATATATATATATAAACACATGTTGATTTTCAGTTTGTCTGGGAAATGTCTTCTCCTTAAATGATATGATTGTTTATTATTATAGTACTATGTATTTCTTATCTTTTAAAATCTCTGAAAAAGGAATCACTACTTATTTTGTCAACAGTATTGAAAATCAAAGTTCAAAGTCAACAGCAGATTGAAATCTCTTAGAGTTAACTCTCTTACACTTGTAGCAAGGCTGAGCTAGTCACAGTGAATTTGTGTGGTATATAGTAGATATAATAGAGTGATTTACTGCCTGACTGTCTGGTCTGGATGTTTAAGCCTTGTGGTAGAGCACTCGCTTATCACCCTGAAGGGCCAGGTTTAATTCTCAGCGGGGGCACTTGACAAAAGGAAGAAGTTTTAAGATGTTTCCTCCCTCCTGTTGCACAATGGTTTTTTTTTATTATTATGACAGAGATTTTTTTGTGTCAGTGAAAAACAGTTGAAAAATTATTTCTTAACAAAGATTTTCCTTAACTTGAATTTTAGCAAATTTTGATTATTTTTTTTTTAAAAAGCAGCATCTGCTGGTTTCTAGTTTACAATTTATAATTGCTTTATTATCACTTTAGAGTTTCATGCTGCCTAGAACCAGCTGTCTAAAGTGGTGCCCAAAATAGCGGAAGAAATTCCAAGAAAGAAAGAAAGAACTCTCTGGAATATTCTGTGGTTTTAACCGGATTTCTCCGAAGTCCTTCCAAATTCCGAAAAACGGTGAGGAAGCGACCTCCCCATGGTTAATCCTACCAGTTGACAAAATTTCACCTGATCGGATAAGAAATGTAGGAGATGTCTCTGAAAAAAAATCTGTCAGAAAGGCTTTCAGATGAAAATGCTGGTATTATACATGTGTACAGTGTTCTACTTATATTTTCTAAGGTGACACTGCTGAAAGAGAAGTTTTTGAAGAAACTGGTGTCAAAGCAGGTTTGGTTTTTTATATTAATTCTGACATGAAAAAAAACATCATATCCTACATAAGTATAATCCCAAGAAAAGTGGTCTTTTTTTATATAAAGTATGCCAAATTTCATTTCATCCGATGTCAATACACCAGCTTGACATTTTTGGATTGACAAATTTGGCCAAGTGCTGAAATGGTCTTGGTGTACAGGGGTGCTTTATGATGTTCTTCAGACAGGCATTTGTATTGATAAATAATAGGTACAGAATTTTCACATGAAAAAGATTCCAAATATTATTTGAATTATAGACTTAATATGTGACTATATTTCCACTGAGTTAGTTTCTTTGCTTGCACTTTCAGTTTGTTATGACATTTTCTTGTCCAACTTAGAACCACACTTTTTTTATCCATATTAGTACTCTATACCAACAAAATTATCTTGCTTTTTACTGAAAACTCTTGTTATGTTTATAATGCAGTCTGTTTTTTGATAAGCAAAGTGAAGTAGTGTTTCCTCCTCATATGGTGCCTTGGTGGCCGATTGGTCTAAAACGCGCACTTACAGATCACAGAACCTTTCACCGCCTGGGTTCGAATCCCACTCAGGTCAGATCCTAGTGTGAGAAAGTTTGTCAGTTCGCTTGCAGAAGGTCGGTGGTTTTCTCTGGGCACTCTGGTTTCCTCCACCATCCCAGAACTGACCCCCTTGAAATAAGTGGAAGAATCTTGACTGGGTCGTAAAACACCATTACTTCACTCTCCACTCCTCCTCATATTTTTTTATAACATTTATTCTTGACAAAAGAGGTCATTTACCACACTGCAAGAAGACTAGCCATTGTTTACTTTGAAGAAAAGCTTATCATTGTTCAACACTTCAGTGGTGATTCAAATTTTAAGAATAAGACTCATATTTTTTTTTAAGAATTAGAATGATGAATGACAAGTTCTATGTTTTGTGTGCATGACTTTATGATGTCCTTTGTACCAGTATACACTTCTACTTTCTTTTATAGTAGTAATTCAATGGTCACAAATGTTTTAGATTTTTTTTAAACCACTGGATTAATTTTTATTCTGAAACCTTACCAGCATGTTAAGACGAAAAAGGGAGTGCTGTGTTCACAATGTTCACTATCAAACTTAATTTTGGTATGATAGCTTACATATGAACCACTTGGCCTTTCACAGGATGTTGACTGTCAAACTTGCACCACTAAGATAATTTAGGTATGATAGCTAACATATGGACCACTTAGCCTTTCACAGGATGTTGACTGTCAAACTTGCACCACTAAGATAATTTAGGTATGATAGCTAACATATGGACCACTTGGTCTTTCACAGGATGTTGACTGTCAAACTTGCACCACTAAGATAATTTAGGTTGGCCTTTCACATGATGTTGACTGTCAACATTACATCAGTTGAACATTGAAGTAATAATTGCTTAAAAATATTTCATGCCATTTCCTATAATCTCACGTTAAAATGTTATGAATTAGTCAGCAGATTGATTTCAAGAAAATAGTGGATTATGAAAAATGTTAACTTGGGTTATCCTGAGGCCAAGGGTAAGCATTTGATAGTAGTCATATATGTCAAAAAAGAATCCTTTAAATTAAGCTTTGGGTATTCAAGGAAAGATTTACTGCTCCAGACCCATCACTCCAGCTGCAAGATGTATGGTCAGTAGCAGCAAGACATCACTAGCTAGACCATTAGGAAGCACAATACTATCACAGAGAGAGTCTGTACAACAACCATCATCTAATGCTAGCTTAGCAACATCAAACACAAGTATATCCTATCTGATGAGCCAGATCAGAAGTTAACAAACTAGTAATGTAAGAAATGATTTGTGTTGGTGCAACAGCAATTGGAGTAGCCAGTGTTGGAACAGTGTTTGGCAGTTTGGTAGTAGGATATGCAAGGAACCCATCCCATGCTGTTATTGGATTTACTTTGTCTGAAGCTATTGGTCTTTTCTGTCTTGTGATGGCATTCATGATTTTGTTTGCGTTTTAACCATAGTTTATATTTAAAGACATTAATATTGACAGAGTGCTTGTTGACAGACTGGATGTTACTATTACAAATTCAGAGTTAATTTTTTGTGTGTTTGTGAGTCTTCTAGGGCCATTGAAAAACAAGGGGGGGGGGGTGGCAAGAGTAGATAAATGCAAGGTGATTTTATGACCAATTATATATAAGATTATTCCTTGCACTTGGTATAACATTTAGAAAAATAAAAATTGGAAGATATTTTGATAAAAGAAAAACTTGGATTATCATATATCTATAAAATAAATAAATAACTTAATAAATTTAAAAATATAGAAATAGATAAATAAACTTTCTGTCCTGGTTGGAGGGTGAACCAGGTATTTTTTGTTTGATGGTTGATCATGTCTTCCATAATGTCCTGATCAGACTTGAGACTGTTTAGTTCATTAAATAACTACTTTTAAAGGTTTTATTCCATTTTGAAATTTTCCAAGCCTGTAATTAAAAATTTCCAAAAGACTTAGATGCAAAGCTGCATGAATAATAGTTCTCCAAGCAGGGTTGTGGTATCTTTTGGTTGTAACCTATAATACTTTATAATACATTTAAAGCAATAAGTTTTGCAGTTCTTTTTTTAAACGCATGAAAGCATACACAAGTTTGAAATTTTTAGGTTTATCACTATGGAGTAATGGTGTTTTGCACCCCATCAAGAATCTTTTGCTTAAATTGAGGTTTCATATCTGGGATGGTGGAGGATGTCGTAGTGCCCAGAGAAGTACTAATGTTTGGCAAGTGAACTGACAAACTCTGTCACTCTAGGATCTGCCCTGAGTGGGATTTGAACCTTGGAGATGAAAAGCACTGTAATCCAAAAGTGTACATTTTAACCAATATGCCAAAAAAAGCTCAAACTCAATAAAAAGTACAGGACTCAATGTGAATACACAAATGCAGCTTAAAACATTAATGTATTTTGAGTTAAACATTTATTTTATTCAGCTTATTGTTCAACCAGTGATAAATTTAGGTGATGTTCTGAGTAGTATACAGGAAGTAGGTGAAAAAGTCCCCGAGTAGTTTACCATGAAGTTTGTAAAAGCTCTGTTGGTTTCTGTTTGCATTTTCAGCATTACCTGAAACAAGGTGTGTCATAACATTGTCATAACTTATACATGTGAGCTTTTGTTGAAAAGGAATTTTTAAGATTTTCATTTTATGTGAAGAAGTACACAGTTGTTCTGACAGCCTTTGTTACAAAAATATTAAGTTGCAAAATACTAACCGTTATTTATTGAGTGCTTTTGGACATTTTATGCTAAGAATGTTACAATGTAACACTTTAAAAAACCAACTTAGTTATAAGCTGTAGCACTAAATATTCTTTTCTCTAAAACTACAAAGAATAAATACATGTTAGAAACCTTAATGAAATTAGCTTGAAAAATGTTTTTTAATACAATCAATTACAACATGTTTCATAAAAGGGCTTCTTGTTTTAATGTGTAAACATGGCAGTCTTAAACACAGTCTCTTGAATCACTTTACAACACCAAGAGGTAATTGTTTGTTGATGTACCAATACTTGTACAATGTACTTTATTTTTTTGAGCTGGTTTAAGAGATAATTTGGGGCATCTCTAAAATAAACTGCTTAAAAAGCCCCTTCATTAAGTAAATATTCTAATATTTAATAGTGAGAATAAACGATTAATCTCTGCCTTGCAAAGTTAATGTATTTTGTTTTGTCACACACACACACACACACACACACACACACACACACACACACACACACACTGTAAATATGTGTTTACTCATCTATTTAATGAACTTCCAGCATATTGATGATTAGGAAATAAATGATGCAAATCTCCAATTACAAGGTTATCAGGGTAGTGTCTGTTAAAGAAAATATGTAGTAATGAAGTTTGAATCATGACCTTAACCTTTAGAATCCTTGAATCATGACCTTAGCCTTTAGAATCCTTTAGAATCCTTGAATCATGACCTTAACCTTTAGAATCCTTGAATCATGACCTTAACCTTTAAATTCCACTAAGTGATGTTTCATCAACACTTTTGTTACATAAAAATTGTATTAATTTTTTAATGAGTTTAAATCTTTAGTTACTTTGTTTTATAAGTATAAACTTTGTGTAGAGTTGATACCCAGTTGTTGAGACATTATAAGAATTATAACCTACCCCATCAGGCGTGATAGTAATGAAAGCTATAACATATTGTATTGCTTTATGTAAAAGGTTTTCAAATTCAAAATTTTGTGTCATATATTTCACTCTTTTTCTTAAGATTTCCTATCAGTTACTCCACACCTTTTCGTGGTACTTGTAATATATATATATATATATATATATATATATATATATATATATATATATATATATATATATATATATATATATATATATATATATGAAGTATTTCATACTGAAATAAACAATTGTTTATTTAGATAGAAAGATCATAGGACTTTTAAGGATTTGATCAATATTGACTGATAATAATATTTGATTAAAAAGTGATAAAGTTACACTTTCAAATCCATTTAAAATAAATTATGATAAGATCATATTCGTTTGATGTATGGTTTGCTCATAATCTTTATATTGAGTACAAATTTTAAAAATTATCCCTGCGATGAGCTTGTATTTAATGATTAAATTTGATTTCATAAATAACAATTTTTGATTCTAATTCATGTGTAAAGAGCTTTTGTAAATTTTAATTATTGACAAAGTCTTCCCAACATATAACTCAATTGTGTATTAAACTTTATCACACATTTAGATGGCGGTACCATGAATGCCTTTTATATGCTCATTTTTGAAGTGCCATCGAATTTCCGATTTAAAAAAAAATTGGTTCAAATTTTATCCCTCAGCCAAGACGATCATTAAATTTCATTAAAAATGTGTGGGGTTTTTTATTGGTAAAATAACATTATCCTTAACTGAACATGCTTTGAAACATCGTTAAGCATCCCCAAAAAGATGCAGTTCGGAAAAACCATAATGTTTTAAGAGACATTGTTCTGTAATTTGTAATAATCATCCGAAAAGTAAATTATAAATATGTTTTTGATCTCTTAATCTAAATATCTGAATTTTCCATATGCTTTATTATTATTATTATTATTATTAAATTATCATTTACCTAAACATATACAAACTTTTTAACTTTATAGACACGAAGCCCGACAAATTGTTGTGGTTTCTAATTAAAAGCATGTTTTGCTTAACTTCATATGTAGTGGAAATGTTAATCTAAGTCGCCCCTGACATACAATAAGTATATGTCATTATGCTGCGAAATGAACTTTTTAATGCAAGTAGTGAAATTCAAATACTGAATCCTTGATAAAAATTATATGACACGGTGTACCAAAACTCACTTCAATAAAAAGATAAATCCGAAATGCTTGAAAACTGCTTTGCTATCCTTTTTTTTTATTTTATACTGTTATATAAAAATACTCCAAACACATATGAATTTTAAATATTATTTATTTTGTAAACTTATAGGATTGCTTGTTCACTGTAATTGATATAAGTATTAGAGCTGTTAAGTTTATAGTCTGTGATTGGATGATAAATACTGCGTGCAGTTTCTATGAACTAGACCAATGTATTGAGGCAATGAATTAATTGCTGAATATGAGTTTACAATTAAGTTTTTTTCGTTTATTTTGAAATCTTGTTTAGATATCTGTAAGCGTTTTTAGATCAAATGAAATCTTAACAAATGCAAAGACAATATGTGTTTGATGAGAAAGGGCGTTTGATAAAGTATTTTGCAACTTTCAGAGAAAACGATTTATTCAACCAAAATGTAACAAAAAGTATTTTGTTTTCTGTATTAAAATATAATTAAAAAGTAAAATTCTGAAATCATATACATTTAAAGAACGAAAACACAGCTCAAAAAAATGTAAAAAACCAACAGCTTTTTAGCAGCGTTATCCAATTAATCAATAATGATATCAAAAACAACACCAATAATGCAACATAACCCGAAAGCATAATGATGCAACATCAAACACAAAGCTACAGTGCCAATGATGCAAAATTAATTCTGAGCTTAGATAATGCAAATTCAGCTAACCGTATAGCATTCACAGAGATCTCCAATGAGGCAACATCAACCAAAAACACCATTAATGGAAATAACCCGCCATACCAATTTTGCAAGATCAACCAAAAGCACAAGTAATTGCAATAACCCGCCATACCAATGGGCAAAATTCGACCAAAAGCACCAATAATTTAAATAACTTGCCATACCAATGAAGCAACGTCAAACAAAATCGCCAATAATTGCAATAACTTAAAATACCAATGATGCCACATCAATCAAAAGCACCAATAATTGCAATAACTCACCATGCCAATGATGCAACATCAATCAAAAGCACCAATAATTGCAATAGCTCACCAGACCAATGAAGCCAGCATCAATCAAAAGCACCAGATATTGCAATAACCCAACATACCAATGGGCAAAGTTCGACCAAAAGTACCAATAATTGAAATAACTTGCCATACCAATGAAGGCAACATCAACAAAAAGCACCAATGATTGCAATAACTCACCATTCCAATGATGCATCATCAATCAGAAGCACCAACAATTGCAATAAGCCTACCATACCAATGATGCAACATCAATTAAAAGCACCAACAATTGCAATAGCTCACCATGCCAATGATGCAACATCAATCAAAAGCACCAATAATTGCAATAGCTCAACAGACCAATGAAGCCAGCATCAATCAAAAGCACCAGATATTGCAATAACCCAACATACCAATTGGCAAAGTTCGACCAAAATTACCAATAATTGAAATAACTTGCCATACCAATGAAGCACCGTCAACCAAAAGCACCAGTAATTGAAATAACCTGCCATACCAATAAAGGCAACATCAACAAAAAGCACCAATGATTGCAATAACTCACCATTCCAATGATGCATCATCAATCAGAAGCACCAACAATTGCAATAAGCCTACCATACCAATGATGCAACATCAATCAAAAGCACCAATAATTGCAATAGCTTACCATGTCAATGATGCAACATCAATCAAAAGCACCAATAATTGCAATAGCTTACCAGACCAATGAAGCCAGCATCAATCAAAAGCACCAGATATTGCAATAACCCAACATACCAATTGGCAAAGTTCGACTAAAAGTACCAATAATTGAAATAACTTGCCATACCAATGAAGCAACGTCAACCAAAAGCACCAGTAATTGAAATAACCTGCCATACCAATAAAGGCAACATCAACAAAAAGCACAAATGATTGCAATAACTCACCATTCCAATGATGCATCATCAATCAGAAGCACCAACAATTGCAATAAGCCTACCATACCAATGATGCAACATCAATCAAAAGCACCAATAATTGCAATAGCTCACCATAACTATGAAGGTAACATTAAAAGCACCAAGAAATTAAATAACCCGCCAAACCAATGAGGCAATATCAACCAAAAGCATAAAAAATGCAAAAACAAAAAACAAAACAAAAAAAAAAACGCTTAGATAATGTAAATTCAGCTGAAACTAACCGTATTGCATTCACAGAAATTCACATTCCAATGAGGCAACATCAACCAAAAGCACCATTAATTGCAATAACCCGCCATACCAATAAGGCATCATCAACCAAAGGCACCATTAATTGAAAAACCTGCCATGCCAATGAGGCAACATCAACTAAAAGCACCAATAATGGAAATAACCCGCCATACCAATGATGCGAGATCAACCAAAAGCACCAGTAATTGCAATAACCCGCCATACCAATGGGCAAAGTTCGACCAAAAGCACCAATAATTGAAATAACCTGCGATACCAATGAGGCAACATCGACAAAAAAGCACCAATAATTAAAATAAACCGCCATACCAATGAAAGCCATAAAATTGAACCACTTATCTCAATTTTATTGGTTTATATATATGATTGAATGTACTCAAAGCTACACATGACACACGACATTTATCAAATACAATAAACAATTTATAGAGGTGTTTGATAGATAAAATGAACATAAATTAAAGAAAATCTGTAAAGAATGTCAAAAGGATATTAAAATTTAATATCCTTAGTATAAAGATAAAGAATAAGTAAGTCAAAGTAAGGTAGTGTTCTTAAAAGTCATAAATCAGAAAATAGTATTAAAACGTATATATATAACTAAAGTGAAAGTACACACCTCATAAGATTGAGTGTCCTTGCCACGCCAAGGTTAGAATTAGACGCGTGTTTTGTGAAATTGTTATCAATGCAAACACTGATAAATCAGCAAGTGTTTTGAAAGGTTTTATAAAAATGTGAATTATGTTCGTCTTGACGCCGTATTTTACATCTTGAGAATAATAATACAAACCACTTCATGTTAGGAGATAAGATTCGCTTTAGTTTTTTGGACTCAATTTTAGGTCCTCGATGGTCTCCTTACAACGTGGTATAAATTGTTTAACTAGAGTCAAGAACTCATTTCACAAATCTTACTTAATAAAAGTACAAGTCGTTGGTTGTAAAACTGAGATAAAGCCTTTCCTGGAAGAGCATGCACACAAGAGTATATTAGAAAACAAAACAAAAAATAGAAGAGTTATCCTCCTTTTGTCGCACATCGAGGTGAATAAACCTAATATCATATTTGTCAGTTGGATTGCATTTGACAGGATTGGATGAATAGCGTTTTCCTACCCAGTCAAAATTTTTATTTATATCTAGGCGGTCAGTTAAGGGATGAAGGAATCCGGAGTGCCTGAGAAAAAACCTCCCTACCTTCGGCAAGTGAAGTATTTGCCAATTGTCTAAAAGACCACATTGATGGCCAAAATAAAACCTTTTTTGATTACGTAATGAATACAAAACTTTCGATTCCGTACGGAGACGAATGAAAATTCGCAACAATTAAGTGATTTTGTTCTATTACATAATATATTCGTTGACGACCTATTTTATTATTTGTCTTCATTCTTTGTATAAAAAGTGCGCCTATCATCTGGTGATATATAGATTCTACAGCGATAGTAATAGAAAGCTAGTTTTCTTGTTTAGGTATAAGCAATATTCATATATTCCATAATTTTTTTTCAAGCTTGATATGTGATTTTAGTTAAAAGTATATTTACAACACACGCTTGCGGATTACACAAGCAGTGCCTCCATTCGAATCCCACTCGGGCAGATTCTAGCATGAGAAAGATTGTCATTTCGCTTATCGAAGATAGTTAGTTTTCTCCGTACACTGTAGTTTCTTCTTCTATCCCATAACTGACCGTTATGACCGCCTCGACATAAATTTTAAAAAATTCTTGCCCGTCGGAAACAGCTTTACTCCACACCAGTTTCTGATGAGATACGTCGTGTCGTACCCGTTTGTGCATTGCACTGATATGTGAAACACCGAGTTGGTGTTTCCTAGAAACCCTTTCAAACTTATGAATTTTTCCCATACATGACTTGAAACTTGAAAAGAACTTGTCTTTAAATAGTCCATTTTCCACCAATATACCCGTAGTTTGAACGTGAAGTGTTCACCATAACCATACCTGAAAGCAAAAGAATCGCAATTACTATATCGAGTATGAACAAAATTGTGTTCAAAAAGGCTAATAAGGGGATAGATCTATTATGCGTTTTTAAAAAATTACATTTTAAAAATATGGAAATACGGCTATCACTAGTTTAACATATTAACCTGTTTATATAACAAATATTGATTGTGAGGCATTCCCGATTATGGTTTTGTTGCAGTAAATACAACTGTTGTGTTAGTGCTGTGCTTTATTCTTCCTTTTTTTTATAGACGGATTTCACTGTATTTATGTTCCAAATCTGTTTTTGTGTTATTTGTGTTTATCTCTTTGATTTCTTTTTCAGAATTTGTTTCCATTTTGGCATTGAGACAACAACATTTACAGCCAGGAGCTTTTGGAAGATCAGACATTTATATAGTGTGTAGGTTACGCCCCCTTTCTTTTGAACTGAACCCCTGTGAAAAAGAAATAAAAGCCTGTCAGTGGATGAATCTGGAAGAATTACATAATCACAAAGACATTACACCAATCACAAAGCGTATTACAACTTTAGCGCTTCATGGCCTTCACAATGGTTTTGACACTGTTGATATAACCAAAGAACGTTTTAAGTCTGTTTACAAAGGTTTAGAATATTACTTATATCACAGGAATATAGGAAATCTTTAGAGAACCTTATAAATTATAACAAATATTTATGCAGTAATTTTTACAGGAATATAGAAAATCTTTAGAGAATTTATAAGAATCTACAATATTGCAGGAAAATTGATAATTATTTCAGGTGTGTGTGTGTGTGTGTGTGTGTGTGTGTGTGTGTGTGTGATTTTATGATTGCCTTAAAATAATTACCATAATTTCTTAATTAAACAACTTTATTTTTTATTTCTAATTATGATTTGTTTGTTTTCTTCACAGTTATTTGTGGCTATATTAACATGTATCGTAAGCCAAGTTCAGAATGAATTACTCGATCAACTAAAATTAATCTTAATTTTACAGATTATTTCTTCAATGAGCAGTTAGAGAACAATAACAATATTTTTCAATCAAAAGAAAATGTATAAACACTTGATGAAACAGAATGGTTTTCTTGTCCATGTTGTAAGTTAATCTAACATTAATCTTAGATAACCCATACAGATTAACAACTGTGTCGTCAATAGATAAAACGTTGCTGATGCGACGTTAAACAACATGAAAACAACAGCGTCAATAAAGTTTTTGTTTTTGTTCTAATGTCTTAAAAGTGTTATAAAACTCTAGAATAAAAAAAAAACTTTCTGTCGTTTTAAAAATCCTGTGGGAAAGACAAAAAGAGCTGTTACTAATTATATGATAAAATAACAATTAAACAAGTATAATCCCAATGTTCCCATTGATATTTCTTTATAAATGTAGATAAAGATAGCAAAATGTATTTTTTATTCCCATTATTATGTATTGATAAAGTGCTAATTTTTGCACGGTTTTGATGACTCAAATTTGCGTAAAGATGGCCCAAGATCACACAAGAAAAAAACTTAATTCTCCACTTTTTCATTGTAAATTAATATGTTTCTTCTTTATGACGAGGGACTCGGTGGTCAAGTGGTCTTAATCGTGCTTTTAAGGACCACAGTGCTTTTCACTGTCTAGGTTCGAATCCCACTCGTGTAGATCCTAGTGTTAGAAGGTTTTTCAGTTCGCTTGCCAAAGCTCGGTGTTTTTTTTCTGGTATCCTTGTTTCCTCAACCGTCCCAAAACTAACAGTCTCAATATAATTGAAGGAATATTGATAAAGACCTAAAACATAACTTATCCAATATATTCCAATCTTATGAAGATTATCATAAATCATAAAGAATAATTCGGAAAATACCAATGAAGAATTTCAAGCAACACTTACTTCAAACAATAAAAAAACTAGAAAGCACAATAACAGAAAATATTTTGACCTTACTACTGTCTATAATACAAATAACAATAGAAGAAGAAAAAACAACTTTAAAGAACATCACTAAAGAATGTTCTTCCACCACACTTTCTTTTCCTAATACTTAAAAACTGGAAGAAAAAGTTCATTGAGAATGCACTCTCACAACTCATGTCTTACATTAAAGAGACTAGGAAAAATCACTTGAAAATGTCCAAGCTCCACTGATGTCTTACATTTAGGAAACTTGAAGAAAAAATTGTTAAAGAATGTCTTAGTACCGCCATTACCCTAACACTTAAAATGTAGAGGAACATCACTCACACATCAATGAAGAAAACCAAAATAACACTCGACTAACAATTAAGAAACTGGTCGGAAAAGATCACTGGTGAACTCCACCCGCACCACATTGGAGATGAATGTTCTAGCAACACTCCAGTTTCAAACTTGAGGTACTTGGGAAGTACATCACTTCTGTCTTACACTTTAATCTGTGGAAAGAACGTCACTGGAAAAGAAGGTCCTAGCTCCAGCATTTCTGTCTATCACTTAAAGCACTACATAAAACATCACTGGAGAATGTCCTAGAATCACTCCTGTGTAAAACTTGAAAGAAGAAGAGAGAGCATCAATGGAGAATGTCGTAGAGCCACCACTCCTTTTTAACACGATACAAAGAAGAAAATCACTTGAAAAGTCATAGTGACACTCTTGTTTTAGAATAAAGAAAATAGAAAGAACATCACTGGAGAATGTCCTAGAGCCACCACTCCTGTCTAACAGGATATAAGGTAGAACATCATTGGAGAAGGTCATAGCCCCACTCGTGTTTAACAATAAGGGAAATTAAAATAACATCACTCTTGTCAAAACTAGAAAAAACGTCATTGTAGTATGTCCTTGCTTGCACTACTCTGTCAAAAAATCATTGGACCACTCTTGTCTAACAGTAAAAAGAGCACTTGCAATATACAATATGTAGGTTAATTTGAGAAGTGCAAAAGGTAGAGCATGTTACAAGGAGGCATTGGTGTATTAGAGCAGGAGTAATTTTATATGCTTTAAATGATTTAATAAGTGTTTACCTTTTTCATATTCCAATAAAAATGTTTTAAATTGTCTTTTTAAGATGATCATAAATTTATCTTACCCCCTTAAATGAGCCACTTGGTATAAGTAATTTTAACACGGCAAGCCTTAAACTATTACACATCAATATATAAATTGAAGTAATAAATTTCTGATTTAAGACAAGCTATATAATCCGCTGTCTTGTAGAAAAGGATCCGGTTTTAACAGATTTAGAATTATATATGGATTGACTTTATATTTTTTTTTTTTGGTATTTTTGAGATCTCAATTTTAACTTTAAAATGTAATTTGTTGAATGCCTTAAAACAGTTTGACTTTAAATTAAGCCAAAGTCGCATGAGGTGCTAACACTTCCATTTAAAACTAAGATGGTAAGTTTTTCGGTTCGAAGTACCGGTACTGTTCATTAAATATTTTTCACAATTCTGTCATATACCATTTTTTAAATTTTTATCATTAAATACATTTAAAAAAAATGGTAAATGACAATTCTTTACCTTTAAAACTTTCTTTTCTATATTAACCTATTGCCACACATTACCCTGAAGTTAAAATAGCAGGTAAGATTGCATTTTATCCGTGTTTTTCGGCTTGTTAATGAAATCGGCTAGCTGATCATGATCAGATCAGAAAAAAAACGCGAAATTAGAGACAAAAAGAAAACGTTCTTGTTATTTTTTAACCTCTTAGTATTTATTTAGCTCCTAGTTAGTAATATTTGGAATCCAATGCGATCATATCGCAAGTTAAGCTTCAAAATGGAAATCCAGTTTGATGCACAGGGGCTTGTGTCAGGGAAAAGAATGTATATACCAGTAGGACAAACCAATAAATAAAGTACATCCCGCACGCCAAGACGTTGATCAAAGTAACATGTCTACTGTCTATACATGACACTAGTTTTTAACATAACTTAAATTTTAAATTTCTCATATAATTTGTCTTTTCATGTAACAGTAATAATAAGATAGACATAAAAAGATTGATAAAATATTAACACAGAACCTCAATTATAAAATAAGCATTTATCAACACGTATTGGTATAAATTAATAGTTCTTTATCATCAAAATGAGATACAACCCTTCCCACACGATAACTGGGTAAACTGTCCACAAAACGCCCTACGTGATAAGCGGTGTGAGAAATTCACCCTCGTGAGGAAACTTGCATTATTTTATTATGATAAATTACACGTAATGATCTTTTTATTCACGTGTTTAACGTACATCAAAGGGTTTATGTAAAGTTAGCTACTAGAACAGTATATCTACTTTTCATTCTAAAGCAATTTAGTATAAATAAATGTATTGCTTTTAGTATACGTTCAATAAACATATGTAACAGTGTTCCTTTGATGTGCTTCTCATCCTTGGTACGTTAAGTCGGGTAGGAAGGTAGAATTACATACCTGAACAGTAAGACATCTATCATACCGTCATAACATAATATATAATAATGTGTATTTTTCTAAATCTATATATAATATATATGGGACGATTTCAGAAGTTGTCATGTATTTTACATGTTTCCTATTTACAGCACTTTTACGTTTTATTTTTACAACTGTTGTGGTTATATTCTTGACCGAACATTTAGGTCGATCAATGACGGGACTGATACAAAAAAATCTTCGGCCGATGGTAACGTGGTCCATCAAAAGATAAACTTCCAGCATTTTTACCAGTACTTGTTCATTTACATGATGGATAAAAAAAAACTACCTTAAGACTAACCAGGTAGTCCGTCTAAGGCTCAAATATTTAGCATTTGCTTCAGTAAAAATATACAGACTGCTTTGTTCTTTCCATTTGTATTTCAGCAGAACAAAAGGCATATCTGTTTGCAAATTTTCAATAAAAAACTATGAAAACTGATCACTTCAGTTATACACGTGAACTTCTATAAAAAAAAAAGCGAGGCTGGGTGCTCCAGAAAAGTAAGCACCTCCTGTCTTGCTAGCTACACCCGTTACGTGCAAAATTAAATTTGAGAATGAAAGGAACATGGAAATAATCGGAGACAAATAAATCCATACAGTTACTTCATAATTATCAACAATATTAAAGGTTTTTTAAATTTAATTTGCTCAGTTATTTTTACTTAAATGCAAATTAATTCTTCACAACAGACAAATATGTTGAATCGTTTGATGACGGATTAGTCAGGAATCCTGGCATTACTTGGCTACCTTACACAAATACGCGTCTTACCATTATAATATCATATATACATGTATTATTGTAATATATTATGTCCGGGGGATAACATTCCCATGCTAAACAAACAAACCAATTTTACTCATTCAATAACTATCTTAGGTTTATGCTTTATTTATCTAATCGAAATTTGCCTTGACCACTATAAACTGACCAGACAATATGAGATTACTTAGGTTAGGTCACCCTGATACTAACAGGTGCTCGAATTTTAGGTTACATGTATTTAAAATATAATCTGGATTTAAATGTCCAACGCTGAATTCGAACAATTGTAATAAACATTTATATTTTTGTTTTATTTGTTTTTTCGTTTACAGATTTTATGCCTTTGAACAAAAATAACAAACTCAAAAAGCTAGCGACAACATGAGACTTAAATACCATCGCGTAGTTTTCCCTAATTTATTATTATTATTATTATTATTTTTATTATAAGAAGGAAAAAAATTACCAAATTAAACAGCCAATTAAACAACCAACGCAAATGAAAACACGGCACAACATAGCTAAACAAGGTAAAATAAAAAGAAATATTTTTTTTACTTGTAATAAAACCCACTTTACATAGACATTAGGTAAATACCAAAGGATATAGTTATACATGAAGTACAGATGGTGAATCCTTCCCCATTCCACTTATTTTACAACAACATGTAGTCTTGCATTAAACGCATATAAAATGTAAAACGTTAAATTTGAGAGTCAGTTGGAATTCGCTAACAGAAGTGTTTAGTGTACGTAGAACCAATTTACTATTTCAGACGTAGGAGAAAGCAAAACGTTTAAACAACACCAATCTGGAAATTCCCGTGCATGGTTTACTCTCTCTCTCTCTCTCTCTCTCTCTCTCTCTCTCTCTCTCTCTCTCTCTCTCTCTCTCTCTCTCTCTCTCTCTCTCTCTCTCTATATATATATATATATATATAACGTATGATATTTCTGCCACAAATGTTTCAAAATGTTCAAATGTTTGGCTTCAGCTTTTTATATCACTCGCTCTTTAATCAATACTTTGTCCACTCACTTTTAAGAATGTGAATGCAGATACCTCATTGCAAAAAATTCACTTTTCATTGCATTCTTCTGTCATTCTAGTGGAAAAATTGTAATAAAATCTGCAAATTCTTTTATACAGAAATATTATTATGTAAACAAGTGTTGACAATAAGGGTTTTTAAGTAATACAACAACATACACAACAATTATTGTTTTTTAATAAAAGAAGAGTTTCTTTTTTGGCAGCTCGTACCTACCGCGGATTTAGGGAGATGTACACCCTTTTGTTAGTATTAAATCAAATTTGTTTCTCAATGAACCGTTAGCTATGGAAGCTTTTACAAAATAAGTTCATGTTATGTCGTGCGTGTACAATTTAACTGTATTTTAACATTTTTTAAGTTGAATGAAAGCCCCCTTTTTTACAACGTAGCAGACAAAATAATTGATTCTTTCCAATTAAAATGAAATAACTTGGAGGAATTTGAGTAATTTTCAAAACTACACTATCTGCCACCAACAAAGTGCTCCGTTAATTATATAAGTAATTTTACATATATTTTATTAGGTCTATTCAATTGTAACATTCGTGAAATGTAATAAGGTACCTTCTTTTTCTCTGTCTATTGACCGGCAATGATCTAAAATTTTATCTATATATTAAAATGGCTTACATCAATTATGTATTTGTCATCAAGTTTAGAACTTAATATAGCATGAACTCCCTTTGTACGTTATACTTTACAATGCACCTTATACACACATTCTTGTAATAATGTTGTTTTTGACATATACTGGTTTAAAAGTTTTCCCTTTCACTCGTTTTTATTGTTGGATTAATCACCATTATTTAATGGCAAATCAAATGGACATACCAATAAGCTAACTCTGTTGGTAGAGTGCTCGCTTTGTATGTAAAAGGTCGGGGTTCAAACTTCGGCCGGATCTGTCCAAGACTTGAAAATAAGACTTCTTTTCCCAAGCACTCGGCATTTATGAAAGAAACCCTCCTTGCACATTGCCCTGAGCGAAATGCAAGTGTTAAACTTTTTGCCAATTTACATATAGCTGGTAACATCTCGATATAAGCTGAATAACCTTGACTTGAACGTAAAACCCCATCAAACAATCAATCAATCAACCAAATGGACTTGATTGTCATTTCTATAAGCCCTGTTTGGTTGTCCAATTCATTCTTTTTTCATGGATTATTTAGAAATTGTTATAGTATAACAGACATACCTTTTACAAATATCGGGGAGGTCGGTGGCAGAGTGGTCTAAAGCGCGCGCTTACGGATCACAGTGCCTCTCATCGCCTGGGTTCGAATCCCACTCGGGACAGATTCTAGTGTGAGAAAATTTGTCAGTTCGCTTGCCGAAGGTCGGTGGTTATCTCCGGAAACTTCGGTTTCCTCGACCATCCAAGAACTGACTGCCTCGAAATAAGTGAAAGATTCTTGACTGGGGCGTAAAACACCTTTACTCCACTCCACTCCTTTCACAAAAGCATCAAAAGTAAAAGAAAGTCTAAACAGTAATTATAAAAACGTTATCAAACATCATTTCAATCATGAGACGAAATTGTCTTGTATGGATTTAAAAGATTTAGAAATGGTATCAGTCTGTTTAAAGTATTTGGACCAAATCAACGGATAGCATTTAGTTACATTTTTGCATTGGTAAATCTTCTGTTGGTCAGTAACAACAGCGATTACTTGATAACTTACACACTGTGTTTAATATTCGAATTTAGATTTTTTTTTAATTGTTCCATAAGATTTTTAATGCGTCCTATAAAGAGAAAGAAAACGTTTTAACTTAAACAAGGATATGCCTACTTCTTTTATTGTGTTTTTTGCAAAACATTATGAAAAAGTGACCGTTAAGTACAGTTAACTTTGTAGGTATCATATTGATACATTATTATATTTTCGTCTTAAAAATAGTACCATGCTGTTAAGGGCACTATTGCCGTTGTCAAGAAATGCAAGAAACAATACAAAATATAACTTATGTAGGTTACCAATAAATATCGTGCAAATTACCATGTGATGTACTAATGGATGTCATGCATGTTTCTTTCTAGTTACAATACAATTTGCCCGGAAAAGAACCAATATTTTTCTATGAGTAAACTTTCCTATATAGAAGACAAAAACAGTTCCTGAAAAGAATATTTTGAAGTAAAACTAAGTTAGTACATGAAACAATACAAATGAAAGGACCCGTCAAAAATACTAGAAGTGTGAACTAACACGTATTTTATCTGTTCATCAGAAAATTCTGGGCTACAAACGAGTACTGGAGTAAAGCTTTAGTGATGTGTGTGTATATATAGTATTATTAAAAGGCCCAATTCATTTCAATTGTTACAACTAGTGGTTCTCAAAAAACGCCTTTTTTCAGTTATAACAGTACTAGAACTATCTTTAGCATTTTCTAAATGGATTTTAAACACTATATTTTCATTTGTCGTGTGAAATTCCCATCTCTCCCAGCTTGAGAGCCATTGCGTTCATATAGACTATAAACGACAAAAAACTTGTTACTCCGTGTATGCATACATATAAAATGCAATATAAAAACTGCAACTATAATATCATAGGTAAACAACATACGGCTGACACGGCTAAAAAGCGCATTTACGAAATTTTACAAGAACGAGGTTTTTTTTAACATAATGTAATTTTGAGAATATTAGATATATAAAAATAATAATGATTTGAACTTCAGTTAAATAAATGTATTGTTACTTGTGGACTTTATTTCGGTTAAAATCATGTTCTTGGTCTAAAAAGGCAAGTGCAAGCTCTTCTTGGCTGTTGTGTCTACTGGACTTCTCCCGAGGTGCATGTGTTAAAGATGAGAATTTTTTAGTCTTAAAATCAATAAATAATTTTTTTTTTAAAAAATATTCAACGAAAAAATAACAATTGAACTGTTTTAAAATGAAGTTCATTGTCAATATGATTGCAAAAATTTACAAGGCAAACTAATCATAACGCGCAATTCAGTTTGCTTTCAAAGTTTTTGCATTCATATTGACAATGGACATTATCTTAAAACAGTGCAATTGTTAAATATCAGTAAAAAGTATAATACCTCTACGAACCTTAAACATCATAACGGTTCCTAAACGGAGATTAGACGTCATAACATGATCTGTAGTGGCCTAAAACGATTTTATACTACTTAAACGAACTGAAAGCTCTATAAAGAGTCCCTACACGGACTTAAAGCGCTATAGCTGTATAAATAAGCCTTAACACTCATAGTCAAACTCCCTACAAAACTATCACAGTACCTAAGAGAACTAACCGCCTTAGTGACTCAGTGGTAGAGCGTCCGTCTCGAGCTGGGGCGCGTTAGTTCGAACCTCTTAAAATACTTAAAATTTTAAAACTGAAAATATATTTTATTTCCTTGTGCTGAGGGAATACTGACCTTGGTGAGCTAACAACTCAACAAACAGCCGTCCTGAGTGGGCGCTAGTTAAAGAGAGATCAAAATACGCGCTCGCACATCTTGCACGTACACAAAATTGTTCTTAGTTTTATCTGTTCAAATGATTCAACTTGTTCTTGATGCAAATAGCTGAAAATCTGATGATGTAAACAACAATACATCAAAATCAGAAAAGCGAACCTGAAATACTTTAACAGTACTTAACGGATCTAAATCACAGTTATGCCACTGCGTTAGCTCAATTGGTAAAGTGCTTGCTCCGTAAGTGGAAGGTCGTGGGTTCGAACCCCGGCCGGGTCTGACCCAAGACTTGAAAGTGGGTAGTGACTGTTCTTTCGCCAAGCACTCGGCATTACGAAATGAAAGTCACGGTTCTTTCGGATGGGAACATAAAATAAACGAGGTCCAGTGTCATGGCAGGCATGGCACGATAAAAAACCCTGCTGTATAATGCCATCAGCGCAACGCACATGCAAAATTTCTGCACTTTCGCCTATAGCTGACGACGTCTCGATATAAGTGAAATATTCTTGACTGGGACGTTAAACACCATTACTCAACTCAAATCACAGTTATAGAACCTAAACGAACTTAAAACACTAATTGTTTCATAACTTTATCCGAAAGAATGTTCGAAACATACATTCCTTGGCGAACCCACTACTTCTCAATCTAACTGCACATCTACTTAACCCATATTTAAATTTGGAATTAAAATGGTTAAGCATACCTTGATACCTTGTTTTATGAATGAACACGTTTACTAGACGTGGGTGATTAATCTCGGTATAAAATGACATTTTCAATATAGGTATTGATTTTAAATACATTAAACCATTCATGTTTTTATTAAAACCCTTACTCAGCATTATTCAAGTCTTGTCTGGTTTGTGAGTTTATAAATAAGACTATATGAATTTTTTATTCTTTTAAAATAAGATTTATCTAAAATATGAATAAATGTTTTATGTGTTTGTAAACTTAAATTGAGCAATTTAATTTATAAAAAAAACTAGACACAATAAAATAGAACAGAATCTAAATTATTTTACACATATCGAGACTGCCATTGCTGGAATGGTGATTGAAAACCGGGGTTACCGGAAAAACTTCCGGTTTTTTTTTCCCGGAAGCCAATTCTTCGATGGTGAAGAAAACAGGAGGCACTGCAAAAACTTCGGTATTTTGACAAGTTTTTTTTTTTTTCGGAACGGTTAGTTTTAGGGTGGCGAAAAACCGAAGTTGCCTTTTAATCTTCAGTCTTTGTAACTGAATTTTTTTGGTTTTAAGATGGTAAAGAAAAAAGAGTTACCCGAAAAAGTACCTTCCTTTGACAATTGAACTGGCAAATTTTTTAGAGAAAGATTTTAACGTAAACATTTAGAAACACCGGAACTTTAGATTACTCAGCAACGATTCAGCAATCAAAAAAGTACAATGTAACAGCAATGTGTTACTTCATTTTAAATATATTGCAAGTTCTTGCTGTAGAACTGCGATAATAGTGCGATTATTATCAATTTTTATATAAGGCTGTGTAATAATAAAAGTCAGCATTTTTTTAAATGTCAAACAATATAAAGACTTTAAAATGCCTACATGCAAATTTTTTCAAACCAATAAATAATTAAAAAAATTAATACTTTTAAACATGTTAAAATCACCTCGCATCTACATGTACATATAGTTAAAAAATTAAAACACACATACCGACAAACAACAAATAAACATATATATAGATATAATAAACTTATATCTTCCCGATTTAAAACGTGGGCGTTATATCAATACCGCTGTAAAGAAGTATTTTTATACGGCGGCACCAGATCTATCATTGAGAACCCAATATTGTTCAAGGTTCTATTGGCATAACCAAGTTATTATTGAAAATTTTATTTTTCATTAAAATTAAAGGCGTTTTATAGTCTTTTAAACAAATCAATTTTTCACAAATCAACTGGTATTGCAAAGAGTGATTTGTGAATAACTGAACTCCTATGAGGCATTAGTTTTTGGAGTTTTTAAAATTGATTTAAAACATATTTGTAATAAATCTGCAACAGCAATTGGTGTCTAAAATGCACTGAAGTTAGTTAAGTTTTTACAGACACTTTACACTACACATTCATGCGAAGTTGCATTTTAGCTACAATTCAGAACTTATATTTCTTTAATTGAATTCAGTATGAAATAGGTCAATAATAAACGTTGATTTTTACATACAAGTGGATTGAAATAGCAAATGAAGAATATAAATATGTATTCATTTGGTACACCTGATTTTTGAATTTGTATTAACAGAACATTTCCTGGATTCAAAAAACGTCATTGTAAGGGCCCTGCGTAAACGCAAATTATTATTATTATTATTATTATTTGTTTTATTTTTGGTTTCAATGACATTTGACAAGTACAATGTACAAGATATACAGTTATGAATTTCTTAATTTAATTTCTAAGTGCTACTTAACGTCGATTTTGGTTTCAAATTTGGAAACATTTGTCATTTGATTTTTTTCTCTGGTTGGGATTTGACTGGGGATGTGTTGGTGACGAGAGGCGCTGTGGTCCGTAAGCGTACGCGTTCCAGTCAACTACAAGGAAAAAATCCGTTTTGATTACGACATCAGTATAAGGTAAGCATATTATCAGAGTAAAGCTAAATCGGTATATTTTAGCTGCATATATATTGAACAGGTCATGTGTTATGATAAATTCACCTTGGAATGATTTTAACTTTTTTCAATATGAGATCTATAAAACAATGGTCCTTGTTCAGTGTCAAATCGGGCAAAAATATTTTTTTGGAATTTTTATGCGCTGTTACGTAAGGGCATGATTAGGCAACCCCGGGTTAACTCCTTCATTGATAATTTATTGTGATTTAATCGATTAGAATGAAAGATATATTTACACTGATCATGAATTGCTATTAATAACTGTAACCTTTTTATCCAAATTGAACGCAATCATAATCAGGAAGTTAAACATGGTTATCTACCTTTGACTGTTAAATATTCAGGACTCGGGAAATCTTTTAATGGTGTTCCAAATAATTATCTGTAGATGAATTATAAGTATTTGCAAAATTCTGAAAAAATCAATATGTTAATCTCCCATTACCTTTGACACTTTTAACAATAAAATCATAAGATCAACCTCTCTCTCTCTCTCTCTCTCTCTCTCTCTCTCTCTCTCTCTCTCTCTCTCTCTCTCTCTGCAAATGTCTTATATCTTAAATTAATTTCATTGTCGCTCATCATCAAAATTTGACATTTGTACAGTGGAATCGGTTTAAAATAAAATTGCTTTTTTCACTTTATATTTGACAATTCCAAGATTGAAATAAGAGGAGGGGCAGGATTTTAACTTATTTGTCTACAAGAATCAAGTAACAACCAGTTTTAGGATGAGAAATGAAAACATATCAAGGAAAAATTGCTAAGGAACGACTTATACTATCTGATCATTTTAGATCAATAAAATCTAAAAATCTTTTCTATCCGTCTTAGTTTTAGATTGAATTTGTATAACAGACAAACTAAAAACTGACCGGTGTAACTTGCACACTAACGACTGACCGGTATAGCTGGCAACTAGAGGTTGCCTACCAATGTAATAAGAAAAACAACGGTCAGTCATAGCAATAAACAAATCTGCTTCAAACTAGTTTAACTAGCAAACTAACGACAGACCAGTGAAACTAGGAAAACAAGGACAGGTCTTTATAAATACATGTAACATCAAGTGACCGACCGCTGTAATAAGCAAATCAACAATCGGTTGCAATGCAATTAGCAATTTAACGACCGACCTGCATCACTAACAAAGAAATTGCCAACAATGTTACTTACAATATTCGTCCGATGTGTAATTAGCTAACTAATGACAAACCTTTATAACCAGCATTCAGCGACCGACAGAGTGACTTAAAACCATTGGTGAATTTAAGTAACTAGCAAACTAACGACCGTTCGTTGTAGCAAACAATAGCCAATCAGTGTAACTAGCAAACCAGCGATCGACCAGTTTAGCAAACAACGGCCAATCAGTGTAACTAGCAAACCAGCGATCGACCAGTTTAGCAAACAACGGCCAATCAGTGTAACTAGCAAACCAGCGACCGACCAGTTCAGTAAACAACGGCCAATCAGTGTAACTAGCAAACCAATGATCGACCAGTGTAACAAACAACAGTCAATCAGTGTAACTAGCACTCTCTCGACCGACCAGTGTAGCAAACAACGGCCAATTAGTGCAATTAGCAAATCAGCGACCGACCAGTTTAGCAAACAACGGTCAATCAGTGTAACTAGCAAACCAGCGACCGACCAGTTTAGCAAACAACGGCCAATCAGTGTAACTACCAAACCAGCGATCGACCAGTGTAACAAACAACGGTCAATCAGTGTAACTAGCACTCTCTCGACCGACCAGTGTAGCAAACAACGGCCAATTAGTGCAATTAGCAAATCAGCGACCGACCAGTTTAGCAAACAACGGTCAATCAGTGTAACTTGCAAACCAGCGACCGACCAGTGTAGCAAACAATGGTTAATCAGTGTAACTAGCACTCTCTCGACCGACTAGTGTAGCAAACAACGGCCAATCAGTGCAACTAGCAAACCAGCGACCGACCAGTTTAGCAAACAACGGCCAATCAGTGTAACTAGCAAACCAGCGACCGACCAGTTTAGCAAACAACGGCCAATCAGTGTGACTCGCAAACCAGCGACCGACTAATGTCGCAAACAACGGCAAAGCACTAACGATAAGTGTGACGTAATGTTTGTTCATGTTCCACAGTGGTGATATCAGTTCTTAGTATTAATATTAACTGACTAACAAATAAATTTATTTGGTGTAAACAAACAACAATACAACCCTAACCATTGACGTATAATATTTAATTTATAAGTAAAATTTATACATGGATTTCTCAACAAGTCTGAAAATCTATGCATATGCAAGCAAAATCGGTCATGAACTAAATTAATGGACTCCTTATTTTGCATTTAATTTGGTAAAATTCCTCCTTTCAAGGACATGATTATCAATACTCTAATTGTTTCTGTGTGATAATGTCCTTTATACCAAACTGTATGAAGGAGATATTTGTGTATTCAAATACTAAACAAACTCTAAGGAATGAATACCTGGTCGGTCTGCATTATGTGTGTAAATTTCTATACATACGGGTAGTTCATTCTCGCTGGAGACCTTACCGCAAAAATGTTTACTATGAAAATTAGTTTTGGTAAAAACCGCCCGAGATAAATGTCAAACAATATAGAGACTTTAAAATACATACATGCAAATTTTTTCAAACCAATAAATAATTAAAAAAATTTATACTTTTAAACATTTTAAGATCACCTCGCATCTACATGTACATATAGTTAAAAAATTAAAACACACATACCGACAAACAACAAATAAACATATATATAGATATAATAAACTTATATTTTTCCGATTTAAAACGTGGGCGTTATATCAATACCGCTGTAAAGAAGTATTTTTATACGGCGGCACAGAGATACCAGATCTATCATTGAGAACCCAATATTGTTCAAGGTTCTATTGGCATAACCAAGTTATTATTGAAAATTTTAATTTTCATTAAAATTAAAGGCGTTTTATAGTCTTTTAAACAAATCAATTTTTCACAAATCAACTGGTATTGCAAAGAGTGATTTGTGAACAACTGAACTCCTATGAGGCATTAGTTTTTGGAGTTTTTAGAATTGATTTAAAACATATTAGTAATAAGTCTGCAACAGCAATTGGTGTATAAAATGAATGCACTGAAGTTAGTTAAGTTTTTACAGACACTTTACACTACACATTCATGCGAAGTTGCATTTTAGCTACAATTCAGAACTTATATTTCTTTAATTGAATTCAGTATGGAATAGGTCAATTATAATCGTTGATTTTTACATACAAGTAGATCGAAATAGCAAATGAAGAATATAAATATGTATTCATTTGGTACACCTGATTTTTGAATTTGTATTAACAGAACATTTCCTGGATTCATAAAACGTCATTGTAAGGGCCCTGCGTAAACGCAAATTATTATTATTATTATTATTATTATTTGTTCAATGACATTTGACAAGTACAATGTACAAGATATACAGTTATGAATTTCTTAATTTAATTTCTAAGTGCTACTTAACGTCGATTTTGGTTTCAAATTTGGAAACATTTGTCATTTGAACTTTTTCTCCGGTTGGGATTTGACTGGGGATGGGTTGGTGACGAGAGGCGCTGTGGTCCGTAAGCGTACGCGTTCCAGTCAACTACAAGGAAAAAATCCGTTTTGATTACGACATCAGTATAAGGTAAGCATATTATCAGAGTAAAGTTAAATCGGTATATTTTAGCTGCATATATATTGAACAGGTCATGTGTTATGATAAATTCACCTTGAAATGATTTTAACTTTTTTTAATATGAGATCTATAAAACAATGGTCCTTGTTCAGTTTCAAATCGGGCAAAAATATTTTTTTGGAATTTTTATGCGCTGTTACGTAAGGGCATGATTAGGCAACCCCGGGTTAACTCCTTCATTTAAACATGGTTATCTACCTTTGACCGTTAAATATTCAGGACACGGGGAATCTTTTAATGGTGTTCCAAATACATGTAATAATCTGTAGATGAATTATAAGTATTTGCAAAATTCTGAAAAAATCAATATGTTAATCTCACATTACCTTTGACACTTTTAACAATAAAATCATAAGATAACCTCTCTCTCTCTCTCTCTCTCTCTCTCTCTCTCTCTCTCTCTCTCTCTGCAAATGTCTTATATCTCAAATTAATTTATTAATTTCATTGTCGCTAATCATCAAAATTTGACATTTGTAC
The DNA here is from genome assembly GCA_029721355.1 of Tegillarca granosa. NCBI lineage: Eukaryota > Metazoa > Mollusca > Bivalvia > Arcoida > Arcidae > Tegillarca > Tegillarca granosa. The sequence continues at coordinate 27,334,517 of CM056604.1, read as the reverse complement.
AGTGGAATCGGTTTAAAATAAAATTGCTTTTTTCACTTTATATTTGACAATTCCAAGATTGAAATAAGAGGAGGGGGCAGAATTTTAACTTATTTGTCTACAAGAATCAAGTAACAACCAGTTTTAGGATGAGAAATTAAAACATATTAAGGAAAAATTGCTAAGGAAAGACTTAAGCTATCTGATCATTATAGATCAATAAAATTTCAAAATCTTTTCTATCCGTTTTAGCTTAAGATTGAATTTGTATAACAGACAAACTAACAACTGACCGGTGTAACTTGCACACTAACGACTGACCGGTATAGCTGGCAACTAGAGGTTGCCGACCAATGTAATACGAAAAACAACGGTCAGTCAGAGAAATTAACAAATCTGCTTTAAAATAGTGTAACTAGCAAACTAACGACAGACCAGTAAAACTAGGAAAACAAGGACAGGTCTTTATAACTACATGTAACGTCAATTGACCGACCGCTGTAATAAGCAAATCAACAATCGGTTGCAATGCAATTAGCAATTTAACGACCGACCTGCATCACTAACAAAGAAATTGCCAACAATGTTACTTACAATATTCGTCCGGTGTGTAATTAGCTAACTAATAACAAACCTTTATAACCAGCATTCAGCGACCGACAGAGTGACTTAAAACCATTGGTGAATTTAAGTAACTAGCAAACTAACGACCGAACTGTATAAACGGAAACAAGTCGCTGATCGGTGTAACTAGCAAACCAGCGACCGTTCGTTGTAGCAAACAATAGCCAATCAGTGTAACTAGCAAACCAGCGATCGACCAGTTTAGCAAACAACGGCCAATCAGTGTAACTAGCAAACCAGCGATCGACCAGTTTAGCAAACAACGGCCAATCAGTGTAACTAGCAAACTAGCGACCGACAAGTTTAGCAAACAACGGTCAATCAGTGTAACTAGCAAACTAGCGACCGACCAGTGGAACAAACAACGGTCAATCAGTGTAACTAGCACTCTCTCGACCGACCAGTGTAGCAAACAACGGCCAATTAGTACAACTAGCAAACCAGCGACCGACCAGTTAAGCAAACAACGGCCAATCGGTGTAACTAGCAAACCAGCGACCGATCAGTTCAGCAAACAACGGCCAATCAGTGTGATTGACCAGCGACCGACTAGTGTCGCAAACAACGGCAAATCACTAACGATAAGTGTGACGTAATGTTTGTTCATGTTCCACAGTGGTGATATCAGTTCTTAGTATTAATATTAACTGACTAATAAATAAATTTATTTGGTGTAAACAAACAACAATACAACCCTAACCATTGACGTATATTGAATTTATAAGTAAAATTTATACATGGGTTTCTCAACAAGTCTGAAAATCTATGCCTACGCAAGCAAAATCGGTCATGAAATAAATTAATGGACTCCTTATTTTGCATTTAATTTGGTAAAATTCCTCCTAAAATACTCTAATTGTTTCTGTGTGATAATGTCCTTTATACCAAACTGTATGAAGGAGATATTTGTGTATTCAAATACTAAACAAACTCTAAGGAATGAATACCTGGTCGGTATGCATTATGTGTGTAAATTTCTATATACATACGGGTAGTTCATTCTCGCTGGAGACCTAACCGCAAAAATGTTTACTATGAAAATTAGTGTTAGTAAAAACCGCCCGAGATAAGCTTAGTTAAAGTTGTGTTTCTTGTTGACAAAAATATTGGGCGATTAATGTCTTTATTGTGTATTAGAAGGTTATTGGTACCCATCAAATGATATCAGGACACAATTTTAGCTTATTATATAAAGTCTCTTGTCGTGGGAAAACAGATAAAAGTTCATTCTCACTTAAGTTTTAAATCATGTGTACAACGTCATACTAAATGTTGTTTAATTTGTTGTACATAATCACGAGATAGTTCTTTTTGTTTAATTAACTATGACGTCACTGTTAATTTTTCTATTAAGAACATGATGGCAGTTTATAGAGCACAGACTTCAAAACATAGTATTGTGTCTCATAAGTCACAAAAGGACACTATAGAATTATATCATTTACAATTTAACATTAATAGATAATCTTTCTAAAAGAATTTATGATGATAAGTTTCCAACATTGGCATTAAAGATATCGCCGAGTGGCCAGAATCACTCTTCCGTACGATGGCCGATATCAGCCGTACAAAAACTCACATCACTAACTACAAACTGTACTTAATTTTTAAATGATTATGTACAGAAAATACCTTTACTAAACATAAACTGCACATAATAAAAACATTAGGTACAGTTTTTGTTGTTACTAACGCGAACTTGTACCAATTAAATGATTTTGTCATTTTGTCAATTCTTAAATCTTTGTCGGTTCATTTAGTAAAGTATTTGATGAAGAGCCTGTAAAAAACATGCACGATCAGATGTTTGTTTTTAAGATTATACTTGTACCTATAATTACATCCTTTCATTCACACACAGAGACGTGCAAGAAATATTTGGAGACTTTGTAAAATCCTTATTTCATATAAAACCATATGTTTTTAAAAAAAATTCTCCAAAATTTATTTCTGGATCTAGAGTATCATACGCAAATGTTAATATTTTTAGAGCTACCATACAAATTGTATGTGGTAATAAATTACACACCTATTTTTCTTTAGTTGACAATCCAATTATAAGGTTCTGATAAAATGTCACACTTTAATCTGCAGGCTCTTCATCAAATACTTTACTAGATTTAAGAATTGACAAAATGTCAAAATCATTTAATTGGTACAAGTTCGCGTTAGTAACAACAACAACTGTACATAATGTTTTTATTATGTGCAGTTTATGTTTAGTAAAGGTATTTTCTGTACATATTTATGTAAAAATTAAGTACAGTTTGTAGTTATTGATGTGCGTTTTTGTACGGCTAATATCGGCCATCGTACTTCCGGATCACAGTGGATCTCGTTGCATAAGATAGATCATGGTGCAAGAAAAATGGCTAGCTCGCTTTATATATTTTTTTCATTTTGATAAACTTACTTTTTATTTTTTTGTATATTGTCTACTGTTTTGTAAAATGTATATGATGTTGGACATTTAACCTAAATGTCCATCTTTAATCTATGGACCCAGTATGTATTTTTTCTTATCTTCATTAGCTGTGCTTGATACTTAAGCGTGCCTTGTTATTGGTTGCGTTAACTATTACTGAGTACATGTTCCAGTTAACAATTTTCTTTCTTTGATTACAGTCTCAATTCAGCAATCAGCATGCGACCATTTTAAAACAAGTGTTTTCCAAAAATTCAACGGTATCTTTTACAGTTGAATTAAAGCCTTCATTAACGTTATACAGATACAAATACCTCATATGGCTTCACATGAATATACTTATATATAGCTATTCAAGACAAACACTCTAGATGAAACAGAACAAAACAAACAAGATCACAGTGTTGATGATGCTGTAGCCTTTTCAGAAGCTGCAGAGGCACAGTAACTCCTTCCTAAACGCCACCACATTACAGGCAAAATATCAGCACCTTTGTTGCAGTTGCAGTCCTTTTATCAATGAAATAATTTTTTTTTTTTTTTTTAAATTAATTCAACACAGACAACATAATATAAAACTATTTTAAAAAGACGTTTCTGAAACATACCTAAAGAAATGCAAAGAAAAAATCTAACCATTTCCGGTTTGTTTAGATTTTTTAGTCCATATAAATTTCAAAACACTTTCCACAGCAAGCAACTTGACGCCCCTAGCGGTCTAGCCGTACTGTAAACGAAACACTTACACCATTTTCCTTTTTTAACTAAACTAAATGAACGACAGAACGCCAAAAGACAGTATTCTTACACTGAACATACATGTATAAATACGTCCAGTGAAATATACAACTCGTTAGATCATTTGAAGTATGAATATGGGCTACATAAATTCAACCCCCCCCCCCCCCCCCAAAAAAAAAAAAAAAAAAAAAAATGAAAATTTTACAATAATCAACCCAACAATTCAAAATTTTCTAAAAACAAACTGCAATTTCAACTTGGCCTAACCGTATAATCAGAGTACATGATCGGGCTTAATGAATAAAGAATCTGACCGATAATTTAAAAAGGGAATTCATCTTATAAAGGGTTTATAATGTTTAATTTCTTTCATTGCGTACTAAGACTTCTATACACGATTTTAATGAATAATTTATATTAATATGTTGTGGTCAGAGAATAAAAGATTTGCAAAATAAGGATCAAAACATTAATTAAAAATGAAATAAAATTAAATCTGCGGTTTTGATTTTTCGGGTAAGATAACTACAGATAAATAAAACTTTTATATATTATATATGTAAAGGAGAAAGAAAACACCTACATGATTCACGTATGTATTTTTTATTTGTTTGTGTCAAAACTATTGAAATATAAAATAAGATCCACATTAAATAAACTCTCTCTCTCTCTCTCTCTCTCTCTCTCTCTCTCTCTCTCTCTCTCTCTCCTGCACCGCAAGCTGTGGGCTTGTCATGCTTTGATGATATATATCAAAATTGGACTAAATCAGGCAATAGATAAACCTGTTTCGAATGAATATATTTTTCTCATTTGTAGTAACGGGTCAACCTCGTGGTTGCTTAGTGGTTTCAAAGCAGCAAATTGGCAAAAACTCGGTTTAAGATAACATCTCATTTGCATATTTTTCATATTTGTGTCAACAAAAACTGCAAATAATAGATAAATAATAAATAAATAAATATTTAAAAAAAAAAAAAAAAAAAAAAAAAAAAACCCGTTACATATATTAAAGCTGCATTAAGTTTTCCAAAGAAAAAATTAAAACGGTACTAATCTATCTATTGATGTTCCTAATGGACAATGTTACATTTGGTTCAACGATAAAAGCTCGAATAAATGCAGAAATCACAATATTTACCCATCGAGATGCAACATTTAGGATCTAATATTAGAACATGGTTACGTCATCAAAAACCCGGGTAATTTAAACACAACTTTCAAAACGGCGAAATACGATAAATTAAACACAGAACTTCGTTGAATTTGTCATTTGTGACTTAGTAAAGGATACAAAACACCATTTCAAATACATCCAGATATAAATGAAGGACAATTAATGTAATCTGTTATGTTTCACTTTCGGTTCTAGGGTTTTTCCGTACATCCGACATGATCCGTGCGCATGCTCCAAGCTCATAATTACCATCGTAAAACTCTGACCAACCGGTCAGAGGATTCCGTTTATTTACAGCTAAAAGAAATGAAATTTTAGAAAATGAATGTCACGGATCGTGGTTAGAAGATATCTATTTTTAAAAAAATATATTTTTAGAAAATCAAAAAAAATTCAGAAAATTGATAACCTTAATGCAGCTTTAAAGGCTTAACATCTTATTTCTATATATCAAAATGGAGCTGAATCTAGAAAAGATGAAATTATTATCATATAATCACTTTATAATTTCTATACATTTTTAATCTGTACTAAATCAGCTCATAAATGAAATGATGAGTGATAAAATTTTGATCAATGAATTCTTATTGTCATCACTTTTCTTTTTGAAGGCAATGTTAACAAAATATATTAAATTAACAAAGAATACTTTTTACTTAGCATGTTTGGTCAAGCACTTTGGAGCAATGAAGTTAACGCACGGACGCACTCACTATTCACTATGCCGTACATGTATGCTTCTAACTTCAGCTTCGCGGATAAAGCCAAATGCTAATAGTACATACTGATTCTGGGCATATAAGCATGTGTCTATTTCTGATGCGGAATTTTTTTACCAATGACACATGACATTGATATAAGCATTACTAGTATACATTTGTGCCTCTGGAATCTAGAAGTAAATTTGAACAATGATACGAGTTACTTCAATGGGGCTATTATATCCCCTGTATCCAAAAATGATTGACTACTTTAAGATATATATATATATATATATATATATATACGTGTGTGTGTGTGTGTGTGTGTGTGTGTGTGTGTGTGTGTGTGTGTGGTTTCTACAGATATTATTAGAAATGAATACAAGTGTATGTGGTTTAGAATATATCAACTGTATGCTTTTTTTTTTTGTCTCTTTATGTCACACTTTTATTCTTGTCATTGTCATTCGTTAAAGAAACTGCAATTTGTTCCTTCTGTTATCATTAATGACTTAAACAAGTGTCATGTTAAAAATTTTAGAATTGTATTATTGAAATATTAAAAAATATTTAAAAGACAAGTTGTCCAATAATAAAAATAATAATAATAATAATAATAATAAAAAGAAAAAAGAAAAAAAATATTTTTGAGAAAATACTGTGACAAGTTAATGTCATGACATTAATAAAAATATTGACAAAAAAGCATCTTTAAATATGTTTATAAACAAACTTAATCGCAGTTTTTAAATAATTTTGCATTATTGACTAATTTAGGTTCAGATGTTTGGTTGACTCGGGGTAAAAACACCTACAAATGCATTTTAAAAAATAATTTTATGATTTTTCCCCCTAAATTGTTAACTAATATTGTTCTTTAAAGTAAGTAATAGTATTAGAACGGTTTTGCATGGATTGTTGATTTTTGGAGAAATTTTAGAAGATTCTGTATCTTAACATCATACATTAATTTTGATAATTGACATATACAATGCTTTATTATATTCCACTAATGTTTTGATGAGGATTTTGAGGCCAAGATGAACTAATCGGACTTGTTCCGCGGATCGTTTATTATAAATTGCGATTAAAATTGTTATCGTTTTTAATCTGTTTGGTGTAAGTGTCAAGTGCATAACCTTTTGAATTTTATAATGAAAAATTTAAACATTCTGTAGTATGACATAATCGCTGAACTGATGATTACACAATGATGATAGAACTTAAAGCAAAAACCAGTTACCACCAAGAATAACGTAATGTGACATGTACAGCTGTTTAATTTTCAGTTATAAATATTAGGTCTAACAAAGTATTATGCAAATAATAAATAAATAAATAAGTAAATAATATAAAAAATAAATCAAAAAAAAATTAAAATAAAGAAATAAATGATAAATAAATAAATAAAATAATAACAATAATAATAAATAAATTTTAAAAAAAAATGTATGTCTTATACAATTGACAAAAGTAGAAATGCCATTACTTAATGAATTTCTGAATTATCATCTTTAGAGAAATGGTTCCATACTGGCGTATGTATTCCAGACAAACTAACTGTAATGGAATAAAGCGTGGTATGAATAGTTCAATGTTGTTGGTTTGAATTTATTAATTGAATATGATTTTTCAATTTCTTTCAACTTTAGGTTTGGCCAAAACGAGCTGAAACATTATTGCCTATGTTATGGGCAATGATAATGATAATGAGTATTACAGAGTAGTAAAGGCTCTATCCCGAAACAACAACGACGTTATAAAGAATCTGTTCCAAATAAATTGTGAATTTAATATTCATTTTAATATATGCTTTTTACATTGGCTACCACACAGAAATCTTAGAAGACTTTACTACATTGCCACTGTTAGTAAATAATTTAAGCTATTTTATATATATATATATATATATATATATATATATATATATATATATATATATATATATATATATATATATACATATATATATATATATATATATATATATATATATATATATATATATATATATATATATAAGTAAAAACGCCACGTCGGCTTATCGTGTTTCCGGTCATGACGTTATGAATCGAACTTCAAAAACCATTCGGTGTACCCAGGTGCAAATCTAATGACTTTTAATTGTACTAGACAAACCAGTCATATTTTCTACGGACCCAGATCATAATTAGAACAGATTACACCAAATCAGTATGGTTTTGACAGTTTGAACATAATTATTTGGATAAACATGTCATTCATATTTTAAGTTCGATATTTAGAAAACCGCTAAGCCTTCAATATGTATAAACGTTTCGTGCAAAATGAGATTATTTTTTTTTTTTTTTTTGTTTTTACACGAATTTTAAACAAAATACACATTCAATAAAATTGAAAAAAATGATAAAATTGTAAAAAAAAAATTAAAATTGAATCCCGACATATTTAGTCGTCGCATGCTTCATGTCAAAATAATGATTGTTATTACAGCGGTTATGACAGTTGTATAAAACATTTTGCTGTAACAGCAGAAGTTAAATGTCACGTGACTTTGGAAAGGTTGTTGAGTGTAGCAAGCTAAAGAACGGGTCCGTGTTTTATAAAAAATCAAACTTTGTCTATTTTATAATAAAAGAAATATTTTGATAAATGTATAACCATCATATATTGTTTGTAGTATCCGTGTCGTAAGTTGTAACCGTGAGTCAATACACGAATTCAGATAGAAGCCAAACCTTATGTACAAATAAGTGTCCAAAAGGGAAAAACGGAACCAGAGAAGGAGGGCGTATAGTTTAGTTTAAGAGAGAACTTAAACAAATGACATGAATCTAATAAGATGATAATGCGGTATAAAAAGTATTGAAGGTCTACCACAAACATAATATACACAAGATTGTGGAACAAATGACATTTTTTAATCATAGTCAGTATGGCGAACTTGTTCGAGTCGAGTACCAATTTGTATTGTAGTTATTGCAAGTTTCCACGTTATGGCTTGACACAGAACCTAATTAGAGATTTTCGGCTTATCAAAACCTCAAGAGTGCTTCACGGCAACTTTTTGAACAACTCTATTAATATAATTTAAATAAATCTGTTTAGTATTTTGTATGATTGTTGTTTCCTGTCTACGAACGTTGCTATGGTTATTGTTTAATATGCGATAACTAACTGAAATTCCCTCTATGTGTCGTCTTTTTATCGTAGAGGAATGAAAAAAATTGTTTTTCAAATAACAGATGCATATTAATTATTTTGCATTTTGTTTATCATTGCATGCTATTTGAACATTTTTTGTGTGTAAACATCTAAACAAAAATTCTCTTAAATATGTTAACAGCATCCTGTCACGTTGTATTTCATTGACAAAAGTAATCATAAAAATACTATTTTCTGATGTTTTAAATTTATGACTTGTTAAATTTAAATAATTTACGGCGGAAATTTCGAACGTGAAAACTTGTCGTCTGCTTCGAAAGGATGTGAAATATCGGAGGATAGATATTAAGCGTAGCTGGAAATGTATTTTCTTTGATTAAATGGATATTATATCTTTTATGTGTGTTTAACTGAGGCGTTTAAACAATTAATTTAGTGTTTTTCCTGTTGTTTATTTTACTCTGACAATAAGTAATTAAATTCTTCAATGTCTGAAAATTCAAATATGTCAAATATTTTGACATGTTCCTTTTAAGTAAAACCGCTAAAAACTGTCAAAATTTATATTTATAAAACGTTTTTCCTGAGTATGTTTTTATGTTTATTATAAAACCCCATTTTCAAACATATCCGTAACAATTTAAAAAAAACGGAAAACTAAATGAATATTTATCTTTTTGGATATTACTACATGTTTTATCACTTCCGTTAAATCAATTTTTTAAATAATGAGATCTTTACTAAAGGCGTAATTTTAGTAATAAAGAAACACAATAACGAAATTTGACAGCTGAATAACATGTTAGTACCAATAAAATACCAATCAAGTACTACAACGAAACCAAAGATTTTTACCAACCAAGTGCAGGTCACAAGGTCACACTAAAATCAAAGCATGGTACCAAGCCATTAAAAGCTACAACAAAACCAAAGAATTGTACCAACCGAGTCCACCTCTCAACAAACCAAATGACCATAATAACATAGGAGCCAAGTATTCACCATAAAAAGAAAGGAAAACGAACCAAGTACATGTCACAAACAAACTATAAACCTTTGTACACTTAAGTATTTGTAAGTTACAGATTTTGTTAGTTAAAAACGTAGTTTGGTAGAAGAGTTACACGGTCTTAAATAACTTAATAAACCTTAATTTACATAATTTTTAGACAAAATTGGAAAAATTTTAAGTGTTTTGAGAAAATTATTATCGAACAAACTGAAACAACATTGCCTGTAAAGCATTTGCAACTGTCATCCTAAATATAATGACAGAAAGATTAGTCATTGATTGTACAAGCAGTTCGTTGTTTTAAACATTAATCTCATTATACAGTCCTACCTTTATATGTATATTTTGACTTATTTTTCCCAACTGTTTATTTGTCACGAAAAGCTGCAAAATTGATGATGCGGCTTCGAACAGCAACTCAATCAATCATAATTATTAATCAGTAAGCAGTAAATGAAACTTATAGTGGTGACTACAATTGTTTTTTCGCTGATGACAGAAATTGGTATATCACTTTTGGAATGTATAGAACAATTAAGCACATTACAATCCTATGACACAAATGTAAAACTTGTGTGTGTCGTACACTCAATTGTTAATCTTTATATCTGTGTGTGTGTGTGTGTGTGTGTGTGTGTGTGTGTGTGTGTGTGTTCGTAAGACAAATCATGTACTCTTCGAGTCAAAGATATTTCTTTTGTCTAAAGCATTCTTCTTTGAATCCTGAATATTTTGGCGGCTTAATGATGGCTTGCACTTTTTAGTCATCGTGAATATCGGTCAAGGTTATATTATTTTTGATTTTTGAAATCTGCTTTGTCAAATAACTACATAATATCAAAAGTGCTTAGGTTGCAAACTTTAGCATTTTAACAATGTGATAACCGAACAAACATCGCCAGCTGAGGCATGTGCTCTTTATAACTAACGTATTTTGCATAAATACAATTTTAAAAAAGACTGTTCTAACGTCAAATATTGACCTGATGATTGTTATCAGCTAGACATAACCATTGTGACTTTTGAATCTGAAACAAAATCTTCACCGATATTTTTTTTTTTTTTTTTTTTTTTTAAATAGTGTGGAATCATAGAGAAAATTTTGATTTTATTACTTCTCTTGGTTTTGGTTTTATGAAACTTTATACGAGTAATGTGTAATGTGGAGAATTTGAAATATTTCTCTTATAAAAAAAAATTAAAAATTCATGTGTCTAACTGTGAGTAAAACGCACCCAAACAGGTGTATTTTCCACTGGATAAAATAAAGCGCACGTGCATCATTTTTAAAAATAAACAAATTTTTTAATGTACCATAAACTGAATCGAAATCAGTTTTGAAAATTGCGAAATCTGCAAATATATATATATATATATATATATATATATATATATATATATATATATATATATATATATATATATATATATATATATAAAACCCAACAACAACTGTTGGTTTTGATAATCGTCGTAAGATATTTAAATTAGTGCGTTACTTTTGTTTCTTATATCAAGACTAAAAAATGAATGATAGTTTCTTTTTATATTTTGTAATGTTTATTATTATTATTATCTTAATCTTCATTATTTGATCCTTTCCGCCATGTCTCTAAAGTATGGATTGTGAATTCAATTTATTCAATTATATACGTTTTAATTTCCTGTTGTGTTTTTTTTCTCCCTCCAGATAACAAAATTAATAGTTTTTTTAAGCTGATTCATACCAATTAACCATTGTGTGACAAAGTTTCGCTGTAATAAGTTTAGGTTTAAAAATAAATGACATGCCAGGGTAATCATATTCATACATGCCTCTGTTGAACAGTAAACAGTTGATGGGTTAAGATCAGTATAGTAATAGTGTTTTACGCTACATTCAAGATTCTTTCACTAATATCAAGTCGGTCAGTTCAAACATCGTGGAGAAAACCGAAGTAACCGTAGAAACAACCGAACTTCGACAAGCGAACTGGAAAAGTTTCTCAAACTAGAATCTGCTCAAGCGGGATTCGAACCTAGGTGGTAATAGGAACTGTGATCCGTAAGCACGCGTTTTAGATAACTCGGTCAATGATTCCCCCGTCCCACCCCCCAATTCGAATAGGTGACGAAAAAGCAATCTAAATTAAACGATGAAAGGTCATGAGATCTAAAAATCAAATATGGGGTGTAAAAGATTGCATTTCAATGATGTGTTTCATTAGATAACGCATTTAAAGTTTTAAAAATAGTACTGTTGAAATTTACAATTTATATAAACATTAATGTGATGTAGAGTTTCAAAGCATCATATGGTAAAACATGAAGTGATGACAGAAAAATTGAAATGATCAAACCACATATTACATGGTCTTCACCTATAATCATCATTATAACCCATGTCTACGCATATTCTCAATTATCATAATAGCAAGTTTATATGCATATTTAATGTGAGTTTTACGTATATCGGCCATAAAAGAGTTTAGCAACAAATCACGGAAAAGATTAGTCAAAAGGGTAAATGTTGTGTTTGTATTAGTTAGGTTAATATCGTATAATTTTTTTTGCTAAAGTGCATTAAGAATGATAAGATACATTTTATCCGTTGATAAAATAAAAACAAATCAATTGTGTAACATGTAATCAATGTGATACCATGACAGATACATGGTATCTGAAAAAGGACAATACCTGGCCGAATCAAGGGGGTTTGCTACAAAGCCAATACAGGATGTCTTATACAAAGCAGTACCAGTTCGGGCCGATACGGGATGTCTGATGCAAAGCAGTACCAGTCTAGGTCAATACACGGTGTCTGACAAAAGGAGTACCAGTCAGGGCCAAGATGAAGTGTATGACAAAAAAAAATATATTATCGGCCCTGGCCGATACAGGCTGTATGACAAAAAGCATTACCAGTCCGGGACGATACAGGTTACCTGATAGTCCGGCCCGATAAAGAGGGTAAAACAAAAAGTAGTACCAGTCTGTGTTACTACAGGAGGCTTATACAAAGCAGTTATAGTCCGGGCCGATAGAGGGTGTCTGACTAAAAGCACCATCACTACGGACCAATACAAGGTGTCTGATGCAAAGCAGTACTAGATCTGACCGATACAGGGTTTTTAACAAAAAGTAGTACTGGCTCGATACAATATGCTTATTAAAAGCAGTACCAGTCCCCGCCGATAATTTGTGTTTGATACAAGGTAGTGATAGTCCGGTCCAATAGAATGTGTTTGACAAAAAACATTACTTTGCAAAAATCTTAAATTACTTTCCATTTGTGTTTGTGACTGAACAGTTTTAGGAATTCATTGACGCCAAAGGTTACCCACATTACCCACGATTGTCAGCAAGTTCAGTACATTAACATAATTTTACTTTTTTTTACTTAATAATCAACCGTCTATAAAACGTGCTTCTTATAACCTAGGTTCAGATTCTGATCGGGCAGATTCTGTTTGTGTATGTTACTCAATTTGCTTGCCGAAGGTCGGTAGTTTTCTCCAGATAATCAGGTTTCCTCCAACACCTTAAAACTTACTGCATCGATGTAATTGAAATAATTTTGAATGTGGCGTTAAACACCATCACAACATTCCTCTCCGCTCCCTTTAAACGAAAAACCGGTCTGAATTTACCATGCATGTAGCAACAATTATAATACGTATCTGTCATATACCACTTTTTTGAATTTAATCATAATTGTCATATACCACTTTTTGAATGTATTTTCATAAAGTGGTACATGACATATCTATAAAGCTGATACATAATGACTGAGACATGTTGTTTTTCATTCATTACCTTCTTCTTCTTCTTCTTCGTCTTCTTTGTTTATCATTTTATTTTTAAATTTTTTTGTATTTATTTATTTATTTTATTTTTTTTGGCTTGATTTAATACTCATATTGGTAACTTATTCAAATTGCCATTATTATGATTACTAATTTTTAAAACTTAAACCATCATGAAAATGATGTATTATGTTAAAGGTACATGTTTAATAAAGCAATCTGAATATGTGCAAGTTGGATTTTGTGCAGCTGAAGGCTCTTTCTGGTTGACATTGTTTACTCTTACCCTACATATGTAATAGTTCTAAAAGCAATATTTCAATTACATAACATTATAAAACCCGTTTTTATTTTCATGTTTATACTTATATTTTTTTTTAAATAAACAAAGTTTTTTTGGTAGTTGTATTTGTCAACAAACTTGTCAAAATTATTTTGAAAATGTTGATGGTGCTTTAACAACGATTATGATCTTAGTTCGTGAACGGCAATGAAAACGATTTAATTCATATGTTATGATTCAGAATTTTAAAATTTTATAATTTCATTTGAAAAAAAATTTCAAATATTTATGGGCAATTATGACACTGTGATATATATATATATATATATATATATATATATATATATATATATATATATATATATATATATATATATTATATCTCTTTCACCTGAATTTTTAAATTGTCCTTCTGTTTTGCCATAAATTTCAGCGTAATGACCAAACTGAATATACTTTTTAGTAAGGGGAGATGATTAAGATCCGAAATATTTTTCGACACGCGTATGTCGTACTTATTTAACGTTAATAGCATTATTATCAAAATTTATTATAAATATTCGTATTGTATACAATGTCAAAAAAAATGTAAAAATCTTTTTGATCATATCTAAAGAGGGTCCAATCATTGAAGATCATTTGGCGGAATAAACTTAAACTTGAGTTAATAAAATTACTTTTGGACAATTATTTTGTCAATAGAATTGAACTGTGTGCGTTTTTAAGCTTGTCAGGTATTGTACGTTTGAACTTGCCCACGTGCGGTATCAAAGAGGTTTCTCGTGTCAATGCTTCAAATTTAATTCGATAATTTGCTATTTAGATTGTAAAGATATACAATATTTGTTCATTATTTCTCTGTGTCCTTGTTAAGTTCAAGCAAACTTCTGCAAAAACACATGTATATAAATTGTACTGTTTGCCTTTTAGTCATTAGCGATTCTCTCTATTCTATCTCGACAAATTTTGGCTTTACAGATTTTTTTTCTTCATCATCTAGGCAATGTTGGTATGTGAGTTTTGGACAAAAAAATTGTTCAAAACTGTATCCAAATAAAAAATACCATATTGTCCATTTTCGTAGTCGTCACTACAAGCTAGTTTTAATTAAGTATTTCAAAAAAATATATATTTTACTATTAATTGCATTTATAGTGCAATTAATAAATTCACGATTTTAAGGATGTCAAAAATAAGGAAAGTGTCTTAACGGATATTTGAAAATAGGTATCAAAGTTTGCTCTAAACAAAGGGATTTTTTTTCAATACAACCATATTTCCATTTGTTAATATTTGGCCGACGAAATACTTGTACTATATAGTTTCTTGCGTACACTTTACAACTGAATAGAATTTGGTTCCAAAACTCCTAACAACTCTATATTTGTTTATTTCATATATATTGTATTTCATGAAGTCATTATCAAAATATTGACCCAAACAAAGTCATTACTGCAATTACTTTAAGAATAAATGCTGCATCAAGTTTAACCCTTACTGAAAAAAAATTATGTTTTTTTATCAATATAAATTGATTGTTATTTCGATCTGTGCAATTCATTTTCTTAAGTTCACTCTTATTTGCCCATAATGAATGGAAATCCTTAAAGGTTGGTGCAACTCGATAATATAGAAATTGTAAGCTTGCCGATCATGCGCATGGGTCTTACAAGTAAGTAAACAATGGTAGGTCAACGATATGAAAAGCAACCTTCCGCGAGGTGTTTTCAGGCGAAACAGTAAGATGTTAAAAACATCTTCTTTTTGATGTACTTTATTTAAAAAAGTAAAGGTATAACAACTTGTCCTCAACAAAAAGTAAAAGTTTTTATCAAACTCAGCTCTCAAAGCAGGGCATTGCATGCATACCTCATGCTTTATATATACGATCTTTATTTTTGCGATTAAAAGAGAGCATTTTATTGTCGAATATAGTCCAACGTTTATAAATAAATCAATGAAATTCACTTATGTCATTATGTCACATGTAAAATAACAATAAATATCTAAGAAAACCAAAACAAAACTTAATTATTTAATATATTTCAGACAGAAGAACAATTGCCAATTCAGCAAGTGAAAAAAACAATTACAAATTGCAATGCACTATATGTTTAAAATCGAACTTGTCAAATCAAGAAAAATGAAAAATGCCAATACAATCTTAATCATAATTTTCATAAACAAAGCAGTTTTATGTTGTAATTTACAAATTAGTTTGATTGCACTGTCAACAGGAGGACGAATATGGAGGGTTAACGTCACTTTACCGATTGAATGACTCATACCCTGTTTTAAAAGGACCTTGAAAATACTTATCAAATTAATGATTGATTTGATTTACGTGAAGTCGCTAATTATCTAAGTACAAGATCAGGTTTATAATTTCTTTAAAGAAAAACAATTTTAACAGATACCGTTTAAAATCCGATACCGCATATATAGGCTTATTATAGATTTAATATACTGAATAAAATCATTCATCGTAAACAGAGCAAGTTAATTGTAACCTGCTAAAAATGTGAATCATGTTTTTTTCAATTTATAAGCATGTCTACCGATCTAAAAACCAAATTATCCTGTTAGCCAATACTGTTTAAGATTTTTATTAAATTTTAAAAATGACAGCAACAAATTACGAGTAAAAGAAATTTTTAATGAATTCTTATGATGATTTGTTCCTGTACAGGATTATTTTGGTCGCATTTTAGTACTTTACAAAGTGTTAAACAGATATCAGTCATTAGAGGTGTTAAGATGTGACATGTTGACTGGAGGTGTGTCGATATAACTGAAATATTTATTATAAATTAACGTAAAGTTTGTTCACAATTTAATTAATTTTTATTTAACGGCGTGTTGTAATTGCGTCTGGAATAAAACCAAACTCTCAGTGTCATATAGCGCGCGATAGGTCTCGTCATATTATCTAGTCCAACGACTTGGCTGCTACATCTAGCTAGTGCTTTTGTTTTAATTCATTCATTCATTCATTCATTCATTCATTTATTTATTTATTTATTTATTTATTTATTTATTTATTTATTTATTTATTTATTTATTTATTGTTATATAGAGGAAAGGCTGAAATTTAAAATTCAAAATATTAGCGATCAACTAGTTAGGAATTTGTAATTGTAAATATGAATAATTGTAGCATTATGAACCAATTAGCCTGGAATAGCTACGAAAGTGACGACCATAATTCCAATTTGTTATCTGTTCAATGCTTACAATTCTTTATTATAGAATCATATCATTTTTTTAATTCTCTATAATTAAATTTTTAATACAGTACATCATTGTGAATTTTTTTTTCAGTCAAAAATATTTTACTTATATCAAGACATCACCTGCTAAAGATAAAATGGCAGAAATTTTTACCTTTGCAAAACGCTTAGGCAATATGCAGGGGGGGGGGCATCGGTTTTTAAGGTACCCTCCCCGGAGGACCCCTTGAAATTCATTTCTAATTGCCGAGTATTCGGCGAAACAACAGTCATTTCCAATTTTCATTATTTTATTATTATTATTATTTTATTATTATTAATATTTGTTTGGCTTAGTTGAACGTTGACTGTTACTTAGCACATGCAATTCATTTGAAATTATCTATGTGCTACAACGTATGCAAGTACTTTTAAAATACTTTTTCTTTTATTGGTATATTTTAGTATATTATTTGTATTGTCATAAACCACTTTTTTAATGTCTTATTTATAAAAAAATGCTTAGAAGTGATCTATGACAATAAAATTGACAATCGATATGATGTATATATAAACTTCTTGCTATAAAGTAACATCATATACGATACAAAGAATTTCTTTTAATGGAATAAAATTATTGAATATTACATATATATATATATATATATATATATATATATATATATATATATATATATATATATATATATAATTTTTAAAATGAAATATTCAAAAATTTTATTGCATTAAAAGAAATTTTAAAAATATAAAAATAATATTACTTTATAGCAAGAAATTTTAAACTGGCATGAATACATAATATATACCAATTATAAGAATCTCGACTCTGTGTCATAAAAGTGTGTCAAATATTCTGAACATGAATTTGCCATTTACATGTTGATACCGATTCCTCTATTATAGGTACTAGAGACAATGTTTACTAACAAACAAAATTGTTATGGTGTTTCTCCTTTACTTGTAAGTGTCACAGGTGATTTTAATTTTCTTATCTCGTAAATCAAACGTTTAATGTTTACTTTCGGCTAGTTTTGGAGGATGATATACCATTGTTTCAAATTTAAATGAAATTATCTAAATTCCTGCGGTTTGTTATTTTTAAACTATTACAATATTGAAACAATGTAAACGTCTGTAAACTTGAAATCTGACACACCGATTCCCATACTTCTAATGACCCGAATTCAGAAAAAAGAGCGATTCTTCGTATTGAGGTTAAAATGGCATATTTCCGACTTTAGTCCCTTTTTAAAAAATTATTTTTCCGGGTCAAAAGCATAAGTGATTAAAATTATGATTTATTTGTTTTAGATAATATTCAAACAATTATATACCTGTTCAGAAACAAGTTAGGAACTTGCAATTCTATTATCAATTAATTTTTTCCCAAGATTTTGACACAGGAAAGTGACAGCATATTAGAGAGATTTTGGAGATAAAATATTTTAAAAGTGTGTTTTTCTTTTTTCAATAGGTAATTAGTGCAAACATAATAATACAGGTTTGAAAGCCTTTAAAAAGACAACTAATGAAGATTTTACAGATTATATTTTGGTGAGATATTGACAAAAACTGATAATATTAGACAATTTATAAATGTTCTGAGGTAATTTCAGATAACGAATATTATTAATATATTTAATTTCTTATTATTTTTTTCTTTTAAAATAATAAATAAATATATTTTGGTTTAATTTAAAAAAGGCCTAGGTTTTCAGTCAGAGGACATCCATTGATAAGTTTTGTTAAAATATCTAAAGTTTCACAGTCACATAAATGGTAGTAGTGCAGTCATAATTCTACACACTTCAGCAATATTCGTCACCAATTCCATTATTAAAATCTGCTTTAACTAAGAATCCAAGTGTCATGTGCAGAATTTTGAATATTTCTCTTTGTAAAAATTCAAAATTCTGCACATGACACACGACTCATCAGTCATTGATATTAGTTATGTGGTTATTATGCGTCACTTAGCCTACCTGTCCCAAAAATCATATGTGTTTATGACATGAAAGTATATGTGTGGGAGTGCGTAAGTTTACACAGTTTCGACTTTTACTCTAAAACTACTTGATAGATATCAATGAAACTGTCACAAACGTAATGTCTATGTTTGTTTAATTATTGTTGGTTCAGGCATCATTAGCCTGTTGTACGCTTATCGATGAAATGCTTTAAAATTAAGTAAAGCTAAATAATTTTTAATTGTTATACCTTGAATATCTGAAAAAAAAAGACCTGAGTTTTAATGTTTTTAAAGCGCTTTTCTAAATATGGACACGTTTAAAGGTCAAAGCCATGGTTCAGATTTTGGTCTTTGTGGTTATTACTATAATTTAGCTTTTTTTTTTTTTTTTTGAAGATATTTCAATGAAGATTTTAATTTCTGAGTCTTGTGACCGTATTAAAGCGTCAGTTACTATGCTAAAATAACGTTAAACTGTTACACCTTGACTTTTTGAAAAGGATCATGATTAAGTATTGATGTTTTCTTGAAATGCCGGGAAACAATATATGACTATTACTCTGTTGTATTTTATGTTTGTTTATTAAAGTAATAAAACAAAAACATACCAGTCCATGTCCAAATCATAATTCCAAAAGCAACGGACTGGCCAATTTAGTTATACACGTGAACTTCCAGCAAGGAAGTGAGGCCGGGTGCTCCGGAAGGGTAAGCACCTCCTGTCTAGCTAGTTACACCCGTCAAGTGCAAAAACAAATTTGAGAATGAAAGGAACATGAAACTATGGGAAGTCAAATATATCCAGTATAAGTTTGGATAAAGTGACTTCATATTTATGGACAATTTTGTGATGACGCCCGTAAATTTTTTAAGGGCCTTGATTAGCATAGACTTGCAATAACCTTGAATCAACAATTTAATTGTGATCAGCTTGTCTCGTTGTAGAAAGTCCCCGCAGTGGGAACACGATCTACCATACCGTATTAACATGTTCAAACTAATCAGTCTGGAAAGAGATTTCATTGAACAATTCAAACCGAAAACTAATTATATTTTCGAAAGCTTATATGAAGCTTTTACTGCAAACATCGGGGCGCCGAATATACATTTATGTAGAAAAAATGTGCCAAGTTTTTTTCTATTTGGAAATTACAATTCTCGTTATTTACACCAAATGATTGTGGAAAATAGAAAATTGTCGATTTCTTTTTGCAACTTGATAGTTTAAAATGATTATAATTATAGCTTATGTTTCATTGTTTATTTTTTTTCGTTACAGTATTCTTAAAATGTCTTATTCTTGTTGTAGTCTATTCACCCATAAATTGATCCTCAAAAACAATTCCCTTTCGATAATATGGTTTTTTTTCTGATTCACTCCAGTTAAATTGTAAAAGTATATCGATAGCGTTAATTATGTATCAAAGGTTACACAGATTTTGTTCCTAGATAAATAGATTACATTCAGTGTTCAATGTCAATTTTCTGTCTAATTTCATAAAGACAAAAGGAAGAATATTATATTTAAATTTATAGTGTATACAGAAAGTGTTAATTTTGAAAGTGGCTCGTGACTAAGCACATAGGTTTAATAGTGCTATTTGTCAAAGATCATTATCAAAGGTTTAAGAACTTGCTAATATAATTTTTTGTCCAAATTTATCAGATATTGTTTGAATTAAATATACAAGTTAACATTCTAGCATAATTTTTATTACAATTAAAACAAATTCAAAAAATAAAAATCATTATTATAATTTTGAAGTTCATGTATGTTATCTGAATTTGCCAGTTTTCACAGTTTGTACATTGCTTTTTATGATTGTGATTTTAACATAAACCGGTATGTTTGTGTTTGATTGACTCGAACTTATCAAAAACTTAAATATGTACTTTGCAAGTTTGCAAACTGTAATTTTTCTTTATGTTTTGAATGTTTATTTTTGCAAAAGTTTGTGTTGTCATTGCTATTGAACGCTCTGCCCTAAAGACAATACCATAGTAACGATTATTGTTCATTATGAGATGATGCAATTGGAAATCGCATGCTTTAAGTATAAGAGTCTAGAAACACGGTATTTTTAAAATTATTTTGTGTTAGCTTCATGTGCGTATAGATTGTGTGTGTTTGAATATATCACGCATGCTGTTAACTTGATTATGTGAACTCGTCAGATTTTTTATTATACTTTGTCATCTGCTTGACAAATAGTTGTTACAGTCTTTGGTCGATATTTCTGTTACATTATTAGTTTTTTGTTTCATATTTTTTTCACAAGTTTCATGAGAATATTGTTTGTTAAATAATGGGCATAAAAACGTTAATATTTGTTCAGTTATGGCCCAAAATTCTTTTGTTTAGTAAGCACATTATCGGTGAAAATCTATCCTTTTGTAATGAAAAACAAAGGTTTTTGTGTCACTTTTTTACGATATTGTATGAACTTATTTGAAAAGTTTCACTTTTTCGCTTAATGATTTATTACAATCTTTAACAAACATAAATTTTAACGTCAAATCTTCAATTTCACATTCTAGATGTTAATCGCATTTTCGTTTGTTTTAACCATGTTACAATATCTATATTTTATTCTTGAATTCCATCTTTCTTTTATAAGTTTTATCTTTGATTTAAATTTTTAACAGTAAAAATGTTCATTTTAAAACAAAATCATTACATTTCGTAGTGTAATTCTACCAAGATATCTTATCGACATTATCTAAAATAGAATTGGACACC
Source organism: Tegillarca granosa (assembly GCA_029721355.1). NCBI lineage: Eukaryota > Metazoa > Mollusca > Bivalvia > Arcoida > Arcidae > Tegillarca > Tegillarca granosa. The sequence continues at coordinate 27,312,707 of CM056604.1, read as the reverse complement.
ATTGACATGGAAAGGGGATTTAAAATACAAAAGAAAGGTCCTGAAAAAATGTGCTTAGCAAAATTTTAATTTTTATTTATATATTTTTATTTTATTCATTTATTTATTTATTTATTTATTTATTTATTTATTTATTTATTTATTTATTTATTATTATTATTTTTATGTTTGTGATGTAAGTTCACTTGCTTAGTGGCGTAAATTGGCGTGAATTGTAATCACACTGTTTGTTCTTGTACAAACAAGTACACTTTTACGCTGTTTCGAAAATAACACTGTGTCTGGTTCATAATGAAGTTATACAAAAATAAACCAATTTGGATTCCCTACAGGGGAAGATCTAGAATTTTAAAAAAGGGCAGTGGCGAAAGTTTTGGCATGCTATCGAAGGCTCAAACGCCAGAGGCGAGGGGTGTTTGGGCCGCTAAAAAGGTCTGTCGAAATTTATTTTTTCATATTTCTGGGGATCCTTTTGGCCACAATTTTCTCTCTTTCTCTCTCTTTTGATTTTTTTTAACTTTTTATCTTACCGAGCTATATTTAATCATTTATTGGGGTTTTTTATGCATATGCACATTTTGTGTTGAATCTAAGTATGCTTTATTCATTATTGTCATGACCAGTTTTAACATGTTTCGTAGTGTTTCATATTCTAATTCTGCGTTTTTTGCATTTTTGTTTAAAAATTCCATATTTTTAGACAATTTACCTCAGTTATCTTTCTTTTACCTTTAACGATTTATCCGACAACCCATATAAAGTCAGATGTACGTCGTCACAACGAGACTGATTTTTCTTTAATAGTATCTGCTTTGCCATCGCCATGTATAAGTGCTTATCACTAGAGATGAAGGACACTGTGTCATATTAAAGACTTTATCATTACTGACTAGATAAATATCTCCAATAAAACCAATGAAGGTAAAAGGTATTACAATGTATTCTTTTTTCGTGACACGTTCTGCTAAACTTTTTTATTAACTTTTTTCTTTAATTTACACAGTTTTCTATGACCTTATAGGGGAAAAACACTGTTTAGTTGTTGTATTGCAAATTGTTACTTTTTTGTGACAGCTTTTACTACTCAAATGCATAGAGTTAGCTGTCAGATTTTTATTACTTCAATATTGTATTGTTTAACGTCTGTGACATTAATCCATGTTTAATATACAGCTTGATTTTTTGGTTGTTTAAAGTCTCATCAGCAATTTATCAGCTTTTCGCGATCAGAGAAAGGTAAATAATTTCTATGGATTAATCTAAAAACAAGTTTATGTTTATAATTGTGTGATATGCGAGTTGTATTATGGCCTGTCGTAAAATAGCGCGCACTCAGAGCGACTTTTGGGTAAGGGTGCTAGCTCACCAAAGCAGTATGCCACAGACAAGCATACCACAAACTCAGTCCATTATCCTGGCATCGAGTGATCGAGTCAATACTCTATTCTCCTGATTCCTAGTGCCGGTTAATGAATCAATATCTCTTTTTAAATCTTATGTATGACTCCGGCGAGGCTCTACCGCTCACAGCTGGTTTTAATTGACAGAACATTTGAGCAGAAATGATGTTGTGTCTTTCTCTTTCAAAGCATTGTTGTTTATTATTAGTTTTCTTAAAATGTGACAAATCTGTAAAATGTTCTTTTATTTTTAATCTTTAAAAAATTAAATATTTAGTCTTTAAATACAAATATAGCCATTTCAAATAAATCTTCCCAAAGTGCAAATTTTGTTTTTGTCTGTTCATGTCAATTAGGTTTGTAGAGGTAAAGCGAGTAGATATTTTTTAAAAAAAAAAAAAAATACAGCTTTGTTTAATAGACATTTGAAGTTTTTAAGACTTCAGCAAACATGTTGGCCGGTGGTCTTGACCGTGGCTTACAGATCACAATGTCTCTCAACAAGAGGTTCGAATCCCACTTGTACAGACCCTGGTGTAAGTCAGTTTGTTTGCCGAAAGTCAGTGGTTTTCTTCGGTCACTTAGGTTTGCTCCACCCTTCAAAAACTGATCGCCTCAATGTAAGTGAGAGAATCTTAACGGGGGGCGCAATCCAGTCCCATCCCTATTGCAAAACCAGCGGATGCACTTTGTTATTATGCCCGTACAAGTTTCAAAAATGATAGTTTTTTAATAAGTGATCTTTTTTATGTTCTACTTAGTTAATAGAGCACCTGTCGCGTTGTTGGTCGCTTTAGTTACTATTCTGCTGAAAAATTCTTCATTTTCACCTTCTTCCTTGTATCATTATGGATACTAATTGACCCTTACGAGAACTTATTGACACTAGTATGACTTTACATAGTACTTTATGTGATCAAAACCAGACAGTAATAAATTGTATGTTAATTAGGCAACATTAGGATCACGTGATTAGAAATAAACTAAAGTAAACATGTTCTTGTCACTTGCAACAAATTTTACAATCAAAGTTTTTATCCATTTAATTGATTTTGTGTCTTTTTTACGTTATTTCAGACATTTTTGACGCCATTTGATTTTACACTATTTGTTTGTTACCTATATATATTAACTTTTAATGAAGTAGGCCCCTTTGTTAACGTTTTTACAGTTTATTAAGTCTTATTTTTTCCCGAACTTTTCAAATAACATGAGTTTTAGAGTCTAAAAACAATGGATTGTATTAAATTACTAGAAACTTTTTTCTTTTTTTTTTTTTTTTGAAAAATAGAAAAAAAATTATCTGTAGCTAAAAACATATTGTAGCTGAAAATATTACATTGGTTTTTTGCTAAACCTTTTTTTTCAAGCTTTAAATATTTAGTGAAATTTTACTAGATTGTTACTAAAAGACTATGCATGACTTGACGCAATAACAGCGACAAAAGAAGATTAATTAAGTTGTAATAGTCAAAAATTTTATTTTTTTAACTACCGGCTTCCGTAAGCTGGCTCCTTTCTCCCAATAAAATCAGATACTGTGATCCGGTCCTTTTTTCCAATTGTTTTGTATTTATCGGCTTCCGTATACGTAACCTAATATATTGCCTTTTGTGTTCATAAGCCTACCGAAACTTGGTCCCTTTTTGCTATCTATAATTTGTCTACGGACAATGAAATATGATTCAGTGTGCACGTTTTGTTAATAAATACATGATACCAAAGTAATCTAACATAAATAAAAACCGTTTGTAAAAGTCAAATATACAGGCAGGTTAGAAGGTACAAGATCATTAACTTTATAAGGCTAGTGTCCGTTTTCTATACACCCAAACGATCACCTGCGATGCAATATTGACCAAGACTTTGAAGGGTCATCGACATCGGTGGTAGTAAATAATCGTAGTGGTCTGTAATATATCACTTCTCCGCCCATTGGCAATGACCCCTGAAACAACTGTTAGGACAACTTTTAACCCGTAGTTTGAATATGAATATGAAGAAAATTTGGAGATAATTTCAAACAAATGCGAAAATGATCTTATCACACCGAACCAAACAGACACAGGGAGTATTTATTTATCAGTTTTAATCAATGGTCTATGGTTTGTGTTTATCTATAGTTTTTTTTTTATTTATTGGTTCGTTTGTTGTACAGTGTACCACAGTTGTTATTACTTATATCAAGCATATGCTATTTGGATACAATTTTATATATGAACAGTTTTCCCTTTTACTGATACCTTTATACTCTTAGTGTCATATACATGTATCACTTTTCAGTGTATTTTTTCTTCATTGAACTCAAAAATGGTATATGACACTAAGGATAATCACGTTGATAGAGGTTTTTGTATTGTTTCGAAGTATATAGGCGTTGCCAACAGCAGAATGTTGTGAAGGTTGTATGCGTTCTTGAACCCGTTTTTAAACCAAAAGCACAGTCAAAGAAGTCATAGCTGTATTTCAAAGGATAGCATTCAAAAATTACCATTTCTGATTATTTGCATGTTCTAAAGCATAATTTTGCTTAAAAGTATGCACACGTTCGAAAAGAAACTATTACTTTGCTTTGAGATAGATATATGTCTAAAACAGTTCTTAGTTTTATTTTCAAGTAGTAAATACACGATGAGATAAAAACTGCACACTTTGTTGTAAAATAGATGTTTCCAAAAGTCGCCGTTTTTCGGAAGTATATATCTGTTCGAAAAAATTGCCAATTTGCTTTCAAAAAGAAACATGCCTCCAAATGTCGCTGTTTTGTTTTTAGGTAGATGCGTGCTTACAATGGTATTTATCTATCAAAATAAAATTCTTCGATGATAGATACGTCAAATAAAGTTACAACGTTTTAATGTTCAGTAAAAAAACAAATTTTTAGTTCAAATATACCAGAAACTTTAATGATCTTTTTAAATTCCATTCAATCTTCAACAATGATAAATTGTCTTCAATGAAAGCTTAAACAGTGAAAATATGTATACAAATAATGATTTATATCTCTGAAAAATTGCAATTTATGAATGACTACCGGACAATTCGTATATAAAAAAGGTATGTCGGTCATCTTGTCTTTATTAAAAGTGGGGATATGAATACACGGCTGATTACTAAATATAAAGAGCTATTGATTATAAAAGATATGTACAGATATTAAGATATTTTGACCTGTCTGTTAACTTATGTTTTTACTTATCTCTTTATAACAACACGGGAATTTTAAACGCCTGTAATAGCTCAGTATTAAGTTATCAAAGAAAAAACATAATCCATTGTTTACAAATTTCTTTTATAAAATTGCTTAAAAATTTTTATTCAGTATAATTCCATCAAGGATATATAACGTCCTCGTGAGAATAATCTTAAAAGTTTCTAAAAGTCTAAACATACAAGCGAAATGCGTTAAATGAATGCATATGAATTTGTGTGGCATCATTGATAAGTGTTAAAAACTTACAACTAGGTCATTTTACCGTCAAGAGACCACTTCTTATCCTAATAAGATGATTGGACTTTTGTTTGCTTAAGATGAACCTTAAACCTTCTCAATAATCACTATTTGGAGTATATATTGTATTTGAATGAAACTTTACTAAACCAAATAAAGTACAATTGCGTCTATGATTTTTGAGCTTAGGTTATTTCAATGAAAAAAAAATTATAAGATAGATTTTAATCTGACAATTAAAATTTAAATAAATTCATTTTTGTTCTTTTTTTATAAAAAGAATACTTAATTGTATAACAACATACGCTCTGTAGGCTACAATACTGCCCTAAAAGAATTGTAATTCGATGATGATCTCGTTAGGTTATAGACATTGGGTTCAATGGTGAAAACTTTCTCTTAAAAAAGGTTTCAGTCTTGTCAACAGTGTAACATACTAATTGGTTGATTGTAATGTTGTTTAACGTCTCATCAGCGATTTCAGCTATTCGAGACAAGAGAAGGTTTTATTAACCTCGAAGAATTAATCTAAGAACAAGTATGCGAGTTGTGTGCCGATGTATTTTATAGTCAGTCTTGTGCAAGTGCGCACTCGGTGCGACTTTTTGTTAAGGTGCTAGCTCACCAAGTCAGTATGCCGCATACAAGCATACTACTTCCCCAGTCATAGTATTCTGACACTCGTTCGATACTCTGTCCTTCTAATAACCAGCGGCAAGAGAGGAAAACAATAGCTTAATTTTAAAGTCTTATCTTTTACCCGACTTAGGTACGACTCATGACCTCCCGCACTCGAGACTTTTTATATAACGGCGGAGGTGTTTGACCAAGTGGAGTACTGATACTTTTACCCAATCCAAGATTTTTAAAGGTGGTCAGTTCTAGGAGAAAAGCACAGTGCCCTGAGCATTACTTTAGGCAAGCAAATTGATTTCACACTAGGATTTGAGTTGGATTTGAACTTATCTGGCAAAAGGCACTGTGACTCCTATACGCGCTTTGGATCATTTCTTTTTAAAAAAGTATAAGTTTTAATTAATATTTATCAAACATTTTACCAACTTCTCATCCGTAATTATTTCAAAACGTATACCAATTATGTATACTTTACAACATTTTGAAGCTGATTGAATTAAAGGGTAATAATTGCATTATCTTTTATATAAATGTTTAAGCCTTTTAGTGGCCCTAAGTCTTAATACATATTTACAAGAAATGTTTGTCATATTTGCGTTTCCAACAGCTGATTTTTATTTTACTTGTTTGTCAAAAAAAGGCGACGCATTTGTTCGGTCCTGCTGTGCTCAACAAGTTTTTGGCGTGACCTTTGCATGCATCATTGTTAAACCTGCGGGTACCTTCATACGTGAGTGACAGATAACTACTTGTGATTCAGATTAATTTTACAAAATGTCTAATTGTGGTTGAAACGACGTCATATATGAAACAAATGTAACTTAACCCTCATAATAAACCAACACCTTAAATGCATTCAAATTATTATCTCGTGACCGTCTTGGTATTCTTATTATGCACTTGCACATTATCAAATCGTAAAATTAAAAATGATTAAAATTTCAAAAGCTTCAGGCAATGTAAGTTTTGCATGTAAAACATAATGACTAATAAACTTTTATTGTCTAAATTTGCATTTTTTCTCCTTTGTAGTTAATTTTTCGCCTATTGAGGGCCTGTGTGGCCAAGTTATCTAAAGCGCGAGTTTTTCAGTTCGCGTGCCAAAGGTTGGTGGTTTCTCATGTTTCAGTGGTAGAATGTCCGCCTCTAAAGAAGAAGGTCATGGGTTCGAAACCAGGTCAGGCCGTACACAACACTTTTAATTTGAGATGATTTTTCGCAAGGCTCTCGACACAAAGTGGACAGTTTACTATTGAGACTGGGTGAGAGGTAGGATTGTCAGCGACCTACCAACTACGTGGGCTAGCACTAAGAGTCACTTCTGTGTGCGCTGGTACAAATATTACAACTCACCAGCTTCATTGAGATCTTGTAATGTCCTGTCAATTTAACATCTCCATTCTCATCCTTTTGAAAACTTCGAGCAACTGGATTTAGTCAGTTTTCGAAATTTCAAACAATTTAAGGTACCATGCTATTATCAGCTTATTCATATAATTCTGGAACTTTAGATTCATTAATTTTCAACTGTTTGGCTTATGTTTTTTATTTATCAAACTCTTCGACCCCAAGTGTCACTGATGAGGAATGATTTTCCGAAATGTACACATTTGGCACATCACAATTTAACAGGTATTTGTGTTATATATTATGTCAATGTACTATTCTTTTAATGAGAAGTTCTTTTTTTTTTTTTTTTTTTTTTTTTTTTTTTTTTTTTTTTTTTTTTTTTTTTTTTTTTGCAAAACTGGGATACTCTAATTCTGAATTTCTAAAGGAAATCAAACATCAAAAATCAAAAATTAAACACAAGACAAGATTTCAGAAATTTGCTTATACTGAAAAAAGAAATAATCTCAGGAATGATTGTATAGTTAAGCCAGGGCATATCTAAGTCATTTTAAGACTTTATGTTAAGAGACTGCATTTAACATTGAAAGGACAGACCAATTAAGTTAATTACTAATTGTTAGAGGAAAATCGTTTTCTCCTTCCTCACACCAGATACACATGATTAATGTAATTTAGGTGATTTATAGAAACTGAGTCATTTTAATTCGAAAAATCTTGTTAAGACATTTATCATATTGCAAATATTATAACTACATTCCTTACATTTATGATTCTTTTTTGTGATTTAAATTTATAACTTGGCTTTCAAAAATAGCATGCATTTATGGCTTATAACAATAACTGTCATGTATTATGAGATATATACAGATAATTTTAGTATCAAAATTTTGTGAAGAATTCGCCTAAATACACGTAGACGATTAAAATTTTCAAAAGGTGACTAAAATATTTATTGATTTAATATTTCATTATTATTCCGATTGACATTTCTTTATTAAGATACTGAAACGTTTAACGTCAGTAATTATAAATGAGTTACGTAAAAAAAATTTCCTCGGCAGTGGTCTTTTTATTTAAATCAGAATTATTTCTTTCAGAGCAGAACTCTCTTTTATGCGAGCATTAAATGCTAAATTTTGATTTTTTCTAAAAATAATTTATTGTAAACTTTATAAAAATTCAAAAATTAGCATAAGAAACGCGTCTTATAAAACTATTTCACTAAATTTTGGATACGTGACAGCCAGATTCACTCTAATTTGTTTACGTGGTCCTTATGAGCTCTTCAGACAGTTTTATGATGGTAAACTCACATGAAGTAGTCCAGGTCCCAGTTTCACAATCATTTACTCAACTGAGTGTACACTCAACTCAAATATTTACAGTTTTCACTCATCAATATATTTTTTTTAAAAATTAAGTTTTATGAGACAATGTTTTGTTTTGTTCAACAAAACTACACCGAAAAATTTAAATAAAACCTTAGGTATTCAATTTTAACTGTGAAATGTTATAAAAATTGACATTGAAATAGTCCTTAATTTTAGTTGACTGTACACTCAGTTGAGTGAATGATTGTGAAACTGGGGCCAGGGCTGGCTTTCAGAACGAGCCTGGTACTCAGGTCAAAAACATTGTTTAAACGTCACTAACGAATTAATTTACAAAGCACCAGTATAAGTTTGTATTTATGTTTATTTCACATCATCTTGTTTTAATGATGAAACTGGTGTTGAATGTTTTCTTAAAATTGATATTAGATTAGATCAGCGTGGCTTCATGACGTCATCTGTCAGAGTAGTCTCCCTTTCGACGCGTTGCAAAATGTGGAAAGGTCATGTTCTTGCATATCTTTATCAAACTTGCGGTAAAAGAAGGAATACTACACTGCTAATTTTATAAGATCGATTTTTCTTAACACTCGTGTAAACAAAGTAATCCAAGACTCGACAAGCTTCGTCTGGAATTATTTAGTCAACACTTGTCCAGAAAAACTGAGCTAAAACTCACAACGGGGTGCACAACGATATATCTATAAAAAATAATTGCATATCTATGAAATTAAAAGCAAATTTTCAAGAACTTTAAATGTTCTATAAAAAGATTTTTGAAATGTTCAATGGATCAGAATAAAAAATTTTATTCTGTACTATCAATGAATTGATTCGAATTGTTCATCTTGTCAGTAAGCATGAAATTTTACGTAAACTAGACACACTAGGAACCCTATAAATTAACGCTAACGATAGTTGTATGTGGTCAAGTAAATTGGAGATATTAAGTATAAATGAAGACTTTATACCTTGAAAAAAAAAGTAAAAAATGAACATTTGTGGGACCTGTTAAAGTTCTGATCAACCAAATTAATTATAAAATAACAAATGAACATGTCTAAATACTGAAAATACACGTAGTACAGTAACACAGGTTGTACATGTACAAGCTTAAGGGCGACAAAAAATGTGAGTGTAAACGATTCAGCCAATCAAGTTATAAGATGAAATATGAACACTCTTTATTCACATGGTCATTATAACAAAAACACTAAAGCAAATGATATAAACGTAATATATGGGAGATTAAATATTTGAATTATTTTATCTCTGAAATCGCATGATTTCAAAAATCTGAAGTTCTGACACATTTTGATTGGACAGAACCCAAGCCGAAAAATTACGAAAATAACAAACAATGAGATAAGCAATTCTTAGGAATTTAACCCGGTCATGACAATAATGAAGATTGGATAGGAATCGACCTAATAATGGTACATGTCGCTTTTGGATTCAATTTTTAATTGCGGTGAGATTTGTTGCTCTGATGACAAAATTATGGTCGCGTATACAAACAAAAACATGTGATATGCATTTCTTCAAAATTTTTCGAAACGATCACTAAAATCTACACCTACGTATAAATGTTTATAAAATGTCACAGGTCTTGACATTATGCTGTATCAGTAACGTTGAAGTCTTACAGACATTTTACCACACCAAACCTGACATTCAAACGTCGTATCAATCTGTGTTCAGACACATCAAATGAGAGATTTAATTAGTATTTATCGTACATAAATGTCAAATTTTGTGTGCAAGATTATTTAATATAACTGTCTTTTTGTATTTTTTTCCGCGAATGTTTATCATCGTTATCAAGTGTAATACATGGATCGTCTGTTTTTTCTGTTTCCTGTTTTAGAGCCGCTTGTATCATTTGCTATGTTCCACCTGTATTTACATTTAACGGTCGTCTTTATTTAATACTTAAAACACAACTTTAGTAAACAACCATTTTGTAGACTTTATCTACATTGCAATAAAATTTTACAAATGTTTTAGCTGACTTTTATAACTCTTAATTGGGGAAATTTTATTCAGCTATAACGTTATTTCAAATCCAAAAAATTTCAAATATTTCAAAAAATCTGTTTTAAAAAAGTCTGCATTGCATCTTTTCCATGATGTTTCTTTAGGAGTTGCTTCCTTTGTTTAATTTTCTTTTCAGGAAAGTACAAGGTCAATATATTAAAGCATTCATTCGATTGTTAGTTCAAGTATAAGTTTCAGGTGTTTTTTATGTTAAATTTTCCGATCCGCTTTAGGCTGCGACTCAAAGTAAAGCATGTTAAAACAGTGTTAACTAGTTACAACATCAGACGGGTAGGAAGTCAATCAATATGACGTGAGCAATTTCCACTTCCTGTAAAAATGCTGATCTACGCTTTTAAACAAAAAGAAAAATAAATAAATAAATAAATAAAAACAGAAAATTGTCTAATTACAATACATAAAACAACTATAAGATCTTTGTAAAAAGACAAACATTTTTGTAATTGTGATTACATGTTTAAGACTGAAATAGACATCTATCATTTGTCAATCATCTGGTAATGTTCTACTACTAAAACAAAGGATCCAGAGGCGATACAGTAGACAATCTGAACAACGCAAACAATGTACAATCGAATAAAAGTAAAAACACAACCCATTACATATGTAGTATTGTTTTAATGAGTCTGTGAAGAAGTGAAGGGTCTTAGAATATAAAACAATTCTTATGTTCTTACAAATAAATATGACACAGTGACCTATATCTTTCAGACAAAGACGTGAGAAAATGTCAGTCAAGCTGTTGTCGTTAGTTAACAAATAAGTGATCAATATTCTAGTATAATAGGTATATATTTTATGTTTAACATTCAGATATGTATGTGTTTAGCTTTGTTATCAATAGGTGTGAGAACTGATGCTTCACTGCTTTGTATATTAATGTTTAATTCAAATTTTTCATCTATTTTTGGACTAGTGACACTTGAAAAGCTTTATGATTAGTCTTTCGAAAGTTTTTTTTTTCATTTCATTATGTCAGTTTCCGTACAAAGCCGTTGAGTTGCCTCGGTGGCTAAGTGGTTTAAAGCGCGAACCTTCTGGTCAAAGTGTTTCTCACCGCCTAGAATTACGTTCATGTTCACGTATGCGTTAGATATGCAAGTGTGTATCATGGTCTAGCGCTCACTTAGGTGACTTTTTGTTAAGGCATTAGCCAAGCTAGTCAATATGTCGCAGACAAGCTACTACTCCCCCAGTAACATTTTCTCCTAGAGCATTAACTATTATAGTTTATAGTGTTCATTTTTGATGTTGTGTTTGTTGGGTCGTGTTCTTAGGTTCTGTCTATTACAATGTACCAATTACACAGCCGCATATCTATATTACATGTTTAACATACTTTCAAGGAATAATACCGTGACTGGGTGGTATTCTATAGAATGATATAAAATGATATAAGATTCCCTTTCCGTCCTTTAACGTCTGGGATTTTGTTTTTATTCATTGACTTAACCCCTGTTCAATCAGTAGTTTATGTATAAGTATTTTATATCGGTTATATATAGTCAGATTGCACTTTGACTCTAGTTGATGGATTGTAACTATTACGTGCCTAATTTATACCGGTAATTTTAGTTACATCCATCATCCACTAGAGAATGACTACTACGCTATTCATTTCCTTGTTCGGGACAGATTTTTTCCTGAAACACCGCACATTTTGATGAATAATAATTTATCTTTCTATTATAAATCTGGGAAAATAGTCTAACCGTGATTAAAATTTTCTCAGTAGTTTTTATAATGTTTAAATCGTGTTTATTTTTTGCCTTTTAACTATTATTTAGAATTAATTAAAGTTTCGCAGAACTTATCAAAATGATAAATAATTATATTGTTTCAATGACGAATAAGTCATTAAGTCGGCAAATGTCTTAAAACTAGGCTACTAAATGCATATATGTCTTTTTCATGAATGGTTGGTTTTAACTTTTGTTGCTAAGTAACCAAGCAACATTTGAAACAAAAAAACGGAGATCACGATTTACAATCAAAAACAGTCAGATTTATTGAAAGTCTGTACTAGAAAAAGACCGCTGTTTTGAAGTCGCCTTGCTTCATATTTCGACCAAGTCACAACCACCTGTCTATAAAGTCAATATTTCTTTAGTTACTTGAACCTCACAAAACAAAATCTCTATGTAGAAACCTCTGTTTTAAAGTCCCTTAATTTCATATTTCAACCAGAAAGAACCTCGAAGTCAAGGTCATCGGTCTAAATGATCAATATTTATTAAACCTGATGGGTTTTTTTAAAATAAATGTGTTTTACAGTATTTTCATAGATAGACAAGAAGCTACTTCTTAACAGGCAATTGTTTGTTTTTACTAAACACATAATGGTGTGTGTGTGTGTGTGTGTGTGTGTGTGTGTGTGTGTGTGTCCTATTCCTAAATAAAACTATTTGTATGGTTATATTTCGAAAATATTAAGCAAATGGTTTATTAAAATTAATTTTTGTAAATAATTAATGAATATGTTTTACAAATCTCTCTATATAACGGATTAATATTACTTTTAAGCATTCGCATTTTTTTGTGTATAAATTCATTTCTGACAAATCCCTACATCCGTCATGTAAATGTTTCAAACTTACTTTCACTTTCTTAATTAATTCAAACTTACGATAAAATTGATGATATAGTTTATAAAAAAAAGTAAATGTTACCATTTTTTCCTACAAATTTTCTAATTTTTACGCCACGGATATACGTCTTAATCAAAACAGTTGACATATTAATTCACACTTCCTCACAACAAACCACAAGTATTCACATAATTATTGATGCGTTCGTATAAAAAGGAAATTTATTGGCCCAAACATTGAATAAAAAAAGATGCAGTTTTTAGCGAAAATTAAATAAAATACAAGTGAATCATTAACCCATCATGTTTGTCAATTGTTTTTTTTTTTAACATTTGCGACCTCAATCTAATTATTTTGATGATATCATGCATAAGAAATATTATTAATCTGAAATTTAACGGCAATTTTACAAATTAATATTTAAAAAATAATAATAATGATAACAATGATAAAGGAGAAAACGAGGAGTAATGTAAACATTTATGATTTTATTGAGTAACTTATCAGTGGATACTTCAGTAGTTTAATTGAAATGCTTTTTCAAAGGCCCGGATACTATACTGTTTGATAACTCAATTTAGATGGAAACGGGACATTCATGCGAAAACTAAAAAACTCCAAGTGGACATTTGAGTGTCCGATTTTAAATAGGTAATCTTACAATAGATATTTGAGCTTTAGTTAGAAAAACCTTTATATTTACAAATATCGTACCATGCATATTTTGATTAACAGTTTAATTGCAGGCATCCGTCGATCTAAATGTATTCGGATACCATAACAAAGATACAAACAACCACGTACATAAGGATAAGACGAATGAACGGGACCTCTCTGGACAGTGCCAAGGTGAGAGAGAGAGAGAGAGAGAGAGAGAGAGAGAGAGAGAGAGAGAGAGAGAGAGAGAGAGAGAGAGAGAGAGCAGAAACTGATTACTTGAGAGAAATAGTCAATCGCTACTGATTTACAAGTACTCGGGTTTATATACTAGGTAAGAAAAGGCATTTAAATTTTACAAGTTTGGCAATCAGGAGAAATAATTTTTGCTAACGGAAGTTAACGCTATGAAATCTTCCGCTCAAATGTTTATATTCAAACTCTGTCCCTCAAATGTAAGTTTTTTGTGGTTTTGACCGAGAGCTCTACGCAAAAGCAAACGTGATACGCCATCAAACACATTACGTACATTCAAATGGAATCATTTGATATCAATAGCCCAATTTACACATGCTGAGGCGTTTGCCGTTTTTAAGGTGTGACCAAATGTCACCAAATAACATTAGTTCTCCGTCTTCAATTTCACTTTTTTAAAATGTTTTTAACTATGCCTTTCATGAAAAATGTAATACTTGTTCCATATTAAAACCTATACTTACGTTGAAAATCGCGGGGAAACTTTTTATGAACATTAATCACGTTATGCTTTTTCGAAAATGAGTCAACGTTAACAAACACTACAAAGAAGCATGGTTTCTGACGCAGGAAGAAGCGATACGGCGAATAAACATACAAGTTAAATGCATGTATATCATTTATAACTGCATGAAGGGATAAGTACATTATTATAAATAAATTTAGTTATTGATGATGTATGCAATTTAGCAATATCGTTCTCGCACAAACTCATTTTCTTTCTGTCTACGCCAGTGTTAATTTGCATGTAAGACTTCTGCGCATGCTCAAAGCCGATAATTAACATATTATCGAGTTGCCCCAAGCTTTTAGGATTTCCATTTATTATGGGCTAATAAGAGTGAACTAAATAAAATGAAAAGCACAGATCGTAATAACAACCAATTTATATTGAAAAATATATTTTTAGATTTTTTTTCAATAATTGATTAACTCAATGCAGCTTTAAAGGAAATTGGTAGCCTCTCTCTCTCTCTCTCTCTCTCTCTCTCTCTCTCTCTCTCTCTCTCTCTCTCTCTCTCTCTCTCTCTCTCAGGCCGATCAGTCATGGTGGTCCTCAAATCTTGTTTAAAAAATTCAGACAAAATCAAATGGCACACTTAACCCAATCATGCTTCAAGTACAAGTATAATTTCTTAACAAAAGACCCAGAATCGGTGTTTTACAAAATATTAGAAAGGGGAAAACCAATAGGTATAACTACAGGTAGGAGATACAAGGTAATCAATCTGGATTTAGTCCAATAACTGGCTTAAGCCCGATAATTATTATTGATAGATAGGTTTGTGTTAGTATGAATGTATTGGTAAATCATACTATAAATGACTTTCATGTTTGTGCAGTCGACTCGGGGATTAAACTACCTATATAAGACATAAAATAAAGATCAGAAAGACTCTGGATTTGATTTATGTAATGTACGTTAACACATTGTTAGGTGCTATATAAACAATGACCTATTGATTCTGATCGGATTTTCTTTGATGTTTGACAGTTCCATTGATAAAGTTTGTAAATCTTTATTTTCAATACTTATCATCGTGTATTAGTTAAAGATCCTGATCCGTCTAATACATGATTAATAATATAAAGATTGATATATTTCGGATAGATTTCTTTTCAATGACCCAGATTATGATAGAGGTTTTGAATTGTACATAGATAAAAATATCTTTTATGAAAGAAAAATGAGAAAGGAGTCGTTATCATAAAAGCAACTCCTTCGTTTAGGGACTCTACTAGTATTTAAGATAACCGCGATCAATTTTTGCTTTTAATTTTTTTTTCCAAAGTATGTGGACTCATTTTTTTTTTTTTTTTTTTTTTTTTTTTTTTTTTTTTTTTTTTGCAATTTTGTAATGGACCAACGACAAAGAAGAATCCCCACAAATTAAAGTTGCGAATAATACAACAAAAGGTTAACACATAACATAAATCAGGTAAAAAAGAGAAACCACAGTCGAAGTTATGTTATTGAAATAGCGATATCTCGACTAAATTAGAAATAAAACTCGAAATAGTTTATCATTATAAAAGAGCAGAGATACTTATTTGCTTACAATCTTAGCTCTTTAAATAATCATTAAATGGTTTATGACGCAATTATTTAAATAATGACGTATAATGAGATAAAATATGCAAACAAAGTATTCCTAAAATAATAGAAAGAATGAACAATAGAAAAAATATATGCAGCCAGAGATCATTAAAGTTTGGTTTCTGCTATTACTAGTGTGATACAGAACCAAAGAAAAATCAAACTAAAAAACAGATACAAAAAATGTTCTAAACATTTTAACATTTAGCGGCATTGGTCTAATAAAACATAACAACAACAAGCAAAACTGACGAAAAAGCTTTAAGTATAATTCATGCTAACATGCTACATTAGATATACATGTATATATATATCACATTGATAAATTGGGATGAGTGAGTGTTTTACGCCTTAGTTAATATAGTTTAATATTATAGAAGTAGGTTCGGTTCTGGAATGATGGAGAACACCACCACTGACCTTCAATTAGTAAAATGATGACCTTTCTCACTCAAGGATCTATCCGAATGGAATTGTGGTAAATTAAAATATCACATAATGAATACTACAAAATAAGCTGACTACGCAGAAAAGTATTTTCATTGTTTACTTTGTTCAGAACAGCCTGCCTTTCAGTTTTGTTAATACAAAACTTCCAATTCACTAACAAAGAAGACGAAAAAGTAGCACGAGTCAATTCGAAAAACAAAATCATTGTAAAAATGCAACGTGACGCAAATATGTTTTTCACAATGTTATAACAATGTGAAAAATGGAGAAATAAACCTTTCTGGTATGTCATTCATTGTTAGACGAACATATTTTATAATGCTTCATTATTACTTCTCAAAAAGATATAAAAAAAATTTAGATACAAAGAATTTTACATGAATTAAAGTAAAATGTCTTTCTCACTTCGATCTCTATAAATATTTGAATATATTTTATTTAAAACATATTCTATTGATGTCGTTATGAAAATATTGTGAAAGAAAACACATACTTGAGTCTGTCGTCTGCCTTGTGCTTGATCGTCTGCTAGACGGTTCATAATCAGAGAAAGAAAAAACAAAAAATCGCGTTGTATTTGAGATTACATTATGTTGCCCACCCACATGAACTGTAAAAGATGGAATTTTATTTTGAATAAAATATTGACACATTAAGTTTTTCGGATTAAATTTTTTTGAAATTTAAATTTTTAAAAATATGTTTACAAGTACAAACACGATGTATAAAATCAAACTAAAACATGAATGAAGTTGAATAACTTTAAAGGAAAGTGAGCCATGGTTTATATAAGATATTAACATCGTTATAACCTCTCTTCATTTAATATTCTATTGTTAAAACATAATATAAAAGTATTTTTCTTAAGAAAAACTTTATTAAGTACACAAGTCAGCTGGTTTTACTTACAGAATAGGTAAAAAGCAGTATAAGTAAATATATAAAGACTCCAGGTTGTCGCGTGCTCCATGGCGGAATTATATTTCATATTTACTAACGTATGTTTAACAAACCTTTTTTTCAATGGTATGGTTAAACAAGAACAAATTCCTATTATATTTTCATTAATATATATCAGGTTCCTTTTAATTACATTAAATCATAAGTTTGTATATTTAAGTAAATCGTATAATATTTGTGCTTAACACGAGTTTTTCATGTATTATGTTGTCAAACAATACATAAAGGTTATTCTAACTTTCTTCAATTCAACTACTTTGTCACAATTTGAATTCAAAAATAAAATAAAATAAAATAACGAAGTTTATCGTTGTTTACAACTCTTAAAAAATTTAAACTTTTTGAGTTTGATTTTTTATATCAAACCTTGAAAGAACAATGAGTACCTACAAGTACTTGTACTTAGGTTTTTATATATTATGATATATCTCTTTCTGCTGACGTAGAAAAAAATCACCATTTCAGATTCGTTGTCAATTAAAATTTTAAAAATCATGAAGAAATAAAATGAAAAAAGTGGACAAATTTTCAACAAATGTTTACTATAAGCTATGATGCCACAAACAATTATACGCTACTGTCACGTGCAATTTTTGAATTTTATAAAATGATAATTTTAAAACTGTACATGGTACTTTATTTACTAATTATTTAAATGACACAGGTATGTCATAAACCATATGTTCGTTCATTTTGGTGAAATAAAAATCATAAGTGCATACCACAGGCTTTGTATACTACGATCATACTTGTTCAGAATCAAATTTAGGAAACCATTTTCAATAAGTCTATCTACAAATGTATTATATTTGTTTTGTCAGAAAATGTAGGTATAATAAGTTCAAAACTTCGCAAGAAAACGAGAAAAACACAAAAACGTTTTTCATACAGCTTGTTACACCAAAAGACACATTGCCCATAACAATCTTCGCTCCGTAAGTGGAAAGTCATGGATTCGAACCCTGACCGGGTCTGACCCAAGACTTGAAAGTGGGTAGTGGCTGTTCTTTCGCCAAGCACTCGGCATTACAAAATGAACTTAAAATAAACGGGGTACCGTGTCATGGCAGGCGTGGCACGATAAAGAACTCTGCTGTATAATGCCATCAGCGCTACGCACAGGCAAAATTTCTGCACTTTCGCCTATAGCTGGCGACGTCTCGATATAAGTGAAATATTCTTGACTGTGACGTTAAACACCATTACTCAACTCAACTCCCATAACAATAGATTTTATTTAATTAATGTTGTTTTACGTCCTAACCAAGATTTGTGCATTTTATCGAGGAGGTCAGTTCGAAATGGTGAAAAAACCAGGATTTCCCTAAATAACACTAACCATCGGCAATCGAACTGAAAAAAACACTTCCTTACACTTTGATCCTTTTGACCACTGGGCCACAGAGCACCCCCTCCCCCATAACAAAAGGGAAAGTGCTTTAGAAAGTCGCCCTGTAACTCAAAAAGAAACGGCGATTTATATATTAACCCCGATTTAGCAAAGAAACAGTGTTTTAAAAATAGCACCGTAACACCAAAAGAAATCTAGTTTTAAGTACCAAAGGAAACGGCGTTTCAAGAGTTGATAATTGCTCTGTAACACCAGAAGAAACAGCGCTTTTGTAATTTCCCTGTAAACACAAAGGAAAAGATTTTAGGAAACTGTCTCATTACAGTAAAAGAAGAGCTGTTGTAACACCAAAAGAAAAGATGTTTTTGTAATCGGCCTGTAAAGGCAAAGGAAAGGATTTAAATTATCGCACTGTAACACCACAGGAAAAAACAATAAGTAATCGAGAAAATCAAAGCTTTAATTATCCCTCCATTTAACATCAATAAGTCCTAAACATGTAAACGATAAGCCTTATTTTTACCAAAACAGTTTACAAGAAATAGACAATAACATGTGTTCCACAGTTCATTTTATTTTATTTGAAATGGAAGTTTACACACATTATATATTCTTTGTATGTATCAATATTTAGTTTCTCTATTAACACCCATGATTTAATTGACCATAGTAATAAGGTAAATAACATTTGCATTTGTACCTTGGGTTGTGAGACAAATGTATACATTTCATTTTTATAAATGACATAAACATTTCACATAACTTTACGAATTAAAATTTTGACAGCAATATGCTATTAAAATAGGAAATTGTGTGATATATTTCATGATAAAATATCTGATAACATATGTTTGCCTCAGATATACAAAAAAAAATTAATGAGCAGGGAAACTGTCAAAATAACAATTTTATTCACGAAATTTTATTTCACGAAACATAACATAAAAATTAAGTACGGTAATATCTTAAACGAGTTTGTATTTCATATCATTTTTATTGCCGAGTTATTGGTCTTTGTTTTTTTTTTTGTTTTTTTTTTTTTTTTTTTTTTTTTTACGTTCAATTGATTTTGTTTTTGCTAACATTTCATGGCAAAGATATTTCTAACCCCTTTATCGTCTTATTGTTAAAATGTGAAGATTTTGGGTTCTATAAACCCGATCACTGAAAAATATTACTTTGTCATAATGTCAATTGCAGAATTTGATATTTTTTTTTACCAAAATCTTTATATTTGATGATTGTTTAGTTTCATACTTGATTATATGTTGTCTAGTTTTATGTCGATTTCTACATATAATATGTATAAAAACTAAAACTCTTTAAACATGTATTAGAAATCCTCGAATACTGATTCAAGAGACAGCTGTTTGATACATCCGTGGACAGCAACGAGATTATTTTATTTCTTATTTGCTACTAACCACGAATGCAAGAACGTTTGGCTGTTTTATTAATAAACGAAATAAAAATTAATATAGTCCAAACGAAATGACATGAAGTATAAGTTAATCTTACAATTATAAAGTTGGTATCATTCACACTTTAAATCCTTTAATCATAGTATATAACCGCCAAAATGTCACTTCAAATTGATTGATAAATATACGAAATGCAATCTATTCCATGACCTTTTAGCACTTAGGGCTTATATATTTGTAAATGAACATGTTTCTGATACCATTCTAAAAACCTTATCAATGAACTAAATGACTTAATTTATATGTCAGAAAAAAATGACACCCTAACTAGTCATTGGTAAAATTAGGTATTTAGTTTTTAAGCATTAAACTGCTGTCTGTTTTAATTTAAAATGTACATTTCTTTATTATTATTATTATCATTATTATTATTATTATTATTATTATCATCATCATCATCATCATCATTACTATTATTATTTGTTGTTGTTGCTGCTGCTGCTGCAGTTGCTGTTGTTGCACGTGTTTCATGACCACTTGTGAAATAAATAGGATAATTATAGATCTTTAAAATGTCTTACTATACTATTTGATACTATTTGTCATTTATATACACAGTGGCCGTACAAACCTGGTAGTTTCATGACCGTCTTTACCGCTGTCTTTCTTTCTTTTTAAATCCGAGTGCTGTGTTACATGTTTGGTTGTTTAATATTGCCTTTTCTGGTTCAACTTTCAGTTTTGTTTAAGTAACCAATATATGATAAACTATAAATTGTATAGCAGAATATATGTAATATACACTTGTGGCTTATCAACCGAAGTTTGAATATGCAAGAACGCCTTGAATACCAAAGGACAATGGCCGTAATGCTGGATGAGAACTAAGTAAAATGACACAATGGTATCATACAAAGATGCCACTACATTGTAATGCTCTAACCGTTCCATATATTTATAAACAGTGGGCTAGAAGTTTTGATAGTTTACCAACAATTTACAGGTGCTCGTTGTCTGTATTGTTTTCTTACAAAATACACTTTGTTTTTCCTTATATTATTTTAAAAACTTTTTTACAAGTAATTTTGCCAAATTTCGTACTATATTCATGTATTTTGTGCAAAAATCAATTTCAGAATACTCTTTGTTCTTCACTATTTCAGTTTAAAAATGCTTTTTACAAGTAATTATGACCAATTCCGTAGAGTATCCATGTATCTTGTGCACAAATCAATTTCAAAATTTAAAAAAAAGTTCACACATTTGACTGCTGAAAGTACACGAATAAGGCACTGTTTGTTTATTTGAACTTGTCAATAGTGCACTTATAATTGCTGTTTTATGAATGAATCTATCCATTAATGACCTTATAATCATGAATCATATTTTATGGTGTGGATCATTAAGACAGATATTAGAATATCATCTATATATTTTATCAGTTTTTGGCGGTCAAACAGATAGAGCTGTATCTTAAGATACTAAGACCTACTGAACCAGCATGTATTTGACATAACCACAGTTTTATCCTGACCAGTTGTTCTGACTTTATGAGCTGTAAATTTTATTTCATAAATCTCAGGCGTAATTTCATCTTTATTTTATGGATACAAGAGAGGTTAGATTTTAAGGGGAAAAAAGTGTAAAATACATTCCATTTTGAATTCAGACTTGTAAAATAGATTAGGCACCTCCTAATATACAAGAAATTTTATAGCAAATATTTGTGTCAGATGTTAGATTTTTGGTAAAATCGTCTTATTCTGTGAGATTTTTTTTAAGGTCAAAAAATATTTTTTTACCTCTGTGTCTTGTAATGAAAAACTATTTATTAATTTATTTTTAAAATTTCTAAGACCAATCTTTATATCGATGAAATAACTAACAAGTAATAATTTTAACTGATACGATACTATTTTTCTATTTTTATTAGAACATTGACACGATTTAACTTCTTACGAGACTTGCATATTGTATAATTTCACAAAAAAAAAGAAGCAAAAAAAAAACAACTTTAAAATAAAGATGATCGAAATCTGATGATAAAAAATAAAAATTCGCTGATTCATTTTGCGGTTTGATACATTACCTACATAAGAGACACATTTCCTTTTTTTTTTTTTTTTTTTTTTTTTTTTTTTTTTTTTTTTGACCTTGATTCTTTTTACCTTTCGGTGTTTACTTTTATTAATTTGCATTATTTTTATTTAAAAACATCTTATGACACGATTTTATTTTTGTTTTTTCTTTTAATATAAGATAAGAAAGTTCGTTTTTAAAGAAAGCTGTAAATCAAAAACTCCCTTCCAGGTTTCTTTTTCTACCTAATGGTCGTCAGAGAGTGTTGGTATATCAAAACATTATACGATATTGAGCCTAATTCTTATTTATTCCATTATGTTTCATCCATCCTGTGACTATCCAATATTTCTTTTCCTGTTTTCTTAACTTAATTTAATCAACACGATTAGTTCACTGCTGGTTATTTATTTGATTTTTTTTTAAATCCCAAACAGACACTTATCATTACTTACCTTAAGTTAACTTTTTCTTATTTGACAACCGGTAAGTTTAATTATTTTAATGATTTGATATTGATTTAATTTAAAACGTGCCTATTGTAATAAATATCGAATAATATATTTTAATAAAATCTTTTATTATATGACTATGTTTCTTTCTTTTCGTCTATTGGTCGTCATACTGTCACGTGTCATTAAATATTTTGTGTATTGCTTGTCTAAATGCACGTGCGGTCAATAATATGAGGTCCGGACTGGTTCAGACCCCTTTTCATCCTCAATGAAGTCACAACAAAATATCCAATTATTTTCTTTATTTACTCTGTTGAGTTGCTCAGTCATGATGAAGGAGACGGCATTTTGTGTACTGTTTGTATTGCATGGAATCTACTTAATTTCACTTGAAATAGGCAAATAGTTATTTGTCATATAATAAAACAATTATTGTATAATATTGGATTTACAGTTACGTTCATATCTTTCCCTCACGAAGAAATATTTACCTTCAAAGCCCTTCATCTCGTGATGAGGTCAACCTTATGTAATTGAAATTATATTACCGTGCAAACCTTTGACATCAAGCTTGTCAAAACAGTTCGGAGGCGAGGTCGGAAGTCACGCAGAATCTCGTTACAGTTACATCCTGTCATGCGTGATGACCTACGTAGTCTTTATCACGCTTGAATGTGTTAACACGGCTAAGATTACACAAAAGTTCCTATTTTTGACACATCACAACAACAAAACCGTGTTCACAAGTCACAAATAAACGTGTAGGTTTATTTACCGCACAATGAAATGTTTCTTCCGCTTTATTATTTTGTTTCCAAAATTATTTCTACTGATTAAATACGTAATAACTCAACAGTACATATTACGAAAGAACTTCAGGAAATTCGTGTCAAAACGGAAACAAAAATTTCTATTTTTGTAAATATGTGGTCGTATGACATTTATGCATAATTGCGTTGCACCCAGATTGCAAGGTCAATTAAGTATCGCTTTCAAACTTTTTTTTGTGTGTTTAATTTTTTTTAACTTTTTTCAATGGCATTCGTACAAGTATTTAAGACATCACTCAATAATGAGCCAGCAGCAAACACGTTGTGAAACACGGAAATTTATAACATCAAAAGTGAAGCGCGCTTGAAGCTTAAATATGTACTTGGCAAAAGCTATTGCAACGAAGAACACACACACACACACACACACACACACACACACACACACACAGAGCTAGCAAACAGTGCAAAAATCATCACATATCGGGATTAAAGCCATTTATGTTTAAATACATCACAATTATAACGAAACGATTCATTAGTTCAATTCGACTCACCAAGTTATATATATGTGTGTGTGTGTGTGTGTGTGTGTGTGTGTGTGTGTGTGTGTGTGCGTGTGTGTGTCCTTCTATAGATGGTTAGAACGTTGCTTTCCACTTAGCCAACATTTTAAAATTTTTCATTCCCACTTAGCCATCATTGTTAAATAAACAATTAGGATCTCACCTGGAAAGTTTTTTGATAGTCTTTTCCAAGATACTTCTTTAATAATATGATGATAAATCATTTTAAAGAATGTTATATTCATTATAAATTTTATTCAAATAAATTTTTATTCTTCTGGTTAAAGTAGGCAAAAGAAGACTGAACATTTTTGTTTTTATTCAGACTTAGATACTGTATTGTAAAATTTTACTTCATATATATTGCTAATTGTCCTTTAAAAAAATCACCCATTTTGCACATAAATTAAACCTTTTGTAATCGTTATATGAATATTTTATTTCACAACTGAATTTTGAAGAAATAACAGACATCACTGGTGTGATACGAGAACACACCACTAAACAAGTCTCCTAATTTCCTAATCTTGAAGAAAGTAATAGTAATATTTTGAGTCTGTTCCTTGCATCTATATTTGTTGCGCAAATGTTTCCCTCCAAATCAAACAAAAGATAACCAGACAATAAAATAGATATTGGCATTTATTTTCAAATTCAGTAAATGTCCATCAACACTAGAAGTTTTGAATATTGGTACCATTTGATTTTGGATACATGAAGTTTTAAGACCACATTTAAACTTCTTTTAAACATGTTAAGTGAAATCTCGTAAATTGGTAAAGCAGTTTATTTAAAAAGTAGATAATTCCAAATGGCCCAGATTTTAACATACAAACCTCCTTGATGAGTAGTTCATGTCGAAAAGTCCATAGCTGCAATCACTGCAAATGAGATGGCAATAAATGATAAACTGACAAAAACACAAAATGATCAGGGTGAAATAGCCCAGAAAATGGCCGATAATGAAAGTGAAGTTAGATCTCTAAGAACTTAGGTAAAAAAAACTTCTTATAGATAACAGGCAATTAAATGATCTGAAAACAAGCGTAGTGGATCTGCAACAAGAAAACAGCGAGTTGAGAGACCGTGTTGTAAATATGCAGTCAAGGTCATTGAGAGACAATCTAATTTTCCGAGGAATAAATGAACAACAGGAAGAACTTACTGGAAAAGAAAATACAGAAGACGTACTTAAGGACTTTATTTCAGAACATCTAAGAGTAACAGAAGATATAGAAATAGAAAGATGTCACAGGTTTGGTAGGCGAATTGGAGGGCGACCGCTACCGATAGTTGCTAAATTTCGTCGGTTTAAACAAAGAGAACAAGTGCGAAAAAGTGCGGTAAATCTAGCAGGTACAAGGTTCAGTTTAAATGAACAATTTCCACCCGAGATTGAGAAAGTTCGACAAGAGTTATAGCCAGTAATGAGGAAGGCAAAGGAATGGAAAAATAAAGCCGTGTTAGTAGCCGATAGACTTTTCATCAATGGCAAATTGTACGTCGACCCAGAATTGAAAAGAGAGAGAACTGGTCAAATTGTACGTCGACCCAGAATTGAAAAGAGAGAGAACTGGTGAAATAGCTAATGTTGAGGATCGTCACACTATTTCATTTATCCCGGACAATAGAACTTTAAAGAGAGACAGATTTCGGTCATCTACAAGCAGCGTTTTAGATAGAGACAAACGAAGGCGGGTTGAACAGTACAAACGGGAAGAACAAGGAGCAACAACAGAACAAGAAAGAACGGAGAATGATGACAACAAAGAAGACAAGACGGACTATACTACAGAATAGGGATACGACGGAGGTGGAGCAGTTGCAGTTTCTACAACACAAAAACGATTACAACTAAAAAACTTATGTATATGCTAAATAAACGTATGCGGTTTAAGGTCAAAATTACTTTTTCCAGATTTTATAGACTTTGTTAATAGATTTGATATTCTATGTATTTCAGAAACTAAACTCTCTGATGTAGACGAACTAAATATTGTTGGCTATAAGGTTTTTAGTAATGTACGAGGTTCAAGTAGATCTGGGGGGAATCACGATATTAGTTAGAATTGAAATTTCTAACTTGTTTCAGGTAATTCAAAAAAGCATTGAGGTTGTACTCTAGTTAAAAGCGAATAACATACACAATGGCGAGAATATAGTTTTTGGTGCGGTTTATATCCCGCCTGTAGACTCTCAGTACTCAGATATTGAACATTTCGATGTAATTGAGAGGGAACTTTTAGAAATATATGAAACATGCCCCAATATTTTTCTTTGGGCGATTTTAACGCTCGAACAAAAAAATTACAAGATTATGTCAATATTGAGAATGATGATGACTAAGTTGATCTTTTTGAACTGATGATGATTTGAAAAACACATTTTTCTGGATGTGAATTGCTGGTTGACACAAACGTTCCCCTCTCAGATCTTCTTGTGACAAGAAATCTCCAAACTCTTTTGGTTACAGATTTATTGAATTATGCAAAAATGTAAACCTCTTTATAATTAATGGAAGGATGGGTAAAGACCGTGGTATAGGTAAGTTGACATCTGGCAATGTAAGTTTAATCGATTATGCTGTATGTTCCCCAAATTTATTTTCCATTATAGATCAGTTTGAAATATTAGATTTTTGTGATATATACTCGGATAGACACTGCCCTGTTACAATGACCCTTAAATGTAGTTTAAATAAAAATGGTGTACAAAAAGTAGTAAGGAATTCACCTACAAGATGGATAGAAAACAAAAAAAAATGTTTTGAACAAATTATCATGTGTACAAATACTGATCAAATAATGCAAAAATTGTTAAATGTACGGAATTTAGTAGTATAGGGAAAGAAACGGCCCAGTGTCTTATAGACGAATCAGTGAATGAACTATGTAATATTTTTACACTCTGTTTCTAAACAAAGCTTTGGTACAAAACAAATTAAATTACCTAATAAGAAAATACTTGTCCTTGGTTTACAAATGAATGCAGACTTAAAGAAACAATTTTATCAAGCTAAAAAAGCCTTCAACAAACATAGGTCTGAAATTCTGCATCAAAATCTTAAAAAAGCTAGTATCATTTATAAGAAAACTATCCGAAAAAATTACAGCATGCACAAGAAAAGAATTAAAGACAAACTTAGAAAAATCAGAAGTACAAACCCAAGAGATTATTGGAAAATACTCAATAGAAAGCAGTCTGTAAAAAACAATAATGAAGACTTTGACCTGGATGTTTTTTATTCCTATTTCAGTGATTTAAATTCTTCTTGTATAAGTGAAAACGAGGCTGACTCTCTAAATTTGTCAGACAATAATACCACAGTGAACAACGATATTAATGGTCCTATTACAGAAAATGAAATTATTCAAGCCGTTACTAATTTGAAAAATAACAAATCTCCGGGTATTGATGGTGTTGTTAATGAATATCTCAAAGCATCTATTTTTGCATTTTTACCAATATATTTGTTGCTATTCAATATTATTTTTGACACCGGTATATTCCCAAATACATTGTTGTTAGGTCAAATTAGGCCAATTTATAAGAACAAAGGAAGTAAAAGAAACCCTGATAACTACAGAGCAATAACAATTTTGAGTTGTTTTAGCAAATTATTTACATCCATTTTAAATAATGGACTTAGAAATTACGCCGAAAACACAAACTTAATTAACAAATGCGAGGCTGGTTTTAGAAAATCTTATTCAACTTTAGATAACTTATTTTCCTTGTATTGTTTGATTCAAATTGCATTTGCTTCTGAAAAAAATTATATTGTACTTTTGTTGACTTTAGGAAAGCCTTCGATACAGTATGGAGAGAAGGTCTATGGTATAAACTAAATTGTAATAAAATAAATGGAAAATGTTTTAAAATTATTAAGAATATGTATAGTTCTATTAAGTCATGTGTAATGAAAGGTTCAGAAGCTTCCAACAACTTCATTTGAAATAGGAGTAAGACAGGGAGAAAACCTGTCACCCTTCCTTTTTGCTCTTTATTTTAATGATCTTGAAGACTTTTTATACAGTCATGGTATTACTGGTCTAAATTTTATCTCTGAGTTGATTGCTGATAAATTATTTTTCTTTGTTACACTATTAATTATACTGTATGCTGACGACACTGTTTTAATGGCTGAAAATGAAAAGGACATGCAGGTAGTTTTAAACATTTTCCAGCAGTATTGCAACTTTTGGAAACTTAAAATGAATGTTGACAAAACTAAAGTTATGGTGTTAAGCAAGAGCAAACTAAAGAATATTCCAACACTGTTATATAGTAATAAGATTCTTGATTTTTCATATGACTACAATTATTTGGGAGTATTGTTTAACTTTAACGGTAGATTTTGTAAAACAAGACAATTATTTTTAGAAAAGGGTAAAAAAGCACTATTTGGATTATATAGAAAAATTAACAGTTTAGGTCTGTCTGTGGAATGTAAACTTAAACTTTTTTATCAAATGATAGTTCCTGTTATGTTATATGCATGTGAAATCTGGGGTTTTGAAAACCTAGCTATCTTGGAAAAAATGCATCTTCAATTTTGCAAGAATATCTTATGTTTGAAAAAAAATACTCCAAATTATATGATATATGGGGAATTAGGCAGATTTCCAATATATATATACGTTTATAAGCAAATGATTTCATTTTAGCACAATTTGACACAGTTTAATGAGACTTAACTTTCTACAATTTTATACAGATTGTTATTTAAACATTTTGAAGGATCATGCTTATGGATACAAAAAATTAAGAATATACTTGATAATTCTGGATATAGTAACATTTGGATAGAACAAGGTTGTAATATTAATAAGAAATGGTTAGTGAAAGCAATAGAACAGAGATATAAGGATTTATTTATACAAAATTGGTTTTCTGACTTGGAAAAATCAAATAAAGCAATTAATTATAGAATATACAAAAATAAATTTGTTTTTGAAAATTATCTTACAATTTTAGACGAAAACCTTAGAAACATACTTATAAAATTTAGAACTTGCAATCATCGATTACCTATAGAAAAGGGAAGGTGGGAAAATGTTGAACGAAGTAAGCGAATATGTAATTTATGTGAGAGCCGAGCGTTAGGGGATGAATTTCATTATATATTTGAATGTAATTTTTTTGAAAAAGATCAAAAACTCTTCTTAGAAGAAATTTATTTCTTGAAACCAAATATTGTTAAATTCACTAAATTATTACACACATTATTGAGAAAACTTTGTCTGTTTATACGAAAAATTCTTAGCTTTCATTAAAAATGAATTTACGAAATCTTTAGCTCAACCCTGCAATTACAATATGCATCATTTATTTTTTATGATGATTTCCTTATAATGCTGTCTGT
Source organism: Tegillarca granosa (assembly GCA_029721355.1). Taxonomy (NCBI): domain Eukaryota; kingdom Metazoa; phylum Mollusca; class Bivalvia; order Arcoida; family Arcidae; genus Tegillarca; species Tegillarca granosa. The sequence continues at coordinate 27,283,463 of CM056604.1, read as the reverse complement.
GGACGATATACATAGGGACCTAGTTGGTGGGGACTGTGACCCAATCACTTGTGTACCCCCTCTGTGTATTGTTTAACAAAGCAGTTATCAGTTTGTACCATATCAGTGGTACTCTTTATTTTGTATAATATAATTGTACATGAATTTCGTGTTTAACTGGTAACTGCAGGAGCTTGTCGGTGGGGAATGTCCCAATCACATGTATTCCTGTACTGTATTTAGTCACATAATGAAGCAGCTGTGTATATAATGTGTGCGTGCGAGTTTGTGTTTATATATAGGTATATAGTTATATGTATATGTTAACACATGTATGTGTATATTTTCTTTGTAAAATATAATTGTACATGAAAACACATTAAGCTGCATTTTGTGCTCAACTGGTAAGTGCAGGAGCTTGTCGGTGGGGAATGTCCAAATCACATTGTCATATACCACTTTTTGAATTTAATCATAAAAATACATTCAAATAGTGGTATATTATTGTCATATACCACTTTTTGAATGTATTTTTATGATTAAATTCAAAAAGTGGTATATGACAACATGTATTCCTGTACTGTATTTAGCCATATAATGAAGCAGCTGGGTATATATATATATATATATATGCGTGAGTTTGTGTTTATGAATGTGTATATAGTTATATGTATATATGTATCTAATCTGGATAATTTTTTTGCTGTTTATGTAAGTTAAAATGTATATATGCATACATACTTGATGTATAGTAATATGAAAATGTATACCGCCAATTTTGAAAATTATTGTAAAGTACCTCATGTACCACCTCCGGTGGTTTAGAGAGAATAAAGAATTAGAATTAGATGAAACATGAAATTCAAAATGACATAAAGGCATTATACTGTACCGTAATGCCATACCATTTGAAATTAAAATAAAAACTTTTTCCTCTTTTTAATATTTTCAAAAATTAAAATAATAATTTATTCATTTTATTTTTGAAAATTGATTAATTTTAGAGAAAATGATTGCATTATAGAGAGTGGAGTAATTGTGTTTTATAACACAGTCAAGATTCTTTTATTTATAATCAAGAGGGTCAGTTCTGAGATTGCATTGTAAAATATTATTCTTGATGTGTACAATGTCAAATTTTCATTTTAAGGTGAATTTAACAAGAAATTATGACGTGATACATGTATCTCTTAAGAATATAAGATATCAATATTTCATATTTATTTTCCAGAACAAACTATACCCTCACCTGTAATTAAAACCTATTGTTTTGCCTAATCCAACAACTTCGCCAACATTTAAAACCTTACCTACAGCTACAAAATTTTAAAATGTTTGCTAAGTGAGAATGAACCGTTTAGAACTACATTTAGTACTTAACAGTAGTAAATTCCATTTTTTAGAGAAATGATAAATATTTTAAAATCGTATACAAGTTTATGTACTTGTATATATTCATTTTTGATTGTTTAGAACTAAACACAAATGCCACATAAATGAGATTTACACGACTTTGTGTCGTTTCACAAAAATATTTCCACACTTTTCATTTATAGCAAAGCCATATTTAAAAGCTATAAATTTCAACAAGTAATAAAATTGAATTAAAGGAATTATTTCAACAAAGATTAATTAACTTTGCGGTAAAAATGAATTAACAGAGTGTAAACCCATGTGTAAACAACTTTTTTGCAATCTCTTAAAACCAATAGTATCGTCTTGATGGCCCCATGCGCTTTCAACAAGTTGTAATATCAGACAAGAAAAAGAAATAGCACAGATGGCGCAATAAAAAATTAATTTCTTAAAATTAACATTTAACACATTTTGTGTAAAATAAGTATTTTTACGTTCAGACGTGAAAAAGTGTGTCTGTTCACAAAACCTAGTTTAAAGCATGATAATTAATATGTGAAAATTTAAAGTTTTAAATTGATTCAAGTAACCGGTCCAATTTTTACTCTACAAATTTTGAGAAAAAATTAGTAAGCAAACGCCGGTTTTTTTAAATTTTATAAAAACTGTTTTGTTAATTATATTCGCAAAACAAGACTCTGTTTTAGAACATGTCGCATGGAGGGTCACAGTGGACACCTTAAATCCACGCTCTTCAAAAAAAAAAATATATATATATATATATATTTCCACATTTGAAAACCGTAATCGAGGCGTGACACAAAGAACCATTATTTTGTATACATTACATTAAAAAAGATTAGTTTTTATAATGTGTTCTGTATCTCAAATTTGCTAGCTATAGCGATTAGCCGATAACCCGAAGTCTATCTTTATACATCATACATAAATACTGAAAAAGAGATTGGATTAGCGCAATAATTTCATCAAAATGGCAATGTTATATTTTTCTGGTCCCTGACCGAGATTTCTTTGTCTTACCTTAGCCTCAGACACGTGCAAATTCTTACAATTTGTGTCATCACCAAAATTATTTACTTTCTTTACAGACTATTGGTATTATTGTATTAAAGATACCAAATTCGTTCTTATGGAATGTAAAGACATTATTAAAAACGCTCTAAATGTAATAGTTTCGGTTTCAACTTAGTGGAACCGTAAATTTCATAAACAAAACACAATAATAATCTAGGGAAGAATGGCTGTATTAAATGCAAATGAGATAAGGTGCTCCTTTTTTCTTATCCTCATAATATAATTGTCTCCCTTGAAGTCTTTTCTAAAGCTTGATGCTTGTAAGTTGGTAACGGTTTCTTTTTAAATCAGAAAGTATTATGTGGCGGATGAATATAATAATAATAATAATAACTCGTAGCTTTATTATTACGTCAAAGTTTGCAAGCTCCGTAACTTTGATAATTTTTTCTCCAATAGAAACGACTTTGTATTCCCGGTATGTTTTTTTATGTAGGTAACACATTTTATATAGGCTATGAAATTTATGATGTGTGACTTGTCAAAGAGACACGTGCTCCCTGTCAAAAACATTTAAGCATTATAATGATGACTAAAGCTCATTTGATATTTTTGGGACATTAAAACATTCATGCAATGATCTGTAAGTGTTTCAGGTGAATAACCAGACTCAATTATTTTGCGACTCTTATGTGAAAATTCACTAATTTCAAGAGAAAAGCACAATTAAGAGAGAGAGAGAGAGAGAGAGAGAGAGAGAGAGAGAGAGAGAGAGAGAGAGAGTTTAGTCAAATCCTGTTTTATGTCAACTTTAATCATTTTTCAGCTATTCATAACGAGACAATTCTAATTAATCTCTAGGATTAATCTAAATACATGTTCAAGTGGTGAGTGGGTGTATAAATACATGTATTTCTGAATTGCATTTTGCCAATACGCACGTATGGCGGACCTTTAGAGTGCCTGCACAGTTACAATGTCCCAGTTAAACATGACACACCACACAGTCCATTATACTGGTACCAAGTGAATACTTTAGTGAATACTACAGAAAAACCATTCTCACTTGCGGTTGACTTGGTCGAACCCACAGCGGCGAGACACCTTGAGTTTGAAGGTTAACGCCTTTTCCACTCGGCATTTCGGCCTCTTATTTTCTATGGATAGAAAAAGGTGCAAAGTGGAAAATGAAACCAATATAACATAACGCATTTGTGCTTAGGGATTAAATAGATTACGTAAAGTTGGTGCAGGTATTCAAAATTAGCCAGATATAAACTGTAAATATATTGTAATTATATAATTTAATAAAGCATAAATAGTAACATAATTATACATAATTATTTTGATATCAAAAGTTATGATTAAAGATCATTAATATCTGTGCCAGCACGTAACACATCCAAAAACTGAGAGGATAATGCCTAATACGTGGGAATATTGTTGCTGTAAAATATGGCTTTTAATAAAATAATATAAATAAAAGCCTTTTCCGTGAACGATACATGTTCCCACATAAATAAGAAATTCACCACCTGTGTCGATTCTCTACAATACCTACACTTCTCATTTATTATTTGTACATATGGCACAACAAAATTTAGCAGGTAATTTGTTTTATATTTGTTGATTTCGATTTTTTTTATTTACTTATTTATTTATTTATTTATTTATTTATTTATTTATTTATTTATTTATTTTATTTTATTTTATTTTATTATTTATTTATTTATTTATTTTATTTTATTTTATTTTATTTTATTTTATTTTATTTTATTTTATTTTTTTTATTTTTTTTTTAAATATTTTTTTAAAAATTATTTCGGCACATGACAGGGTTGTTGAAGTGCAGCAATTTGATAACACATTTGTACATGGATTAGGATACATAATTTTGACAAGAGAAACATCTCCAACAAAACGGGCGTTGATAAACTTTCAGCTACAAATTAAGTTTCGCCTACATTGTACAGAACATCGATTACAACATCTGTCTGTCTTTTCTTGTCTTGTGGCCGTAATGGTGGAGTGGTTAAGATGTTAGCCTTGACACCCATAACTTTTCGAAGCTTTGGGTTCAATCCTGGTCGAGAATGTTTTTTCTCCTTGTCTTTTTCTTGATACCAGTACAATGAACTGAGTTGCAAATTGTCTGCGATGTTTATCTGCGACATTGCGACAATGTTCTAGCAGTCTAAAGTTCGCCATAAGTGAGAACTAGTACATTGCAGATCATATGCACTTGCACACCCACGCACCATACGAGCTTGAGTCGAATTTAACAAAGAATTGATTCATAAAAAGCTGAAAAATTTCTGATGTGGCGTAAAACAACAACCAAACCAATCTTTGTCTTTCTTGTTTGACTTTCTTTATCTAATTTACATGTATTGTGTTCCTGGTTAAGTTGGTCTTTATGAATTATATGGTTCTCATTCCAAATATCCCTCTCCAATTTTAAAATATCCGTATAAAAAATTACTGTGTGCAAAATACGCGAAAAACCTGATGGAAGAATATACATTTACAGCAAGTTCTCATTCACGAGACTTTTTGTTATGTTATATTTAATTAGGGAAAATCCCAAAATAAAATGCTTGATCTATGTATGTACAGTAGTGTATTGAACTACCGTATTTTATTTCACATATCGTACCTACCAGTCAATACTTGATCCATTGTGCGTGTGGGTTTGTTGTAAATGGGACTGTGGTTATTCAATCGGTAATATAAAATGTTCTATTATAGCAGTTTATGTCTTTTTAATTTAGAAATAATCGCTTTCAGTTGTTCCGTTAAAAATTATTAATAGCAAAATTATTTAATTCGTAATTCCTTAAATTTTTCCGCATAAAAGACTTACTCATTTTAAAGACATGTTTCGTGTATGAAAATTACGGACTGTATGTACAAATAATTTACTTCAAAAAGACAAATTTCGATCTTTAATAACAGGTGTGAATCGTTTTTATTTGGCTTTTTTCTTTTTACCTTTTGCAAACATGCAGGTAGCCATTATGATTATATATGGCATAGCGAAATTAAAGCTGGCCGCTTGACTCCCAAGTAGCGTTCGTTAGCATTGTCATTTTTTTTTTCGTCCTTTGTTCTTTTGTAAATCATATTTAAATCGTAAGAAACTACGGAGGTCTCGGGTTCTCGGGTTTAATTATTATTTTAAAAACACAATATATTAAAAGTTCAACTAAGAGGTCGCCCAAAGATCAAAATTAGCGTTTGGAACGCATTACTGCCTAAAAGAAAATTCACTTAAATATCGCAATAATGTCGCTTTTAATTTGCTACAAGCCGATAGGTTAACTCAAATTAAATATAATTCATTAATTTAATCTTTTTTACGTTCATTTTTACAAATATAAATTTTGAACAGTAGATTCTTTGTTCTCACTTCCAATATTAAGTAGCATTTATTTTTCTATGAAGTAGCGTTTTTATTAACGAGAGGATACGATTTAATGAGAGCTTATAAAAACTGGAAGGAATCCGAAGAATAAAAAGCTTATATACAGTTTTAAAAATCTTGTCAAACCTTTTTATACCTAACAAAGCAATTCATCTCAGTCAGATAGTCACATATCTATCACATTTTTCTAATAAAAAATCGCATATAATCAAATACGAAAATGTATAGGTAACAAAAAACTAAAATCTAAACTAGCTCACTTATAAACTGAAATTGAAATAAAAAAACTTCTAAAGTTATTTTTATACTAGCTTATAATTGAATATGGTAATAATAACAGATTGAACGGTGAACTGATGATACAAAAAGAGGCTAAGCGAGTGCATTGGCAAAATATCAAAATGTCTCGACTCACAACGGCTGATACACATACATGTATATTATACCTAATGTTGGGTATCCTATGTACTCTTTTAATTCATTATTCGTGTTTAACATCTCTCTCTCTCTCTCTCTCTCTCTCTCTCTCTCTCTCTCTCTCTCTCTCAATTGTGCTCTTCTCAAATTTGTTGATTTTCACATAAGAGTCGCAAGATACTTGGGTCCGGTTTATTCACCTGAACACTTACAGATCATTGCATGAATGTTTTAAAATAATGAAAAAATGATGAAGAAAATTTTTTTTAAAAAAATAACATTCACAAACCTTGTACTAAGTTCAAATCAAATAAACAGAGTACGCGGAGGTGAATCATGCAAAATAGGTCGAATATTAATAGGTCCAAATATCATAAACACACATGTAGTTATTTAGTTGTGAATTTCAAAATGTGTAATCGGAGAGAAAATATAAACCTAGTGTGTCTCCTGCATAAGAAATGAAACGAACACAAAGTCAAAATGCATGTACATGTAATTATCTAACATTTCTTTGCAGTAATATTCATGCTTCTCCTGTGTATGGCGTGCATGTTTCACAAGTAATACGGTATGCAACGAAGCAAGCTGCTGACAGTTATATTGTTGACTCAAGGATATTGCAAGCTAAGGCTAATCAAGTCCCTTTAAACGTTTGACGGCCGTAATCACAAAATTGTTTATAAATATGAAGTCACTGTATCAAAACTGGATATATCTGACTTCCCATGGTTCCATATTCCTTTCATTCTTAAATTTGATTTTACTCATGACGGATGTAGCTAGCTACTAGACAGGAGGTGCTTCGGCCTCACTTCTTTGATGGCAGTTCACGTGTGTAACTAAATTGGCCAATTTTCAAAGATTTTACTTTGTTATTTGGGCATAGGCTGGTATGATTTTGTTTTATTAAGCATAACAAATTTTCTTAGACTAGTTTTACAACAATGGCAAAACGACTTGAAATCAATCAGAATTTAGTTTAAAATGTAAATCAATTAAACCATATTTTTGTATATTAATATTCAACTAAATCTGTAGCTGTCGCTTCTGAATGTACCATCCTTTATTACTTTAGAAGGTGATGTTTAGTTCACGATAGACCTGTTGGTTTACAACTTGTTGTAGAGAGCATTGGTTCAAGTTCTCGAAACGAGCTCTTTAAACAGGAAACTGGTTTTAATGAAACATCCTACAAGTTTTGGTTTTGCTACTCGCTGCTGACCACGAACTACAGAGTCGTCTTTAAGTAAACGGAAAAATCATCTTATTTTTGCAATATCACTTGTAAGAATTTTTATTTTTGCGTTTTAATAAGCTAATGTCTTTTGTCAGTATATCAATTTGATGGATCTACATATACTATACATTAACAGAAACTTGATGAGTTTATTAAATTCTGAAAAGAATAAATTGGGTTTTCAGATTATACAGACCAACTATTGGAGAGTTTCGAAATTGCAAACTTTTCAATTTTTTGTATTTTAAAAGGAAAGAAACATAGCCAAGTTTTAAAGTTCTAAAATTAATAATTAATAATAAACAATTTTTTCCAAAAAAAAAAAAAATTATACAGGAACCGACAAGTTCCTTCAGGAAACACGCTGTTTGTCTAAATTTATGGCAAAGTTTTTTTCGTTTTTTCAGATGATAATTGAGTAAATTTAATTCCGATACCTGTAACGGATTAATCAACATTACAAACAAGGAAACCTCTAAACTACTAGCTTTACACTCAGTATCCAAACTGAATTTAAAATGCAACGCTAAAATTAACATTTTGTGTCACTGTCTGTAACTTTACTTGTAAGCGGCGGAATTTCGATTTAAGTAAAATCATTTGACTCTAATGTTAAACATCGTTGGTTTTTTTTTTTTTTTTTTTTTTTTTTTTTTTTTTTAACCCGATGAATTTCTTCTAAGGATTTACTTGTTAGAATGCGCTATTTGCCAAGAATTCCATATGATCGTTTCAATAAAGAACAGAAATTTAACCTCCAAAGGCATGGTCGGTATTCGTAAATATCATATATATAGCATACATCTGAAGTGGAAATCCAAAGGCTCATCAAGTGTTTCTGAACGTTTGAATTGGTTTACAATGCATAATTATCAACAAGCATGTCCTTTGTCTGTGACAGAATGTTCAAACATTATGGAATGACCGAGAGATTAGGAAGTCATTATATCTAAGTAAATTGGTCCTTGATTTCTTTAAGTGTCTTAAAACGCCGTAAATATTGACACAGAATATTTTGTTTTAAATATGCCGGCCAAATAGTTTTATATGTTAATGAAAATCAACCTAACAGAATCGTTGAAAATGTGTTCGATTTATCTGATCCAGCTTTACTGGTTGTCGACTTTTTATATTACGATTACATTTTTTTAAAAACTAGAACTGGACTTACATGATATGGTATCGACAAGTTGTTTTATCGTTGAATATCATGAAGTTCTTTTTTGATACTGTGCATTGTAATTTTAAACTAATTTCAACATAGGCATTTTATATGAAGTTACCCCCTTCAAATGAAGGAGTCCTTAAAACAGACATAGAAAAACACTACAAAAAATCAGCAGCCATTGCGTAACTTCCATTACAGAAAATATAGCATATATTTCATAGTTGTCTATTCTTTTATTTATGCTGTAACTTCATATAAATGTTTGTTCAACTAAGCTTTTGCAAAGTTTACATTGATTGATTTAAGATTAAAATAACTAATAAAATGTCTGTTACTTTCTTGATATAAAAAATCATTTGAGAGAGAGAGAGAGAGAGAGAGAGAGAGAGAGAGAGAGAGAGAGAGAGCAGTAAGAGCGAGGACAAAGCATAATATATAACAGACAATACAGAGATAAAAAAAAGATTTCTATCTTCATTACCTCGATGTATAATTAAAAATTGTGTTTGGTGGACATGTGAAATGTCCTCTCATAATCTAAATTGCTTCGTTATAAATATTTTTAAAAAACTAACGCCATGAACCTTATGTGGGCGGTATAACGGTAATGTCCTCACATAGCAAGTGAAATGGGTAATAACAGATAAAGGTGTGTGTGGGTGTGGGTGTGTGGCCTCGATACAATTAAACGAATTTTGACTGGGTTTTAAATGTCATTACACACTCTCTCTCTCTCTCTCTCTCTCTCTCTCTCTCTCTCTCTCTCTCTCTCTCTCTCTCTCTCCTAATGAATGAGATATGCTTAGTAATAATTTTGTTGATCATACAACCGTTACGACGATAAGAAGATAAGGGATATAGTTTTACAGGAGTAACACATGATACCTGGTATTTAATTCCAAATTGTTCCAATTTTAACAAAACAATAGAAAAATAGGAAAAGTTATGCTGCAAACACGTATTATCTATAAGATAAAAATCAACCGTTTCTTTTAGATCGAATTTAAACGTAGTGTGTTATCAAGCAAAAAGAAACTAATTTTCTTTTTTTTTTTCTTTTTTCTTTTTTTTTTTTTAAATGCTTCACAATCGAATTCGCTTTTTTTTAACCTTTTTCAGATTTTATCACTCAAATGGATCCGATTTCCAATTATGCTGATTTATTTAAAATCACATCTATACCGTTTTTAACAGAAAGAACATACATTTAAGTAACAAGAATTTAATCTTTCTTTAATATGATTAGGTACACGGTTTATACATTTCGTGTACAAAACAGAAAAGAAATACAAAGCACTCAATAAACATTAACACAATCACCAAGGGTCAACTCGTCCCAATTGCTGTGTTTCAATCATCGTATTTCATGGATGCGTTCAGATTCGACTATCTTACATGAGTAACTTTCAATAACCCATCTTCTCTGCCACGAGCCAAAAGTAGTCTAAACTGTAATAAAAATGCAAGCGAAATTAAAACTTGAAAGAAATAGCGTAAAGAAATTGACAAGGCCCTACTTGTTGTATATTTCACAGCAGAATGGCGTTGATAGGGTGAATCTTTTAATTTCTTTTTGCTTGACTGATTGGCCACGTGCGGTATAAATATTATTTAAATTAAAGTTCCATTCATAATCCATAAAAATGTATGAATTATTTATAAGTTATTTTGTACCTACCTATATATTGTAATAATGTTCGCTGTAGATCATAGCTATATAAGAATAACATTCAATAGATATTTTTACTTACCTAGGTCAAAAAAATTCACTTCCATCATTTCTCGATTTTTCATTCAGCCTTTATAGCCCTATTCTTCTTAACGCTGAGTGTGTTTAATTTTTTTTGAACTTTTACTGCAAGGGATGAACCAGACAAGATTTACTAAACATTTAGTGTCTTCATAAAGACATTAAAGGTCATATTTGGCCATTGAAAACTCCGTAAGAAGATTTTTTCAAAGACAAATAGTCGCCAATGTATATCATGATTTATTGAAAGGGTGATTTTTTTTCTTCACAATAATTCAAACCAGGTCATTGACACAGATGCACCAGTGCACCAAACATGAAATCAAATTTACTGCAGTTTTAGCGCATTACCATATCCTTACTGAGACAGGCATTCCTTCTTCCCTATGTTACTGTAGTTCCAACCTATATACTACATGTATATATACTTCATGACCTGAAGTTCTGAAACTATTTTATGTTTTTATTTATTTATTTATTATTATTATTATTATTATTATTATTATTATTTTATCGGTTTTTAATGATTTATTTACTTATTTAATTAATTTTTTAAAATTTTTCCAAAAATAGTTGCCATTAAATTATTTTTTTAGTAATCCTACATAAAAAACAAAATTATAATGACATAGCAATGATCCTTATATACTCCAATATAGTACAAACACAACGATTCGATTTAGTGCGTAAACTGTTGAGATTAAAAAAAAAACAACTTAAAAATGCCATTGAAAGAATATTTCAAGAATAAACTTGACAAAGGAGAATTTATTATTACATGTACTACGATGCAAAGGATCAAACTGATATAAGATTTTTTTTACAATGAAATTCATTAAATGATAAGAAGTAGTGATAAGTAACAAATGTTAATGTATACTATAAAAATAAGGTAATTTATTATTTTTTTAAATAAAGCCTTTTTTTCTCGCAGTTAGATTAATTAGCATTTTAATGTTGTTATATTGATTTTTTATTCATTCAAAAAGTTTACCACCACCCCCCTAAGTTACAGTTAGGTTATAGAATTGGAGGGGGAGGGGAGAAGAAAGTAATAGAGTTTAACGCTCCAGTCAAGATTCTTTCACTTATATCAAGGCGGGTCTTGGATGGTTGAAGAGACTGAAGTGCACGGAAATTGCAAAATAAATTGAGGAACTTCGGCGAATTATGATTAAAATGATATGACTACCGCATGCGATATATACCTTATTTTTCTATTTTCAACAGCATTTGCTAGTGAAAAATCAAAACAAAATATGCTTCGAGAGTGATAATGATCATATTACATCAAAATTCTTGATAAATATAATTGATTTTATTTAATTTCTTGTATTTAATTTGGATAGACGATGATGATAATACATAGGTTGGTAGAAAGTATCGACCACACCTCGGACCGTCGACATTTATTGACGATTGAGATTTTATTTCTCATTTCTTTTAATCATGTCAGACGTGTAGGTGTACATACATGCATACAGTGCACAAAAATGTTTAGCAGGTGTTTGTATCAACTTTCCAACAAATCGTGCGATGGTGTTTCGAATAACCTGCATGTGTAATATATTTAAATACAGTTGAAATATAAGCAAGAAAATATAAAATCAACTGTATCGTATTAAAACATTAAAATATCTGCAATTTAAAGTGTTCACTTAGAGAATACATCAAACTGGTACCTTATTATAATAAAGTAGAGATATATCTTAAATATATCAAGATCGAACAAGTTTAGAAGAACCTTCATTGGAAGTGTAAAATTTCATTTTATTTTTGAACGTTTTTATAAATATATTTTGCCCATAAAAGACTAATTTATCATGTGTAAATTCATACATTATTTATTGCCCGATTGTCTTTGTTTAATTCCTCTGCAGGTCTCGAATTAAAAAAATAAAGCATGAAGCTGCATGATAAAGAGTTTCATATTTCTTGAATGTTTTATTCGTTTAAATACTCTTATTACAAATGCTCGTTTGTTGGATATATGTTCTGGGCGATTTGTTGTATATTTTATTAGATTTTTTCTAATTATAATTTATAAATCTCATACCTCAGAATCACGAAATGACAGACCTGAATGACTGCCAATATCGCTCGAACAAGTGTGTTGTCTGGGTATGATAAAATATACATGCATTATAAAATTGTTATTATTATTATTTTTTATTTGCTGTATTTTTTTTAAACCATATATATATATATATATATATATATATATATATATCCATTTCATTAACAAAGTATTATCATTTGAGTTTGAAATGATTTTTCTGTTACTGTGTTAAGCATTTAAAGATATGTGTGAAGTGTGAAGTTGATACAGTTTATTAATTGTCATGATGTGCTCGACAAGTCATATAGTTTTGCACAAATAAGTTGTCTCCTGAAACATTTACATGTATATCCGTGTACAAAGACAAAAAACCTCACAATTTTTTTTTTTTTTTTTTTTTTTTTTTTTTTGGATACAATATCATGCTTTAAAACATTCTACAAACTTGGTAACTTAAATAGCATTACTTTTACCACTCAAGATTTTTCCAACTTATGTCGAGGCATTAAGTTTCTCGAAGGGTGGTAGAAGCCGTAATAATACCCGGAGGAAACCACCGAACGATACGCTGACAAGCTTTTAAAATCTAGGATCTACCCGAACAGGGTTTGAACCTTGGCGATGAGAGGCGCTGTGCACTCGCCTCAAACAACTCGGCCACCGAGGACACTTTCAGATGTCTGACACATCCTTCGCAGTGTGTCACTGATGCAAACTAACCAAATTTGTTCTTTTTTTATTGGGGGTGAGGGGGTTGGGGTGAGGGTTACTTTCTTTAAAAAGTTGAACTAACTACAATCAGGAAAACTTGATAAAAATCTAGCTGTCCATGAGCTCTTTCTTTAATTATTATTATAATTCTTAATTTTTTTTTCAAAAACAGTACGAAATAGATACCCCCGTCCTAGGTGGTTATTTTGTAAATTCTCAATGCTTAATAATTAATCTTTCAGAAAATTTACCAACTGATGGTATCACGGGAATAAAAAGCTCGGAGTATTTTATAAGGTGTTTGACAAGACAGAAAATGAATTTTATATAATGCATTGATATATTTACATACATAAAGAGATAAGAAATTATTCAGTTATAATCCAAATACTTTTTTTTTGATAAATTAAGGCAGAATACATAAGTCAATGTAAAGAAATTCTCTATATTCCATCTTGACTCGGTTCCAAATAGATTGTATAAAAATATTTAAGAATGTAAATAATATTAATCATTATTATTTATGGGTATACTTCTCTTAATTTTTTTCTTTTTTTTTAATTTTATGTCCCTTAAAATGATTTCCGTCACGATGTTCACGTTACACTGTCGTTATTTTTTAAAATTATTTTCTGTCATGTATAAACAATTAGGTCTATTATTCAGTGTAGATAAACATAAAAATTTCACCGTCTAATGATAAAAATCAAAAAACGTTTTAATAAAAACAATAGAAATTGTATTTTATGTATTGTTACTAGTTATTCAGCATTTTAGTTCTAATCAATGGGCAACAAAAGTATCTTCTGTATTCAGGTATAATAATTATGTCTGGGTATGCGAATCATGACATTTATATATGCATCATGACTGTGGAATGTAGCCTGAAATCATTTATGAAAATCATAATTTTTATCATATGAACACCCTCTTTGAATAATGTTTTAAGTCAATAGTTTGTAGTTGCTTTTTCTGAATTTAAAATCGAAAGTAGCCCGCAACAGCTAGCGACTCCTAGTACTAATTCTTTGATAATTTTTATAACTATTTTTTCAATTTTTAAGTTTAAAAGCTAAAATTAACACATCAGGCAATGTTTTGTCATGAATATGCACTCATAATTTGTGTATTTTATTTCAATTTCATATTCCCAGTAATACTGATGTAATACATTGTGAATACGCCTAAAAGTATACCTAGTATTATATTACTTATCTTAAACAATACGAACAATTGTAAATTATTAATATTACTCATGATGATTTCGTCATTTTTTCCTTTCAAACAACGGAACGTGAGGACATGACGGACATAAGAAATGGTCAATGAAATTAATCATGACGTGTCCTACTATTTCTTCTTTTGAGGTCAGGGGTCATTTTTACTACATTTCGAATTAGGTGTCTTAACGTAACCTGAAAATAAACGTATATAACAGAGAATTACATGCACTCACCTGTGCGATGTAAAATGACGCCATCCCCCACCACCCACACCTGCCTTACGTCACCATATCTATCAGAGCGACACCGATCCCGATAGTCGTTATGCAAACCGTTTAAAACATTACATCATATCACCACTACGTATCAGTAGATTACCTAAATACCTGAAATTCCATTACTATCACCTCATACGGTCAGTGTGGGCAAAGACAAACTTTCTTAATATTGATCTGATGAAATCCTTTAACAATAGTTATTTCCGTTTGTTAGTTTGTACAACCCTTTATTTAAACAGAAATGCAATAAATTGTCATTTTACTAAGAAGCAGCCTTGTAATTCATTCTCTCCATATCTGTATGAAGCATTTGCAAGAGTTTAAGAAAGGGTTAATGTCCTTTCTAATCACTGCTAGTCTGACAAAAAGCGATTATTCTAGGACACTATTTTATAAAGCATTTGATGCTCCAAGCAGATTTTTTAAAAATGTATTATTCTGATGCCTACATTTAAACAAACGGGTGCAATATCTAAAAAAAAAAAAGAACAAATCACTTCTTTACATTTGGCAGCAGGAAGATTATTTCTGATATGATAGGGTTGGTGAACTAATATGCGAAAGCCGAAAACTGTTTTAAGTCAGTTTTTAATTATAATTTGATTTCCTTTATTTTTTTAGGGACCAATTACAGTTAATTCAGTGTGATGTTATTGCCTTCATAAGTTTTCAACAAACCTTACTACTTTTTGGATGTTTAAAGTCGACAGTTTTATACTAATCAAATTTAATAAGCATCGTTCTTGTTTTGTTTCCGTATTTCGTATTGCGTTCATTTTTTCATTGTAATTTTGGTTGCAATAGTTATGCAGCTACAAATTTCTCTGTCTTATATATTTCTGTGAATTTTTTCCTCAAATACATTCAACATATTGTGTATGTCAGTATATTTAATGTACAAAATCAAACAATGGTATTCTACAGCTTCATTCTATATCAAGTTTGCAAAGCAAATTGTGTTCAACTTTTTACGAATGCCTAAAAATATATATTTATTAGATGATTGTTCAGAAATATTTAAATGGAATGAATCAGGATACTTGTATTGGGCAAAGTGAAGTGAACTTAGTTGCTTTATGACGGATACCACGGTCATATGTAATTGATTAACTATCGAAATCAAAAGAGCGATGGGTGGGGGGGGGTATTAGAAAAGGGTTTAATCTAACAGATATGTCATGATGCCGATTCGCTGGAACATCGACATCGTGTGTCCGAGATTGAAGGAACAGCATATTCATTAATAACGACCGTGACATTTACCCCTTGAGGACAAGTGGGCTAAGTGAAATATGTTGTGTTTGACCTGCTTGACCTTTAAATTTTCAATAGAACTCATTTGTACAATTTAGTCATCTTGGTTACGCATACACGGTTGCATCAGATAAAACACGAAACGTAAAAAGCACGATTGTGTTCCGAACTCTGAGTTGACCTCTAGACGGAAACTGAATAAAGGAAGTTAAATAGCTATCCAATCAGCTTTTGGGTTATAGTTTTTTACGATTTTTTGTCGTTCCATATTTTGATTGATGTTTCGATGAGTACACTTATTTTCCATAACTATTTCTAGTGAAATAAATCTAAGACTGTCAGATTATGTCTGCAAAGTAAAATTAATTGATTTGTTTTACCCAAAATGTCACAGCAAATGATGAAACATACTTTTAAAACAATTGTGATGCAATATTGTTAAGAAAAATGCGAAGAAAAAGGGGAAAAAGAAGAATTTAAAATTTGTATTAATTTCAAATACATAATAAAATTCATAGACTGAGTATTTTTACAAACAATGATTAAATTACGGAAAAAACATACAAAAATTTAAAATTTTTAAATTATCCAAAAATAACGATACTTGTCTATACATGGTTTGGTTATTTATATACTGTTATTTCTATTGCATTTTTTTTATTATTTGATAAGTCATTTAATGTCACAATATAAAGTGTTAAACACAAAAATATGTTTGTTTTCGTAACAGTATCTAAAGTGAAATATTATCTTATTAAAGTGATTTTTCAAAGGCGGGCTTTTAAAATTCAATATCTGCATAAATCAAAATAAACATTAAAAACCTCAAAGAAAATTAATTTTAAAAATCACATTTTTTTTCCTTATTAGCCTTTGTCAGATTTTCAAATTTAAATGTGAATAACTTAAAAAACAGACACAACAGGCAAAATGGTATACCTAAAATCCGTACATTTAATCATAACTATTGATACTTTAATTATAAATGTGCTATTTGTATTTCAATTTTAATAAATAAATAATGGATAATGTTAAAATCTATTTTAAAGTTTTTTTTATTCGTTTAAGATATCTCAGTAATGAATTAATGATTTTAAAAAAATTGTTTTAGCTATCACATCAACAAACTGAATGTTTTCGTTGGAATTCTTGGTACGAGGTTGTCCAATGCTGACAATCGCGGTATAATTTTCATTTGTGAACTTTATTTAATGTTCCTTTCCAATTTGTAAACTTTTTGTATGAAATATTAATTAATTATATATATATATAGGGCCTAGTAACTTTTGAAAACAGATACACCAAACAAACTCAGTGTAGCAATGCAGGGGTCTTTTATTGAAGATGTTTGAAGTTGATTAACTATATTTGTATACAATTAATTTTATGTTATATTTTGATAAAATTTTGAATGAATTGTCACCACCACTCATGGATAATTGTGTTACAACTACAATGATTTACTGTTATTATTTAAAAAGAGAGAGAAGAATAACATATCAGTTATAAAAAACTGAACCAATATGAATGTGTAGATTGGTTAAAAATACTTAGGTTCAATTTGAGCATGTTACGTTTCACATTGATGATATCTTAAAATAAAAAAAAGTATTTGTATCTGAAATAAATTTTACAATGTATACACAAATAACACAAAAGAAATGGAACAAAATGTGTTAAGACAAGTATTATCATCATTAAAACTTTGGACTTTTGACAGGCAATTGGATATTTTGACAAAATTGTGTCACTTACTATAGTTTTAGAATTCTTTGTCATTCATTAACCCACTACTTGTTCCTAATTCAGTGGAACATATCTATCATTTTCTAAATAATTTTTCATATTGGCCATGAAACAAATACTTTTATTTCTCCTTTTAATATTAAATAAAATGCATGTATGTCTATGTTGCCAGTCTGTTCAGTTTTGCCTGGATAGAGTAAGGCGATTGGAGCCAATGAGGTACCGACAGTTGAGTTTTGAATTGTATTGAATGGGATTTAAAGCCTGTTTTAAAATGAGGTAATTTATGGCCAGGTCGCAAAAAGGGAGATTATAAGAAGGTAGGGGATCTGAAGCGGCATAAAAGCATGTTCTATTTACGATAAACATAAAATATTTAACGTCTGGTTCATGGGTGTTAAACTGACTGGCCTTGAATAAAAATCAAGCTAGCTTAGGAAGTAACTTAGATTGAAACTCAAGCAAACTTTATGACAACTGTTACCCCCACTTTCCCGACTTTTCCAAGCCTATTTGTCTTAACTCTAAAATACATGTAACTACGACAAATGGGATCCAGAGAATTCGTTTTACATAAATAGTTAAATGAATCTTCTTCTTTAATATATTTCTTTCCGTGCTCTTCTTCTTCTTCTTCTTCTTCTTCTTCTTCTTCTTCTTCTTCATTATAAATCATATCTTGCTTACACACAATAAAGAAGAGAAAGTCAAATTTTCTACAGAACCATCTTTCCTATATATTAAGAGGGACAGAACATTGTTGTGAACCAATGCATCTATATATCTACAATATATCTGTATGATATGAAAATTCTTGCAGTTATTTTCAAGATATAAATGTGTTTGGTATTGTCAAAAGTTACTTAATACGCCGGACTTTTCCAAACACCCCCTCTCAATCACCATGCTTTATGAAGTTT
The DNA here is from genome assembly GCA_029721355.1 of Tegillarca granosa. Lineage (NCBI taxonomy): Eukaryota > Metazoa > Mollusca > Bivalvia > Arcoida > Arcidae > Tegillarca > Tegillarca granosa. The sequence continues at coordinate 27,264,903 of CM056604.1, read as the reverse complement.
TAAACATTAACGTAAAGCGGAATAATTGAACTGGCTTTACCAACCAGACAGTCAATATGAGGTACAGACTTATGTTTGGTGATGACACATCGTCGTTCTTAGATGATTCGATGACAAATAACTGACAAATAAGAAAATTTATTTCATTTCATATGTAAGAAACAAATTATCGTTATGAATAGTTCGTCAAATGGTATTAAACCCAGAGGGAACTGACCACGCAATATGACTTCATTGATTCATATCAGCTAGTACTACTCTAATGGACATAAACACCGTTTATTACTTAATGTAAGTCTGTATATATATTCTCTTAGGAACCCAGCTTCTGAATCATCCTATGAATGATGCATATATATAAATAAATTTCTAACATTTTCTACAAAAAACAAGTAAATCGAACAAATTTTCATTAATATTTTCCAGACTCCCAAGGGATGAAGTTTATTGAAATTACCCCTTCCTTACCACACTCCCACAACACAGATAAAAAAGTCATACATCAGACAAAATGTTGCGCTTATTTTCACTTAAATTGATATTAATTTGATCTAAACGAATTCCTTTCTTCAGAAATTAAATCAATTTACAGACATTTGGTTGATAAGATGTGTTGATGATGTCACCGAGTCCGACATTTTACATTTATCCTCCGCAGTAGTCTGAACACCTTCTGTCGGATTGAACTTATTTTAGGTGATTAAATCACAGATAATATGTTAATTAATTTATCAATTAACAATAAGAAAAATTATTTGTTTGGGTTAAGTTGTTGAGTGTAGCCAAGACCCTTTCCCTTATATCAAGTTCTGGGATAGTGGAGGAAACAGGAGTGCCCAGAGAAAACCACAAATTGATTTTTTTTATTCGATCTACCACAGAACACAGAAAAGGATTATCTTATTATTGAATTACTCAATTGAGATAATGATTCTCGCTGCTAATAGTCATAGGCGAAATATCTGCATTTAATCTGATAACGCCTCGACATAAATGAAAGAATATTGACCAGGACTTTTAAACCTCTCATAAACTTTTAAGAAATAATAAACCAATCTTTCCTTATTTACAAATCGTTATGTAATTATTATATAATTATTTCCAGGAAATACCAATTTTTGCTAATTTATCAACCAATTAAATCTAAGGATGTTGTTTCATAATCAGTTGCACCGTAAATAAAATGAACTAAGGGTTGTTTTCAGTGCCGACAAATATTCTGATAATAAGATATTTAATGTCAACTTTTATAGCCTAAAGGTACCAAAAATGGTTGTGTAGATATATATTTAACGTAAATGACAAACAGATTAGTAGGTGATGTGTTAATGACAGTAAAGTGACCTAAACAATAAAAACTGTCGAGAATATTAATAAAATATCGAATAAATAATTCCTCATAAACCAGTAATACTAGTAATATATAAAACAAACACCTGTCACTGTAAGCTGTTATGTTACTAACACATCTATCACAATTAGCCGGGATTGTGCTTGATTTGGAATATTCGCGGCTAAAGAGAAAGGGCTAGCTAAAAAGCAAAACCAGTTAGTGAAAAGGGTAAAAAGGTGTAATTCGTTATTGTTGTTATTATTATTATTATTATTATTATTATTATTATTATTATTAGTATTATTATTATTATTCAATCACAAAAATTTTTCTCGCGCTGATGTTTCAATCTTACGTCAGTGTTTAGTTTTGCTTTTTTGGGTAATAGTTTAATGTCATTTTGTCACTTACAAGCGGACTTACATTTATATGCACCTAAGTGTTTCCTAAGTTGAAGCAACGTTAGGTATGCTACCTTTCAAGGTGGTACACTGGTCTTAATGATGTTCAACTGATATTTCTTGCACTATGCGAATACGTCGATAATACAAACTATTGTTGAAACAAACCAAAATATGGTTATCCTTCCAGAGCACGAGTTGAGTTGAGTAATGGTGTTTAACGTCCCTGTCAAGAATATTCACTTATATCGAGAGATCGCCAGCTATAGGCGAAAGTGCAGAAATTTTGCCTGTGCGTTGCTCTGATGGCATTATACAGCAGGGTTCTTGCTCGTGCCACGCCTACCGTGACACGGGACCTTGTTTATTTTAAGTTCCCATTCGAAAGAACCGTGACTTTCTTTTCGTTATGCCGAGTAATTTGCGAAAGAACAGTCATTAACCACTTTCAAGTCTTGGGTCAGACCAGGTGGGGTTCCAACCAACGACCTTCCACCTACGGAGCGAGCACTCTACAAACTAAGCTACAGCAGTGGTTCTAGGGCACGAGGTTTTGCTTAGTTAAACGTATTGTTTCCGTATTATTTCATCGATACGGTCTTTAGGCAACCGGCATTGGAGACAGTTTAACAAGCATTTTTGGTTGCATTTATGAAAAATATATAATATATGTATATACTAGTATTTCAGACATCAACACAGCAATTTTGTAAGCAAAAATTTTATTTATTTATGGGCGTTGTACATTAACAACATTGTACTATTCGATGAAAAATTACACAGCCAATGATAACATCATTTGTCGACGAATGATAGGTGCCGAAAGCAAAAACGAATTAATCAGCCTCAGTATTCATTGTTAGTCCCCGAGCTTAGATAATTTAAACATGATTATATAATGATCCTAGTCGCTAATAATTATAAGGAAAATAATTAGAATAATTATGAAAATATCCAGTTTCCGTTCTATGTTTTATTCCTTGTGTTTTTGTTTATAAATCGTCATAAACACAATTTTTACAGGAAACACTACTCGAAGGCGCAATCTAAAGTGTCAATACAGAGCAAAGTTTACGTTATGTAGTGCAAGGCTGGTAAACTGTCAGGTTAGTTGGTTAGTTAATTACGTTGCCCTAGTGTTTACTTATTGCGACCTTTAGAGTGCAAGTGCACTTGCTAACAATATCGCAGATAAACATCACAGACCACTCAGCCTTTTATACCGGAATCGAGCAAGGAAGCCCTTTCTTACTTGCGACCGGGATCGAACCCACAGCGATGAAACAACTCCAGTTTGAAGACTAACATATTAAGCACTCGGTATTGGTAGTTCCATCTGTCTAGTTAGTTATGAGTTCTAGGTGTAAAATTAAGAAACAGAAAAAAACATGAAACAGAGCTCAGTATATTTTTGTTCAAGAAGTATTAAACCCTTTTTTAAGAAATTCGATTCATTATATTTTTCAATTTTCTCAGAAAAGATATCAATATAACCGGTCACTTTTAACATTCTATCGTTGTGGATTCAATAGGCTAATGAAAATTTTAAATTTGCAACGATTCGGCGCTAGATCCAAAATGAAATAAAACAGACATTTCCACGTTAATTAAACTAACACAGAAAACAAGGGTAGAGAACTACATTACATAACACTAGTATAACACCTTGGTATATGCAACAGAAAAAGCCGCAACGGCCAACCCGGGACTTGAACCCGAAACCATCCCAATACTAGCAGGACTCTCTTTCGACTAAAGCTATCCGGTCTACCATATATGGTTTCAAAATCCTTCAAATACAAGTTGGTCGGTGGTCAATTGGATAAGGCGTTTACATTCAAACTCATGCTTGAAACCGGTCGACAGCAAGTGAGAAAGGGATTTCCTTGTCGTACTATTTTACTAGTTGGCTCGGTACTAATATAATGAACAAAGTGGTTTTGGACATTGCGGGCGATTGTACTCGTCGGATGTGTGCACTAATACTATATAGTTCTCAAGCACTTACAAACCACACAAACTTTTGTTAAGATTATTTCTCAAGGTTTATTAACAAAAATAGCTGATGTGACATAAAGCAACATTCAACTACCTAACCAACAAATACACATGTCAATTATTTATAGTTTCTTTGTGTGAAATAAAAAACGATTACCATAATAGCTTATACACAATACATCTCTCTCTCTCTCTCTCTCTCTCTCTCTCTCTCTCTCTCTCTCTCTCTCTCTCTCTCTCTCTCTATATATATATATATATATATATTTAAAAGAATCATTTCACGATAGTTTTGCTTCGCAAAACCTAGTGAGAATTTTGGACTAGAATTACACTTGTATAGATCAAACGTCAAGAGTTTGTTATATAATTGTATTTCAAAGAGGTGTAATAATATTTTAAGCTTGGTATCTCGTTGTAATTCTCTGTAAGGCTAATTTTAAGGAGATTAATAAAAGTTTTGCCACTTGAAATATAACTTTGTGACCACACTTCATGTTAAATATATTACCTTTTATTATAATAAAGATTTAACAAGATTTTAAAATTTATACTAAAGAGGATAACATGTCTTTTTAAAAGAAAATATTTTAAGAATTTTAAGTTGTTACAATCTTATTTAAAATAAATTTCAAAGTTAGAAAATTTTGATTAACTAACCTCTATGACATTATTTGGAAACATTTCTTGCCCGTGGCAATTTATTGACTTTACACAGTCATTATAAACTTCATCAAGTTTTAGTGTAAGCTTGTTAAAGTCTCAAGCAAATAAGTATACAAACTTAAAAAGGGACTTTATATACCAGACTTCGGATACATAAATAGGACCGGTAAACCCCCATAACTTGTTGTATATTAGTATTTGGAAAAAGTCAAATAGTTATTGAAATTTTTCCCTTATTCCTAATTATATGCTTAAAATCATATACAAATCTGTTTTAGATTTAAAGTTTCACTTTTGTTCACCCCGATCCCACGTTTATTAATCGGTGAACTTCAAAAGGATTTTAAGTATACTAAATAAGTGTACTATATTTTGAAAGAGTAAAGAGTCTTAAATAAAAGAAGCATGTCTGAGGGGTAATTGGAAAGTGTATTCTATTTTAATGTGAATCTTAATTCATATCCACACAAATACTTTTTAGATTATTTAAATAATTCAAACGAAACACTTGATTGAAGGAAAACGTGCTCCAATTCGTTACCTCTATACATAGTGAGTTTTAACACTTTCCATTTCTACATTAACTTACAATGCTCAATTATACAGGCACGGCAAAAGTTCACAACTTATTATTATTATTTGTTCAATTTAAATAGATAATTAATGTGTAATGACCATGGGTAGTATTATGCTTTTTGTAACTAAATATTTGTAGATTTTGATGAGCTATTTAATTAAAGTTATTTGTATCTGAAAAGCATGTACATGTATTTGTCATTTGCCATTGAAAGCAAATTCAAATAATGTTCTTTTTTATTTATATATAGGCAGCAAAAAGCAACACAAAGATTCATAACAACCTAAAAACTGACATTTTTTATATGTATTCGATTTTTTTTTATTAAGAACAATGTTACGGGAAATTTAAATAATTTTTATATGTAGAACATTAGACTGTTATCACATATATTATTTTATTTAATATGTAAAATGAAGTGTCGTAACCAATTCTTTCTTACAACGGAACAAAGGTCTTTTTTCCAATTTCAGTGGCCTCGCCGATTGTCCTTTTAAAAATTCCAGTGGCCTTACTGAACGCTTTTTTTAACCAATTGCAGTAACAACACCGAAATTCTTTGTTACTAATTGCAGTGGTTTTACCGAACGTTTTTTTTTTATTTACTTGTTGCATTGGTTTTACCCAATTTCCGTTTAACCAATTGTAGCAGGTCTTTTGATTTTATAATCAGTGACAAAGATCTAATCGAAAGTTTTTTTTACCAAATGCAATGGTTATCCGATTTTTTTATTCACCTCTTGCTGATGTCTTACCGATTCTCTTTTTACACATTACAGGGCTCTTGCCACGCTTTTATAACCAATTACATACTAATTACTTGACAAAAAATATAGAAACTGAAATAAAGAACCAGGAATGACATTGAACGAAAGAAAGAAGAACCCGTTCTGGAAGGAGAGCTTATTTTGCTGACCTCATACTCCGGTTAAATATATAAAGATAAGTTAAAAGGAATTTGAAAACTATGTTTAATAAGTTTGACTGAAACGCGACTAAACACTAGCAATTAATAGTTCTTTACCAGCATTGAGAAAATAATAAGACTAAATGGATTTTAAAGTATGGATAAGGTAAAACAGGCCTGGTCAGTTTGTCCGACTTAAGACTGGCTACCTGTAGAATTTATATATTATTGCCTCTATTTACGGTTGGAATTACTTTGATCTGCTGGAGAATAACACTTGAGATTTGAATTCATGGACATCTTAAGATATATCACTCAATGAACACACTTAACCTCAGTCAAGGGGATTTCCAAATCAAACTGTAATTCGAAGTTGAGTAATCTGTTAATTTAGGATACAATAAAAGGTTGAGAACATTAGAAAATGAGAATAGTGGAATTTAGAAGTTATATAAGGCATGATCCTCTTATTTTGCCATATAGTATCGTTATCTTTGATTTACAGTCTTGGCGATGAGAATGACCGTAACGATTATATAATGTCATTTTATAAAATAAATAATTAAGAATTGAAATGCCACCGCCTAAGTTTCTACAAGGTATTTCTAAGTACAACTCCGACACATTCTTAATTGAGAAGGTCATATGGTTGCCACGATGATGTACCTTACCAAAAGTACCAATTTATCTAAAAAGTGATTATTGCATTAAAAAAGTCTTCAAACTAACACAATGTTCATGCTACTAGTAAAGGGTCAATTTTAATTTCCTGTATTTTCGAATTGTAAACAATACATGTTTAGAACATATAAACATATAATATATATATATAAATATATATAAATATATATATATATATATATATATATATATATATATATATATATATATATATATATATATATATATATATGTGTGTGTGTGTGTGTGTGTGTGTGTGTGTGTGTGTGTGTGTGTGTGTGTGTGTGCATAACAGTGAACAGTACATAAATACAAATAACTATATAAAACATAAACATCAGATAAGCCATAACACTTTAATAACAGAACCATTCAAATAAAACGTACAATATAACATAGACAACAACAAAAATGGCAAATACAACAAATATCTATTCCAAACAAAAAAAAAAAAAAAAACAAATGCCTCAAACGAATTTGTAATAAATGTGCCAATGTAAAACCAAAAGAGGTAAGGCAATGATAAAATGTGTCAAAGCCATTTCAACACATATACAAGGGATTATGGTATAGTAAATATATAATACAAATACCAGTTAAATGTGAAAATTTTGATGTGCCAGATGTGCACATTTCGGAAATAATATATGAATTTAGTGCAAGGGCCAATAAGACAGGCGATAAGGCTTATTAAGACAACTCTTTCGCTAAGCAATATATATATGTAATAGGCGGTTTTTATTTAGATATAATTTTTTGCAAGGTAACTGTAAAACAAAGTAGTGAGTTTAAACGTTACCGATATTGAACAACCGGACCGAGTTTGAACTACCTACAACAATATGTGTCTTGTGTAATTATAATAGCTTCACAACAGTGCAATATAATCTTATCAACTTTTATGACATAATAATATAAATCTTCAAAAGTAGAATATGGATCCAATAAAGCATAAGTAAATAAGTAATAATAATAGTTTATAGATATTTAATAATAGGCTATCTGTGTATTAATGACGGAATTCAAACTTTTATTGTATCCTATCATCTTGTTCTAAATTCTTTAACTTTGTGAATATGTCACTTTTTCATATTGCAGTCATTCCTATCGTGAACATTCTGACTTTCTCACAATATGCTGAAAAATGTAAATTCGAAAGTCATAAATATTGCGTCTCGTGTAGAATTTGAAATTTTTACCAAAAGAAATATTCAAAATTCTACACATAGCAATTAAAAGAAATACCCAAAATACTGCACATGACACAAGCGTTCAATTGCTGAAATAAAATAACAGTCAAATCTACAGTATCTCGACAGCTTCCATCGCTTTATACGTATATATTCTTTTAAGAAGGTAAAAAAAACACAACAACAACAACATTTGTTCTAAAGCACTAATCCGATAACTGTATGTCAAAAATTCATTAATACAACATCTCCAATTGAAGAAGGGGATCCGTTGCCTTGTGATCTAAATCGCGCTTTTTCTGATCACAGACCTTATCACAGCTTAGGTTCGAATCTGCTCGGGTTGAACTTCATGTGAGAAAGTTTGTAAGTTTGCTTGTCAAAGGCAGAACTAGCCGTTTTGATATATGTTCAAGAATCTTTAATGTAAATCATTGTAACTTTCTCTTAAAAAGAAGAAAAATTAGGAGTAGTACCAAGTAATATGGAAATGTAAGCGACCAGCATAAAACAATTTTTTTAAAAAGTTGGAAAGAAAGAAAGAAAAAGAAAAGAAAAGAAAAAAGACAACTTTACATTACATATATTAAGCAGTAAGGGAACAGGATCAGAAATATATATTTTGGAAGGTATGGACTTTCCAACATACGGTAAAAACTAAACACCTTGATTGACTGATTAACTGAATGTCGCAAGGTAAACCTATTACATAGATATATAAGATTAAATTTTGTGTAAGTAAAGACAAATAGCAGGTGTGAGGATATATCTTCTTTTTGATGAACTTTGGTTTTAAACATGATTTGCTTTCTCAATGAAAAGGAAGTGATTTTTAATTCAACCAAAAGACTTGCGCTTGAAACATTTAAAACAGTAAAACGCTTAAGTTTTAGATAAATAGCGTCAAACTTCATTAATTATTAAATAATTAATTAATTAGTATGACGCTGCTAAGGTGTTCATTGTTACCTCATAACATTTTTATGTTTTAATTAAGCTACAAAAAAAAACCCAAAAAACAAAAACAAACAAAAAACAGAAAAAAAACTAAACACCACCTGTCATGTATTTTTAATAAAGCACAAGATGTCGATTTCAGTATTCTGTTTGTCACAGATTAAGATCACGTTTTTGTAATTTGTAATGTCAAATTTCCTCAAATTGTCTTTAATTGACATTTCCAATCATCTAAAATAGAGATTCGGTTGGTTGTTCTTTATTGAAAGCATAGAATGCAAAATACTTATTTTTTATGAATGATGAAACTGTAAATATCAAGGTTTTCAATTCGTTTTTTTTTTTTCTTGTCGTAGATATTAGTAATCTTTGATATGATTATTTCAAGCTTTCGACTAGGATCCTTTTGAGTAGGATCCAGTATTGTCTTATATTTTTGTCATCATATGCTTGTTTATTAAACCCTTTTGACAGATGGAATAATGAAGTACCTTGTTAGCTGACGGCGAAACAATAAATAAGACAGATTTTGATTGGTCAAGGATATATGACAACCGACTAATAAAGAAGCCGAAATCTGATTAGACAGAACAAGTTGTTATTTTTATTACTTCCGGATATGGTTTTTGACACTTTCGGTGAGAAAAGAGATACGAGTTATGCAATGTTTCATCACTGTTACCTACATGTCCAAAGTATGAAGTCTAGTATATAGGTCAATCATGGACTAAGTACAAGTTATTTCCTATGCGTTCCTTTTTGGTTTTTTTTTTTTTTTTTTTTTTTTTTTTTTTTTTTTTTTTTTTTTTTCAATCCTGTTTTACGGTTATCCTTTTATTATTATTAGTATATTTTTTGCCAAAAAACAAAAATAGTGAATACACATTTTATACGATGAAAGCCATGTTCATAAATACACATAAATTTCCGAATATCTTGGAAACTAAAAAAATTGATATTTAGGAATTTTAAGATTAAAATTACGAAATATTTGTGAATGATACTGATCTTAAGAATGTATACATGAAAATAATTTAAAGCGTACTTTTCTGAAGATAGAAATTGAAAAATGCAGTAAAGTATCATTGTACAGAGTTGCCGTGTGCTTGCTTTGTTGAAAACTAAACTTAGTACTTGTATAGGCACTGATTGCCAAAGTCATTTGGCATATAACCTGTTTAGTACATGCACATGTTATATATAAATCCAACTCATAGTTTTATTTTAAGAATTTGTCTCTTTATTTTTAGATTCAAGACAATGAAATTCTTCATATATTAATTAAACAATCACAAAAATTCGATCATTGCCTTCCGGGATCAAAAATGTCAAATATTGGCAACATGTTTAAAAATTATGTTAATCTCTCTTTGAAAATGAAAGTATTAGTAATATGAAGTTTTAATTAAGATTAAATCTTTACATAGAATTTTTGGGGTGTTTCAAAAATATCCAGTGTGTTATTTTTACCACGCATGTACGTTATATAGAGTTCAAATAAATAAGGTCTGTTCATTTTTTATACTAAAAAGTACCAATTTTGTGGAAGAAACTTACCGGCAGTCTTCTTCAAATTAAAATTTTATTTTACTTTATTGAGATTAATCTTTCTATTCATCAACAACATGACTTTTCATATACGAAGCTTAAAGAAGAAATATAATTATGTATTGTAACGAGTTAGTTTTTAAAAAAAAAAAAAAAAAAAAAAGCAGCAATCATGCAATCTATGCCAGTATGACAAGAATTAACGCAGCATTCTTGGTTGTATAGAATTAAATGTTATAAATAAGTTAAAGTCACCGACAAGTTTCTAATCCAATTTCCAATAAAAACTCTCAAAAAAACAAATTAGGACAATTACAAATCTCTCTCTCTCTCTCTCTCTCTCTCTCTCTCTCTCTCTCTGTATTTGGTTTATAATTGTTGCTAGCCTTATAGAGTAAAATATTTTATTGAGTTTGTTGAATATGGGAACTTTTGTTTGTGGATGGCTACAGTTTTCACGTTCACGTTGTCGATACACCACGTGTTTGTAACTTTTACTGTATATCAGGTCATATGTCAACCACACTCGAATATCGGTATACCACAAACATGGAACATAAATATTCAAATGTAAGGTGGTGATTGTGTTGATACAAAAATGTTAATTTTGTTTTTTATTTACTATAACAATAACCAAATTGAATCTTTATGACATGAAAAATTTTGAATTTTGTTACTTCTAAGATCGTCATCAAAACTGGCACACCTGATATGGTTACGTGGTTTGATTATTCCTGCATATATGAACAATGTATTACGCATACATGTATTTAAAAACAGAATTTAAAAAATCCTGATTGCAGAACGTGTTAATTGAGTCAAAAACTACAATCAATGTTGGGATAAGGGAACCGGAAGTGTTAATTACATGCCTGTACGAAACAATGCCTTAAGCCTCGTTATAATTTACAGATAAATTTTGTGGTAATTTTATTTTTATTTTATGTGTTATTACAATAAATCTACAATCAATGTCTCATTTTATAATTTTGTTTAACGACATGACATGAAAATATTATGAAATCTGTGACTTTAGGCTAGATTGCGATGGAATTAATATTATAATCGCATTATTAAATTTAGACAGCAATAACAAATGTATTAATCATTGTGATTATCTATCCTGCAGGTGAAAATTAAATCATTTATATGTAAATAAAATTGTATACAATTTCGATTTCAATCTTAATTTGTTTATCTCACTGTGCTATTTGGTAAAACCAGACAAAAAATATTGTGTACTAAATTCAGCAAAAGTACACGTAACACGAAGGCCTGTGCAAACACAGGACAGGGAACTTGTGTTGTGTAACCCGGATATGAATATGATGCGTCAGAAAATATGGGTTGCTAGCAGATGCTTATATAAACATAAGTTAGGTGGTGTCTTTTAAACTTTAAATCGTGCCTGTATTGATGTACTTGAAAATCGCAAAAACACGCTGGTCACATCTCGAAAACTACAGGAAATACACGATTTTCAATGAGTACTGAATACAATGGCAAAAATAGTATATAGTTATAACGTCTAAGTACTCGCAATGCATTTTACTTTACTGATATTTTGATAAAATAAATAAAAAGTTATTATTAATGTGGGTAAATATATCTATAATGCTTGAAAATTATATCTGGTATATAGTTGCATCATTATATGTTTAAAGCTATAAACATGTATGTACAGTATATGTTTAACGCTAACAAACTAATCAAAATTGCAATCAGCGGTCCTTATGATTGTGACAATCAATCAGCTTCTGAGTTAAGCCTGTTTATTATTATTATTATTATTATTATTATTATTATTATTATTATTATTATTGCTGTCATCATCATCATCATCAGCAGCAGCAGCAGCAGCAGCAGCAGTAGCAGCAGTAGCAGCAGCAGTAGTAGAAGTTGTATATTATAAGCACATTCCATCTTTTATTAACCATCACTGGATGATCTTTTACGAGATTTCTTTATCAACTTTGACCTTTGTCCTTCAAATATATCAAGGCGAAACACCGTAATTGAAAGTATATAATTACTAATTCAAGTCTTTTGTCGCTTAAATTCTTCTAACTTTTGTAACTATAAACCTTACAGTTTACAACTCTAAAATCTTGTTATATTTTACAATCGACAAATATTTAAAAATGTTTACCATTTATATGTTTAATTAAATTTCGAATATCTAAAATTAGGTCGTGACTTTATAGAGCTTATTAAGATGAATTCTTATTTCTTTGTAGTTTATTAAATTCAGAAGTTTATTAAAAAACAATTAGATAATTTTTCACCATTTATATGTTTAATCAAATTTTGAAATGATAGTAATTTAATTTAAAATTAAGTGCATCTTTATTTATTTATTTATTTATTAATTAATTTATTTATTTATTTATTTATTTATTTAAAATTTTTTTTTTAGTATTTTGAATGTAGAGGCTCCTTAAAAACAATCTTTTATCCGCGCGCTAGAGTTTGTCTGACGTTTGGATTGGAAACCCGTGTAGGCCCTGAAAAAGGTGAAACAAGAGCTTTGGTACTCTCTTGTGTAACGTTCATCTATCTCCGTCAAACGTTTAAACCAACATGCATGGATGAAGACAATAGACATGTATATGCTACCAAGTGACTTCTGGTATTTTACCACTATTTTTTAAAAATAAAGTTGATTACGAGTGACTTTATGGTGGAGTACATTGTTGAAATCATTAAGTCATTTTATATTTAACATTACTGTATCATAATTATAGGACGAAATGAAATGAAAGTATAGGAATTGTTGACATTGTATTTTCTGCAGCAGAGTCTCTACAAATGAATTACATGTAAATGAATAAAACAACTTGTGTCATATTACGTGTATTAATATCATTTAGCCATTACTGTAATCTCTTTACAATCGGTCCTCAAGACGTTTGTTGCGAGAAGGTACGAAAATCATAGATAATTTCCGTTGTATTTCGCAATTTTGACTATGTTAATTGAACATAGGTGCGCCAGGTGTATTTTTCATGTTTGAAAACCTGGCAAAAGATGGTCACTTTGTGCATACGGCAAATTATGTGACGCTGAAATCCCATATAGAGTAATATTATCTTTTTACAGACATTTTCATGGTAATTGAGGTATGCATACTAACCTTCAGTTCCAACTAGCTTCTATTAATTAAAAAAAAAACTTTATACAAATTCGTTAGATTTTCTATATTTTTTTCAAAATACGCTACTTCAACCATGTGCAGTAAAACTGAGAGTAGCTGTCTATACCAGGCAATAGATAAGACAATACAAGAAGGAAATAAAAAAAGAACAATGCAAGATTAATTTACATTGAGACTTCAACTAATTGACTGATTGATACAACGGCAAAACAGTATTCAATGGTAACCTATATGTACTACCGGTAACCTTTTTTAAATAACAGTGGTCCGTGATGCCATATATAGTTGCAATTATAACAATAAAACCATCATCTGCACTAACCAACGCTTAATGACCTTTTATGACATGTATTCTTCAAATGTTTTCGTTTTCATTTCTATAAATCTATTCTGAAATTTGTCATAGAATTTGTATCAAAACTGACGGAGAAGGCGAAACCCTGTAATAAAAGGTATATAATTACCAACGGAGATCTTTTGTTGCGGAAAACCTCTTCTTAATTTGTAATTTTAAACCTTATATTTTACCGACCAAAAATATTTAAAATATCTAACAATCGCCAAATAATTTGGGAAAATGTGTATCTATTATATATTTAATTAAATTTCGGAATGGTAATGATTTCTTTTTAGAATTTAGTGGTGGCTTTACACAGTAAAAAGCAGCTTTGCCTCACAAGACTATTTGTTCGATTTCGAAAAAAATGTGATGGTTTCTTACTTTTCCTTCTTATTATCAACAAATTATACCATAAAAACAATGTTTATATATATATATATATATATATATATATATATATATATATATATATATATATATATATATATATATATATATATATATATTTGGCTTCTATGTAAATCCAAATGCGTCTCTGACATGAAAGAGAATTAAAATTATTAATTACTTTATTTAAAGTAATAAATAAATAAAGACTGCCAACTTATAATAATTATTATGTACTGTTTTTAAACTCTAAAACCTTGCACTGAGTAGTCAAACAAAGACTAGTAGTTACACATGTATAAAGAAAAGTTGATAATCTACAAAATAAATGTCCTACAACTCCATAATATGTTAACTGACATTAGTAAGTTTTAAAACAAATTAATCTCGTTTCTGTTTTAAAATTAAATATTAAATCAAGTTATAATTGTCTGTTTTATTTTTTGTTAAAAGCATAAAAAAAGTAAGACATGAGACAGTTCTAGATGATTTAAGCAAAGTTTTACCACTTCAGACGTGAGAGTGCTTTGTCAGATAAGCGTCTATTATGTGGAGGGTATGACCTTTGACCTCTAAGCAAAATTTGAGGTGAGAAGACTAAACATTTATTGTTCATACACAACGTAATATTAAACTACTGAATTTTAAACATTTTTATACTAACAATATAAATAGTATATAAGAATGTGTGATATTTAATTGTTGAGACGAGGTACGTTTTTGTTTAGACGTTTACATACACATCACTACAAGAGTATATAGTTTATTATTATAATTTAACAGCTTGCTTATGTCTATGGTATTATTAATATTTCTTTTTTTTTTAATTTTTTTAATTTTTATTATTATTTTATTAAATAAAATTTATTAGTATTTTATATTATTATTATTATTATTATTATTAATTTATTTATGTATTTATTTATCTATTTATTTATTTTTTTTTCTAAATTTTCTTTATCTATTTATTTATTAATTTAAAATAAATAGAAATGATAAATTATATAATAATAACAATATAATCGAACTCTCTAGTAAACATTTTTTTAAAGATAGTATTTTACTTACTGTCCGTGAAAATCACTCTTTCTATTACGGTTATACGGTAATTTAGAATTTAGTTCACAAAGTGCTAGTAGAGCTATTTATTTATTTATTTATTTATTTATTTATTTATTTATTTATTTATTTATTTATTTATTTAAACTTTGATTAAATATTTTTAACACCTTTGTTATCATTAATATAATCAGAGACATATATATATATATATATATATATATATATATATATATATATATATATATATATATATATAATATATTATATCATACAACATAAATATTACCACGTGGACTTTAAGATAGTTAACATTGACGACTTTGTATTTAAGATGTCTCAAAGTCGTCAGCCGGAATAGCTCAGTTGGGAGAGCGTTAGACTGAAGATCTAAAGGTCCCTGGTTCAATCCCGGGTTCCGGCACGGAACACTCCGGCGGCTGACCGGTATTTTTTTTTTCTTTTAACTTTTTATATATACAATTATAAATCGACATAATTAATTTTAATTTCCATGTTTGGATTTTTTATCATTAGATAGATTTATCGTAATAAATTATTTTGATGTTGCGTATCAAATCATATCTATATTATAAACTTCTAAATCAATATAAGAGAAACACAAATAAAACAATAATACGATGATTTGATATGAGTTTTAACTTTGTTTTAGGGAATTGATATTTAGGACAGGGGTCGGTATGTTCTTAATAGTTTTTGCATGTTGGAAGATTATAAAGAAACCCTCTATTTTTCCTTCAACTGATTTTTCTTATTTTGACTCAAGAGGTACAAAATCGATATCGATGTTTAGAAATCCTGTTGGTTTGGGAGTACATCATCTTTGCATTGGTTATACCTGCTGGGGAAGGGGTGTTAATGACCTACCGATATAGATTTCAATAATACTTAGATTTAATGTAAATTCATTTGAAAAAAAAAAATCGAACTCAAATATACTGGTCTATGTCCAAATCACAATCCAAAATAATGAAAACTGGATAAATTAAGTTGAACACGCGAACTTCGACAAAGAAAGTGAGGTCATGTGTCCCGAAGTCCCATGTTGAAATCGTGGTAAGTATATTAATTTGAATGTGTTTCTTTCGTATTTTAAAAGAACATAAAAATGTGACACGTATCGTTGATTGACTGGTTGCTATATAACATAGACTTTTTGGTAATTTTCAAGTTGCAAATAAAGTTGGATGGTCTACCCTTTTGTATATGAATACGTAGAGGGCGGTTCACATTATATCGGTCTCGTCATAATTCAGGCAAAAAATATAATACCGAGTGGTTTTACATGCAAGGACAAAATAGAAAGACTAAAAATATATATGTAATGTTATAAGGCATCAGACACATAAAATTTAAACCTATAAAAACTGTTGTTTTCTGAAGAGAAAGTGCTTTATTAAGGTTTAGTGTATTTATTAAAAACGAAAAATCAAGACACGATCTCATTGAGGCTTGTAAATGATAAAAACGATTTTCAAGCATTATTTGCATTATAAACAAAAATTACGAATTAGAATTGAAAGGTATACGTGCTTCTAATTTAAAAAAAAAATGAATAGAATCGGATTTTTTAAATACTAAAAAATTGAATTCTTATGATGATAACGATTCTCGAACCAAGGCCATTGGATGATGAGCCTGCGTTCTTAAAAATCCGTGCCCCCCCCCCCCCCATAGCTGATGCGAAGTAAAACAAAATAGAAAGATTTTTTATTATATAGGATATTGTACACACGTGAAAAATCATGTGATCGTTACAACATCACGTGACATAAAGACAAAATTACATAAGTGCCACTTGATTTTCTCAGGAAGTTCGAAGCGGTTTAAAATGGTTTGTGGATTTGTAATAACTTCCGTTTTTGTAAGTTGGTGCGTTTAGCTGACTATCACAAACTATTGATGATAACCTGTGAAAACTTAGCATCGTTCTTATACTACTACGAGAGCAAATCTAAATGTTTTGAGACTAACAAAATAAAAATAAATAAAAATAGATAAATAAATAAAAATTAAAAAAAAAAAAAAAAAAACAGGAATAATCATCTTTGTTGTTTTTTTTTTTTGTTTTTTTTTTATTAAAACCCTTCCGATGTACTATTCCTTAAAATGTATAAAGTTATTCAACCCGTCTTTTTTAAAGTGGCTAATACTTGGAATCGTGTATTTTCTTCGACCACTGTACGCTTATTTCATTCAAAAAAAAAAGCCGATGACAATACTGATTGTCAAAACTCCCTTTTCAAAACTTGAGTGTAGGCAATATGCTTCATAAAAAAATATGAATATTACATGTACTTAATTTTTATATCATTTGTTAGCCGGAATAGCTTAGTTGGGAGAGCGTTAGACTAAAGGCCCCTGGTTTAATCCCGGGTTCCGGCACGGAACAATTCGTTGGCTGACAGGTATTTTTTTTATATATAAAACATGATAACAAAAGTGAATTATTGTATAAAGCCACATTAGCATTGTCGCTACTATTCAGGTCCATTGTCATATTATTATTATTTTTTAAATTATCTGAATAAAATTTTTATAATGAGATAATTAAAATTATTAAAATTTAGACCAATGAAAAGCGAACTGACTAATTTTCTTAAACTACAAACTGTCGAGATGGATTTGAATCTAGGCTTTGAAAGGCGATAGGATCCAAAAGGGCGTGGTTTAACCAGTCGACCCAAAGAAATAAAGAGCTTTAGTATATATATCTCACTTGTAAAAACTTATACTCGTGGACTTATCTTGGCAACATGTGCAAATGGTTATCAGTGATAAAACATCTTTTTACAGCATAAAACAGTTAGAACAATAAACGGATCCATGGAAGAATGTGGGCTATTTGAAGGGCTGTAGAAGAAGAAAAGTCTTCGTGGACTATTCTTGGCAACGTGTGCAAATGGTTATCAGTGATAAAACATCTTTTTACAGCATAAAATAGTTAGAACAATAAACGGATCCATGGAAGAATGTGGGCTATTTGAAGGGCTGTAGAAGAAGAAAAGTCTTCGTGGACTATTCTTGGCAACGTTTGCAAATGGTTATCAGTGATAAAAACATCTTTTACAGCAAAAGATAGTTAGAACAATAAACGGATCCATGGAAGAATGTGGGCTATTTGAAGGGCTGTAGAAGAAGAAAAGTCTTTGTGGACTATTCTTGGCAACGTGTGCAAATGGTTATCAGTGATAAAACATCGTTTTACAGCATAAAATAGTTAGAAAAATAAAAGGACCCATGGAAGAATGTGGGCTATTTGAAGGGCTGTAGAAGAAGAAAAGTCAGGATCTAGTGGAATAACTCGAGTATCAACAAATTAACAGCAAATATTACAACTAATTGTAAACAAACGTCTGAGGCGCCTTCCGGTGAGGTGGTAATTTAAAAAAGAGCTCTTTGCTGACAGTGCAAATTTGTAATTTTTGCGAAATAGATAATAGTAATTATATCATTAGAAAAATAATAGGACACTTGTTTACCTTATTTACAGTTGGTGACAAATTGAAATTCCGATTAACACCTTAATTACAATTGGTGATAATTCTGATGATAAAAATATCTTTGTATGTTCTTTGCCAAAACAGTTTGCAAAAATCGCAAAACGCAAGAAATGAGACGAAAGACGTTTAAAGGCAAATGTGCGGTTTTTCTTTCGATGTACGAAAAGTGGCGTGTATTCCTTGCTATGCCTTATGCTATTTCTTAAAAAAAATCAAATACAGCACGTGACAATACTGATTGTCAAAACTGTCCTTTTCAAAATGTGCCTGTAGGCAATGATATATTTCTTTTAAAAACTATAATTAATATATAATATGAACATCATTTGTCAGCCGGAATAGCTCAGTTGGGAGAGCGTTAGACTGAAGATCTAAAGGTCCCTGGTTCAATCCCGGGTTCCGGCACGGATCAATCCGGCGGCTGACCGGTTAAACTTTTTTTATACTTTCATCTTAAATGAAACATTCTTTGTTTATGTACATAGCTTTTATTTTAATTTTGTCTTTATTTATCTGTAATATGCCTACATTAAAATATGAATGCTGTCAGAAGTTAAAAATGTTGCTTTCAAATATACAATGCTTACACTTCCAGATGACTTTGCCTCTGTATGTATGTATGTATGTATGTATGTAACAAAACTATAAATGGCGTGAAGGAATAGAATGTCTAATACACGTATTAATAAATACTGGAATTCCGACCGAACTATGAATCGGTTTTCTATTAAGATTTTACAATTTGACCGGACAGTTCTCGGGGTTTTTCGTTACGTAAAACATGACTTCTCTTGGCAAACAAAAAGCTTCATCTTTTAAACCATTTTATTTTGCATATAATGTCTCAAATGTATTTAGGCTTGTCTGGTAAACATTCTATTCTAACCTATTTTAACCTGAGCCTTTACCATATATGGTATGCCAATATAAATTAAATCTCAGGTACCATTAATAAATGAAATAATGCTTTGAATATAAAAATTATCAATTTTGTTTATGCCATGTTAACTGTCAGTTTGACATAGAGATGACAATTAATACACGTGTAATTCTCGATGAAATGAATTAGGAATACAAGATTAATTAACACACTTGATATAAACATCCAAAATATAATGAAAGTTTATTGCGCGTATTATTTAATCATATATTTTATTTTTATTGATTTATATCAAATTAAAAAGGAAAACTTTCCATCTAATATTCCTAATTGTCATGTGCTTTTTATTGAACTTTAACCACCCATCATAAATACAATAATGTCATATGCTCTCTCAAGCATTTTATTTGTGATGTCTTGTTTGACCTTGTATATTTATTTATTTATCTATTTTTGTTTTTTTGATTGTCATGTGCAGTTAAAGAGACAAAATGAAATCTTCTGAAATATGACTGGAAACGTATATACATACATGTAAATCTTTAAAACAAAAATCGCTAACCTTAAATATGAGATGTTTATTATTCAGTCACTATGAAAGGTTTTATGCACACTGCATCTTGAGGAACCAATTAGATGCGCCTAGTCACATTTTTGACCTGGATTCTTAAACAAGAAGTAGTACGTCAACTAACGCCTGTATCTCAAAGTCTTGAAATATGCCATTCGCCTCAAACATCTCGATATAAGTGAAATATTCTTGACTGGGACGTTAAACACCATTACTCAACTTATTCACTCTCTTGGGGTCCTTCGGAGGAAACCTTAATAACTGATGCCCCGTGTCACGACAGGCGTAGAACGCTTAAGAAAACCTCCCTATACATTGCCCTTAGCGCACTGCAAAGGTAACAATTTCTGCCATCTTCACCTATAGCTGGTGACGTCTCGATATTAATGAAATATTTTTGACTTGGATGTAAAACTCTATTAAATCAACTCAAATCAAATACCTATTTCTTTTATATTAACTCTTTTAATGATCCTCTCATTTTTAAGCACGTTTACTGTTCACCGAAAATAATCTTGACATAATAAACTTATGACTTTTGATTAGAATTTCACTATTTTGCAAAAATCGTACAATTACATGATCTTTCCATTGCAACTCTACAGTTTTACGTTAGTTTTTCAATGTTTTAACCGTTGTAACGATTCTTCAAGACGGAAAGCTGCTCTCTTAAATTTTACTTAAATAATGTGTATCATACAATTCTCTTTTTATGTATCAAGTATAATGGACAATTTTCATATTTTTAAATTTTGGAATGTTTGATTGAAATATTTAAAAAGCTAACATTTAACGTAAACCTCAAGTCTTATTAAAACTCATAAATCAGAAAAAAAGTTTTTGAAATAAAAGTAGCAAGTTTTCACTTGAAGGATTCAATGTGAATAACTATAATATCAGGTGTATTAGAGAGTTTCATTTAGTCGGTCACTGGCTGATCCAATGACTGAAACAGTGGCCATAGTTGTCCTGCTTTACTATACGCTTATAATTACACGGTGCAACATTGTACATTGCAGTACCAGAGAATCATGTTCACAAATTGAATAAGATACTTGATCTTTGTTGTGTAGAATTGATATGCAAATTTTGGCATGTGATAATACGTTATGTAGCTGACTGCAACTTTTGATGACGCCACACACTTTGTACACAAAACGATCCGGAAATGTTGTGCAAATAACCTCTCGATGAACACTTGTTTACTAAAAGCATTTTGTTGTTATAAATAACATGAATTGTAATATTTAAGATCAAAGTCTGCCATAAAAATAATTTAAACCTGCCATTTCTAAAATATTTAACAAATTTATGTTTTCATTTTTTTTTTACAAAAACTATTCAACTTCGTCATTTAAATTTTCGTATTGTTCTGAAAGTTTCATTTATTATGCTGACAGTTTTTTAGAAACCAGAGTTAAAGCCGAAAGAAAATTACAATACAAATGTTGCTCACTTTAATTACTTAGCATTTATTATCTAGCAATCTAGAAAATATTGGCTCAACAAATCAAGAAACAGTTGTACCTGACAACATTTTCGAAAAGAAATAACTTTCGCTGAGGTTTTTGGATGGCAAATGCAGATGTGAATGAAACAATGGTCGTTAACCTACTTTGGAAGCTAATGGAGTTCACTATGAACAGTGTCTATTTCCAACAAAACATTGACCTTGCAAGTAAAGCAGAGTTATAGTAAATATGCTTTGAAGATTTCCTAAACATTTCTTTATCATTTGTTACAGATAAGCAATTTAAAAATTTGTCTCAATAAAAAAAGAAAAGCTCAGACCGGTGCACATTCCAACTCAAATCAAATCTAATAGCCGAGTGTCTTCGAATAAAGAACGTATTAATTAAGAAGGAGTTTCAAATGAATATGCCCCTTTTAAAACTTGTATTTAGGCGCATCTCTTTTAAAATATGTATCTAAGTAATCAGATTTTATTCGCATTTCTGAACCATTCTTTCTTTTACTGAACAGTAAAAAGGTCAGAAGTTGGTGACTTGATAGTCTGAACATAAGAAACTACCTGGTCAAGTTAAGAATCATCCTTCAAATGTTAGTTGTGCTGATTGTAAAGCAAAACTCGGTATATAACTTAACTAATTTCAGCGAAAAAAGATAATGGGGTCACGATAATTGATACAATTACGGTTCATTTGCTTTAAGAACCTCTAAATCAATTATATCAATCGATACATTTTACGCTATACTTACTATTTAACCATAAACGATTAAAATGGACAAAACACAACGAATTTAAAAAGTCAACACGTAACATAAAATTGAACACATATTGTATTACAAAACAGTTGGATATCGTCTTTGATCAAATAAAAGACAGATCTAAAGATTTTTACCTGTAAACAGGTGTGAAGACAAGCATAATTAGTTGGTTTGTTTAGAGCTAGATGCGTTTGTACCCTTTGATGGGTTAGATACATCAAAGTTTTGTTTATTAGAGTTTTTTGGGACAGAACAGAAAAATAAGACCACGGCGGGGTCGACAAGTATACACCGGGGATACCCTAAATCTTCACAGGTGCTACAATCATCAATTACTCTTTATTATAAAAGTTTACTATTGGTTAAAGTATTCAGAACTGTCCGTAAAAATTGCGGCTATTGCACTTTGGACAAAGAGACAAACCATCTAACGCATACTTTTCACTCTTTTTGATGACAATGGTGTATAGCATATGACTTATTTAACACCATAGAAACATATTTAAGTCAGTAATTTTGACCAAATCTATCAATTTATTATTTAGATGATCTCCTGTCACGCAAGGTTTCCACTTCAAACTATACTTCAATTGAAAACAGTCAAAATTTGAATGTTATTGTCCGATGATGTATGTATGTAAATATCGTAGGCGGAGACGGTTTTCATTGTCCGGAATAAATGTTAAAATGCTTCAATAGCAAAAACATGGACGGGTATGAACATGTATGGTACAATGTTAGTTCCGACAAGTAGTTAGTAATCATTACGGTATTTCATTGATATATATTTAAATATGCTTGGTAAAAAAATCCATAGAAAGACCACCAGGGTAGTGACTTTGTCTTGTCGACCTTTCATGAAACTGACAATTTTCCAAAATCACATTATCTAATGTTTTAAAATGTTTAATTAAGTGTAAATGATTAAAAATTATTTTACCAAAACATAATTTATATTTATAATTATAATAATAATAATAATAATAATAAATCAGAAAAATATAATAATAATAATAATAATAATGATAATAATAATAATAATAAATATGGATTAAGTCTAATTACAGAATCTTTTGATAAGATACATATATTTTATTTTTTGTAACATATTGCTATAAAAACCAATCTGACAAAACGGCGGTCCATTGTTCTACTTAACATCGCCTAGTTTGAAATTTTATACTCCTAATTATTTAATGCATATAAAGAATTTGTTAATATTGCAATGTCAGAGTCACTACACACACAGTCTCTGGCGGTAATATAATAACCAACCAATGACAATGCATAATTTATATATACAGAAAATTAAAATTAATGATTCGTTTAGTGTTTCGTTAATTTATGGTTTATATAAATGCGGTAGATAACATTCGTGTACATTCTTCAGGAACTGCAAAATCACAGAGTATGAAATTTAATTAATTATAAATTCAGAACCATCGGATGGAAGAACAGGGGGAGGGTCCACTTGATTTGAAAGACAATTTTTAAAAAGTTAGATATGTATAAGACTTTTTTGCATTTTTTCTTTGCCAATCTGTCCTTATAACTGTTATACATGGGAGGTTGTGTGTGTTGTATGTAGATGTGCGAGCCATTTAAAAATTGTTAAAGGTTCATTTTAAAAAATGATATATAAAAGGAACTCGAAGTTTTTTCTATTCTTAAATTCGGAACATGCCTCCTGTGCATGCTGCCTTTGTTATTGCTTTTGTTGATTTAGATATTATTTGTTTTCTCTTTTCTGAGTTAAATAAAGAATAACCGGCTATTCTTATAAATTCTTACACTGTTTCTTCGATCTTTATTCAAATCATATATGCTTCTTTGCTCTTTCTGGAACAATAGTCTTTCATTCGAAATTTATATTGTGATAACCTGTTTATCACCTGTTCTGAGTGTGTATTGCACTAACTAAAAATCAGTTGCAAGTTTTGAAAGATAAACATTTACCATACCAAGGTTTGTCATTCAGTATGTGACTGTACTACAAACAAAAATGTAGTTACAAAACTTGTTTGGTGACCGATTTCATTCAATTCATAAATATCACATTTTTATTAATTTGAAAAAAGGTTGTTTTGTCTAATTAATGTCAAGAAAGGTAATACTTATTTCATTTCGAGAGCTACATGCTTTTAATTTAGTCCTTGATGTTCAATGTTAGTATTTGATCTTTTAACCCAATTTGGACAATTTCGTTTATTTCATGCTTAACTAAATTTTTATTTAAAACCAACTTTAAATGGTTTTATTCGCAAGTAGGACCAAATTTCATTGTGCTAGCAAAAGCGACCACTTCAAAATTTACTTGATTCCGTAGCATTACCAAAACCCAGTGATATTAAAGCAAAATTTCATATATGCCATGTGCAGCTGTTTTCATGTGCTTATTTTGAATACATAATTTAATATTAATTCGAAATCAGCACATGACAATTTGAACAGAAAAACGCAAATATTACTATAATCATTTCGTGCTTTTTTAAATTGAAATTTATTCATATATATATATATATATATATATATATATATATATATATATATATATATATATATATATATATATATATATATATATATATTGAGATATAAACTTGTTTATTGCAGTATTTAGAAGTTAAAAGTTTGCTGAAGCCTTTCCATCAGTGCAAAGCATAGTTTATTGTTTGAACTATGTCACCACTATGAAATTTAATTAGAAAAAGAACAGTTGTTCTGAGAAAAAAAACAAGCAAAAATTCGGTAAAACACCGACCTCACAACGTGTCACATTATCGAGCTGATTTTTGAATCAGTGTCTCAAACTAATTCATGTTATTTGGTTATACAACAACTTATTACGTATGTTGAAGGTTGTTCATATTTTAGGTAGGTTGACGATAGTCAACACCTCAGTCTTTTTTCGAAACTCTTAAGCTGAAAAATACCTTTACTGTTTCTGCTGGCTGGATGAACTGGAGTAATGTGAAAAGTGAAACTAAAGAAATAGTTTAGTCTTTTCATACAGGTTTATACAACCTTTCATAGTTTGTTTCCATTGCGTTGACCGTCTTTATCATTGTTTGTTTATATAATATAAGGACGTTTTCTTTACTATACTTTACAATATCGAAAATTGTAAATAAACCCATATCTATCTGTAAACCACTTCAAATAGGAAAGATATTTATTCATTTAAAGTTGTCAAAATGTAAGACAAAACAACTAAATATCAACACGAGGCCGACCAATAACAGCACGCCATCGCATATAACCACCGGCTTACGTGATTTCATAAACACTCTAGAGATTTAATCTTGCTTACCAGTTTAACTAACTTAGAATTATATATGTTTGGCTTTTTTGTTTGATGTTTGTTACTTGTATGTATATGTGTTTAAGTCCTATTTTTTTACATAACGCTGTAAATCAAACATTAATATTTAGAGTGTTTCTTTCACATAAACATGGCTTATGACATTGATTTGTCAATTCGTGAAATAAACATCGAAGCTTATACGTTTCTGGCCTCCGCAGAGAAACAACAAACTTTATAAAGCGACTTAAACACGAGAACGTCTAATGGAAAAACAAACACGAACTTGGTAATATAAGGCGGTTATGGTTTCACATTGACACAGTTAGAAAATTGCACATGATGATAGTTATTTATCATTTTATTATGCATCTATTCTTATATTTTGGAGTAAGGGCGCTCAAAATGCACTAAATCACTTTATTGTTCACAATTTGGCATTGCATTTAGTGTCCGTCCTTAAACCGTTGTGTCCATTTGTTTATTTAAGGTTCGCAAAGCTAGCTGGCTTCTTTTTGTTACAGTGTCATACGCTTGTTTGCATCGACATTGACCTTTTCAGTGTTACCAAGTCGATGAACAACTTAAATCAAATAAAAGATATGACGTTTTAATAAACTTTAAATTATTTTTGTTAACTTTTCGCATTTCCACAATTATATATCTTCCATTGAGCTTTAAGGCATTTCACACGCCATTAAGCTTGCCGATACTAAAAAAATAAAAAAGTTTTAATCACTTATTGAAGTACAGTATATAAGTTTCACCTATCAACTAGAGATGTAAGAAAGGAGCTGAAAACTTATACTAACATAAATATATGCCCTACTTTATAAAAAGTTTATACATTTTGTGATTGTATACTTTTTTATTTATAATTTAGTCAAAATTTGGTCTTTGTAACTTTTTGATCATCAATATATTATCTTTCGTTAAATTTGCTTCTAACTGGTTCGGAACAGTACTGATGCGTGGTATCCACAATATCTATATACATGTATGTCACGTTCAAAGAAAATTCAAATGTTTTGCGTGGTGTAGTTGGTTTAATGGGTTATTATTATTATTATTATTTAAAGATATCTTATAAATTCAACACATTACAATCTTACAAAAACAGCGTGTTTCTGAAAAATAAGCGCACAATGAGCAAAACCACGACACAACAATTCAACGGAATAAATTTAAAAAAAAAAACGAAGAAAAGTTTTAGAAGAAAGGCGATTGAACTAATTACTAAACGTAGGATTATATGGTGATATAGCGCTTTATCAAAAATAAAATAAAATAAAATAAAATAAAATAAAATAAAATAAAATAAAATAAAATAAATAAATAAAATAAAATAAATAAAATAAATAAATAAAATAAAATAAAATAAAATAAATTAATAAATAAATTAATAAATAAATAAAACAGTAACTAACCCCCCTCCCCAAATAATGATAAGTAAGATCCAACAGTTTCATGAAAAAACTGTATGTCTTGGCGTAGTTCTCTTTTTCTTTTCTGGACAAAATTTAATATAAGTTAATAAATAACAGTAATAGAATAATAAACTTAACAAATATTTGCTTCATGTTATAAGTCATTTTCGATTTTTTTTTCAAATATAGAGGACTTGAAATTTTAATGAAACAATTTTGTCTTTTGGACGAGCGAAAATATATATATATACTCTGCATAGTTGAGAGTCCTAACCCTTACATATTTCTGACCAAATGATTGTTATTCATAAATTTTAAGTTTAAGGGTTTAATTATTCATTTAAAGCCAACCTTACACCATACACTACAGAAAGCGTTGTGCCTTAAAAGAAGTTGTGGAACTTCCTGTATTTTGAATCGGAACACTGTGAGGAGTATTGTGCCTTAAAAGAAGTTGTGGAACTACTGTATTTTGTATCGGAATACTGTGAGGAGTTTTGTGCCTTAAAAGAAGTTGTGGAACTTCCTGTATTTTGTATCGGAACACTGTGAGGAGTATTGTGCCTTAAAAGAAGTTGTGGAACTTCCTGTATTTTGTATCGGAACACTGTGAGGAGTATTGTGCCTTAAAAGAAGTTGTGGAACTTCCTGTATTTTGTATCGGAACACTGTGAGGAATATTGTGCCTTAAAAGAAGTGGTGGAACTTCCTGTATTTTGTATCGGAACACTGTGAGGAGTATTTTGCCTTAAAAGAAGTTGTGGAACTTCCAGTATTTTGTATCGGAACACTGTGGGGAGTATTGTACCTTGAAATAAGTTGTCGAACTTCCAGTATTTTGTATCGGAACACTGTGGGGAGTATTGTGCCTTAAAATAAGTTGTGGAACTTTCTGTTTGGAAAGTGTTATGCCTTAGAATAAATTAGAACTGAATGGATTTTGTTTCGAAACATGGTATGAACTCAATGACTGTTTAGATAATAACCTTGAACGATTCTAAAGTTAAATTACATGTGTACAACAAACTCCGTCAAAACTTTAGATTTTATGAATGAAGATTAATTCTGATATCTTTAATATCTTTAATGTTCTCTGATAACGAAGGGTGGCTAAGATATCACCCCTCCCGATTATATCACACATACAGACTATTATCAAATATTAAAAATAAACCTTGAATTTGATCACAAATTAGATAAATTTTTCAATCATAAATCAGGTCAATTTAAAATTAATTGTTTATCTTTTAACGGCACATCTGGTAATAAAATTTTACAGGGTCGTCTTGTGATTTTGACCCACCTGTCGGGTAAGACAATTCAGTTGTAAAATCTATAGAAACAAAAGAACAGGTGTGTGTTTATCAATCACATTACTTCCACCTAATTGTAGTTGATAGTTTCGTCTAAATGACGTAAACAGCACAACAAGAATTCTGAAATTCATTCATGCCCTGACAATCTCCTGTTTCTTAGACAGAACTAGGCTATTTGTATTCTTGCCCAGAATATTATTTTTATCTTATTTTGATTCAAGTTTTCCTCAAACACCTGTCCATTTTGTGATCCAATGTTTTGTGTTCCATAATCCTATCGTCATACCGAATGTAGGACAATCTGATAACATGACATGCGTTTCCGACTTTTTTTCAACACCATTCCAGAAGTAAATAAAAATTTTCCGCATTTACAACGTTTTCTTTATTTACTTTTTAAAAATCAAACAAGTGACAAAGCAAAATTTAAAAAAAATCGACAGAAATTTGATAATTTGCGACATACGCATAATACCATTATTTCAAGTAATAAATTTATACTTGCTGTTTCATTTTTGGCGTTAAAATAACAAACAGTTTACATAACAGTTTGGTAAAGTGTCGGAACAACAATGAAACATCAATAACCATTTTCCAGATAACAGAACGTTGGTGTGTCAGTCACCAAAGTAACGTCAATATACACGCCCCAGATTACAGAACGGTGGTGTGTCAGCCAACAAAGTAACGTCATTCAAGATTACTGAACGGTAGTGTGTCAGCCAACACAGTAACGTCAATATACGTACCCCAGATTAAAGAAAGGCGGTGTTTTAGCCAACAAAGTAACGTCAACATACATACTTCAGATTACAGAACGGTGGTGTGTCAGCCAACAAAGTAATTTCAATATACACACTCCAAATTACAGAACGGCGGTGTGTCAGCCAACAAAGTTACGTCAATATATACACTCCAGATTACAGAACAGAAGTGTGTCAGCCAACAAAGTAACGTTAATATACACATTCCAGATAACAGGACTGTGGTGTGTCAGCCAACAAAGTAACGTCAATCAAGATTACAGAACGGTTATGTGTCAGCCAACAAAGTTACGTCAATATACATACTCCGGATTAAAGAACGGTGGTGTGTTAGTCATCAAAGAAACGTCAATATACATAATCCAGATTACAGGACGGTGGTGTGTCAGCCAACAAAGTTACTAACGTCAATATACACACTCCAGATTTCAGAAGGGTAGTGTGTCAGCCAACAAAGTAACGTCAGTCCAGATAGCAGATAGATAATTTGTCATGACAACAAAGTAAAGGCAATATGCATATTCCAGATTACAGAATGATGGTGTGTCAGCCAACAAAGAAACGTCACTCCAGATTACAGATTGGTATTTTGTTAGGACAGCAAAGAACCGTCAATATACCTACTCCAGATAACAAAACGGTGGTGTGTCAGCCAACAAAGTCTCGTCACTCTTAATTACAGAAGGGTTATGTGTCAGCCAACAAAGTAACGTCAATATAAACATTCCAGATAACAGAAGTGTGGTGTGTCAGCCAAGAAAGTAACGTCAATGTACATACTACGGATTACAGAAAAGTAGTGTGTCAGCCAAGAAAGTAACGTCACTCCAGATTACAGAACGGTTATGTCTCAGCCAACAAAGTAACGTCACTGCAGATTACAGATGGTAATTTCTCAGGACAACAAAGTAACGTCAATATACATACTTAGATTTTAGAACAGAAATGTATCCGCAAGTTTCAGTATTTTTGAACTGCGCTTTTTTATGTTAATAGTTTTCACAAAAAAGAAAAGTTTTATAGTTTTAACATTTCCATCAAACATTACAGTTGTTCTCAACCTTTTGATAGAATTAAATAGATGACTAAAGGAACCTTTGTTTAGATAGATTGCATTTAAATTTAATGATAAACTTAGATGTTTTACTATCTGAATTGCATGTTATTAATGTATAATTTCAACAAGCAAATGAACTTTTAACTGTACGATGGATGAGGAAGTGCAAATTAGACTTCAAAATACGTGTAATACATATATTTATATATGAGAATTGATGAGTAAAAATACTATATCTACAACCTATATATAGTATATACGTCTTTTATATAGTAATCAATCACTAAATGATAACTTAATGCAAAATTACGAGAGAGAGAGAGAGAGAGAGAGAGAGAGAGAGAGAGAGAGAGAGAGAGAGAGAGAGAGAGTTTAAAAAAATAACAAGAGAAAATGAAAATCAGATGTAAGTATATTGTACTAAATATAGGTCATACGCCGCTTTTCAATCACATTCGACTTGCCCTGATTACTGCAGTGATTGACTGTCCCGATGGTGATTTTTATTGTTGAAGTATTTTATGATGTATTCTAGACGTATATGATATTAGTATAGCTAAACAAATTATCCATTTACTCATTCATATGTATCTCAACAGGTCAAATAGCTTGTCTATGGCATGTTGCCATTTTGTACCTTCAAAACCTTTCATTACTTTCTGCTTTGAAATACAATATTTCGTCTACCTGTTAGCGAGTAAAGTATACAATTTATATATTTACCTATGTACGCAAGTTATCAATTATAACGGATAGTACGGATAGACTAGAACGACATGTATATGTAATGACGGATCTCTAAACTTTATTTTTCTAGATGTTTTAGTCCTAAAACTTTCACTACCATCATAAATTTATAAAACAAAATTTTAAATGGTATTTTATTTAATTTCATTACACTTTATATAGTGGTTTTTGTCCAACCTTTAAGCTCAACATTTACAATTGTAAACTTAGCTGTTGTGTCCTTATGTCTGATGTCGTTTGCACTTGGTCGTTTTTTATCAGTGAGCATAATGTATATAAACTTATATTTTTTTTCGTTCGTTTGTTTGTTATCTTGTGTTTTGGTTGTATTGGGTATAGTCAAAGGACATATTTTTCAATGCAATAACATGTTGATTTTTAGTTTCAAAGTGCTTCTATATTTCTACAGTCCCACACACATAACATACTCTAGGGTCGTAAATCGTCAGGGAATTTAAAAAAATGCTCAACAGGTGTTTTATTGTTTTATAGACAAACATCACACGCGCGTGCATTTTTGTAGAAATCATAACGCAATATCTAGTCTACATGTTCTGTTATACTTTTATTTTAAATATGAAATGTGTTTAACCTTAAATCTATATCACTACAGGGAACACACACACGCACACACACACACACACACACACACGTGTGTGTGTGTGTGTGTGTGTGTGTGTGTATATATTCGTCCTGAACTTAAATTTAGCAAATATTTTGCCATTAAACACTAGATACAGCTGCTTGAAGTGATCTTCAACTTGTCGCCTTATATTATATTTAATTAGCTGAATTAAACCTTTTTCAAATTTACTAATTTCATATATATGTCAAATTACTATATTATAACGCATAACTTTAAGTTGCATGTTTACTAGAAATGGTCAGTTTAAATATGATTAACAATCTAATATGATAAAATAACTGCACCTGACGGTGAGACTTCGGACGTAAGTGTTTGAGATGGTCAGTTTGAAGAACGATAAACTGACCAGTGTTAGTAACCTTAAGGAACATCATACGAGATGGACATCGTCTTATCATAGAAACGCCAATCCATCAAATACTTGGACATAAGCAAATAATAAAATAATCCTTATTAATGTCCGAAATCTTATGCTTAATTGGACCATATTAATGGGCTGTTGATACCGTAAAATGAACAAACACATCTATCTAACACATATCGTTTGGAATCTTTTTGACCTCAAGACTTGACCGTTCTAACCCTGAATCCGATCCAAAAATAACTGATGAAAATCTATGGACGCTAAATGGACACCAGGCTGACCGTTGTTTTAAGCAGTAATTCATGTAAACATTAATATCTTAATAGAATTTAGCGCTATGAGGTGGCGAGTGTAACTGGTGTTGTGTGTTAACTGAGTAAATATAAAATGTAGCTTTTGATTTAGACATTGAGGTCTATGATTGATGGTTTATATATATATATATATATATATATATATATATATATATATATATATATATATATATATATATATATATATATATATATATCACGTTATATAGAAGATTCCCTATACTCAATCCTGTCTGACTCTTTCAGACATTAACGATATCTTCAAGGTGTTTAAAACCATGTTGGACGCACTGTTAACAAACAGAAAACAGGCACATTTCACAGCTGTTTCATGCTAACCTATATACAATGAAATGTGTATGATTTTAGATTTAGCTACTTATAAACAGGTTTTTTTTTATTTTCTAAAAGATTTTCTGTTCATTTAGGTCTGTCAGGCACCATACAAATTTAGAGAATCATTTAAATGAAAATTCATAAGCATTAATGCATTGATCCAACATCTTTACTTGTTATATTATCGCTGTCCCTTAATTGTGTCATAGGTAACGTTTTATCATTAAATTTATAGTAGAGCTTGTTCCCACTATGGAGACTTTCTGCAACGAAGCAAACTGCTTACAATTAAATTGTTGACGCAAGAAAATTGCAAGCCTAGGCTAATCAAGGCCCTTAAAAAGTGTTATGGCCGTCATCACAATATTGATGATAAGTATGTAGTCACTGTATCCAAACTTATACTGGATACATTTGACTTGACATAGTTCCTTGTTCCTTTCATTCTCAATGTTGACTTGCACGTGACGGGTGTAGCTAGCTAGACTGAGGGTGCTTACGCTTCCGGGGCACCCGGCCTCACTCCCTTGATGGAAGTTCACGTGTATTACTAAATTTGCCAGCTGCCAAAGTTTTTGTTTTTTGGGATTGCGATTTGGACAAGGACTGGTATGTTTGTTTTTTATTTAGATTGTTCTTTTGTTTTATTTGTTCGATGTTGTGTGCTCCTCTCGCTCTACAGCTTAGGATTCTTTGATCCCATTCTTGAAAAATCAACACACAAAGTTCCAAGCATTCAAAATATTTTAACAAAAAATCTTTTATCAAGAAATCAAATAAAAAATGCAATGTATTAATGAAAACTGTCATGGGCCAATTTTCCCCCATTTTGCCAATATTTAATGCACATAGTAATCTAATAAGTACAGGAAAGGCTTTAATTTTTATATACCACAAAAATTTTAATTATAACTTGAAAAAAATCTTAAAATGATGGAATGAATTAATTTCAAACTCTTTCTGAAATAAATAAATAAATAAATAAATAAATAAATAAATAAATAAATAAATTTTGACTGAACTTGATTTAACTATCAACTAAGTGCAAATATAACAACACAAATAACCCATAAACATCAGGTTTTACCAAAGTCTCATCTAAAGTCATTTCGTGCTTTTTACCAAAAAAAAAAAAAACAAAAAAACAAACAAACAAAACAAATTGGCTTTATGCCTGATTCACATACAATAATTAATAATTGAATTAAATAGTATTTAGTATATAGAGTTAATGATTTAATACTGTGTTTATTAATATTGTCTTCACAGATGATGAGTTTATCTCCAGGGTTGATTTTATCTCCTACTTCGCCGACTTGCTTCACCTTGTCGCGTGCCAGGGTGTTGTTTCTACTTGTTCCATTTGTTAAGTTTTTGTTTTAGACACATGCGTATTTATTCAACCTTGTTAAGTAGTGACACCCTTCGCACTCCCTCGGACGTGACCCTACACATGACATTACCTGCCACGAATGGATAAATCTCCAAAATTGGCTTATATTAGATTATACCGATAAAATTTTGTTAAATATAATTTCATCTGTCTTGCTTTTAGATTAATTTGTATTTAATGTCCGTGTATTGTGTATTCAATGATATGATTTAGAACAAAAGTATATTTATGTTTTTGTAATTGAACAATAATATGATTATAAAATCAGTTGAAAGATTGCACGCTTCTAATTAATCAAAGCATAAAAAATTACTTATCACCATGGTAACCATGGAGGAGGGTATATGTCTAGATATGCACATTTCAAAACCAGGTTGCAATGGTTCAATAACATTGATAAAACAGTTGAAGATAGTATGTTTAATCTAACAAGCAACAAAGAAGCAAACACGCTTATTGGTGGATCAACAGGATGTGGTGAACCCTCCGGGTGTCTGTCTACCTACCCAGCAAATACATTTCAACAGCGCGAGAAATTATCTTGTAGATAAAGTTATAACAATTTACCGACATAAGTTTATCTTCTTGGTTTCTTCTTTATATCAACTTTAAGAACACCTTCAGTACCATAATATCGAAGTGAATGAATCTTAATTGAATAATACAATTCAAAAATAGTACATATCAATATTTTACTTTGCAATAGCCAAAGACATCAAGACCCATATCGTAATAGGCCTTAACAAAGATATAGAATTGTATGTGGATGCAAGCAACGCCCTACATGTCATTATAAAGTGTTCCGGAACTTACTTCTTAACAATTTGATGTTTCATACTGGTTAAACTATTTTTTGCAATTATGTACGCTTACACAGACATCATAGATGAACAAATATTATATGATCTATCCACAATTAGAGAGCCAGCCGCATATAATTTGCTTTAAATCACCGATTCCTCTGACAATAAAAACAAGGTATCAAAACTAATATTTGCTCACAATAGTTGGAAATTTTAAAATAATTATTAGTTAAGGAACAGTTTGGATGAAACATTCAGTCCAAAAACATCACTACAAAAGTACAATAACTTGAAATGTTAAAGTTGTGAACTTGCAAGGGTAACTTGCGTATTAGCAACAGTTGCTTTCTTATTTGGAAAACCACACAAGTATAAAGAAGTTTGAAAAAGTTTGGATGATACACGTGTTGTTGTGTAAATTCGTTTCAAAAAATCACTTCAAAAGTGCAATAACTTGCAATATTTAAGGGTTAAGTGCGTGTTTGCAAAAATTGCTTTCTTATTTGGAAAAACCACTAAAGTATATAAAATGTCTAAAAAGTACCAAAACGCCTGGCCGTTTATTTAGTTTATTGGTATAAGAGTCTCTGGTTTATTGGACTCGGACAGAACACAACTGTACATTTACTAGTATGTTTATGCAAGGCTCACTATTACCAAACGTTCCTGCAGACTTTAACAATGTACTTAAATGCGACAAAAAAGAAAACTTATGTCCCATAAGAAACTGCAGGTATGTTCTTTTTCTTGTAAAACATATTAAACTTGTTCTATATCATTTATTGCATAAACTACTAGATAACATCCAAGTGTCTATCTAGCAAGTTTGAAAACTGAAATCGGTCTCAAAGTTCTACCACTAAGCCGCAGAAATTATGCATGCTTCGGACAAAAAAACATACCCATATGTATGCTTTTCACTATAAAAAAAGTTTACCCTAAAATACAACTTAAGACAGAATTCAAATTTTCTGTTTTATTTTTTGAAAGTATATTCAACAAGTGCCAGACATTATCATCACTTAATATTCATAATTAATAACTTCACATAATAAGAGGTATCTGGCAAAAAGAAATATTTATATAACAATGTCATGTAATTGGATAAATTGGAATTTAAGGCGTCGCCATATTGTTTTGCATGAGCAAAGCCAGTTCATTACTTTCGCACAATGCGAAACAAACGGAGATATTTATCAAAGCTATATACTTTTCACCTATGATAAATACCGTAACGTCTTCAGTTTTTCAATGGTTTTAACTTTCCATTTTGTAAATGCAATTGCACTTTATCTTTGTATACAACTAAATTAACATTTTATATTCATGAAATCGAAAACCAACTACTGACATTTAATACTTTAAAATACAGTATTTTTGTCAAGAAAAAAATTCTCGCAATTCCAATGCAATAACTTTACTCATTCAAAAGCAATTCGCTGCCAAATTTCTAGTACTGTAAATACTGACAATGAATATATTTATTATCTAGCTTCAAATTACGGATAGGACATTTACGGGGGAAAAATAAATATTGAAATGAATTTCTTTATAACAGAGATAAATAAACTAAAAGAGCTAAAGAAAAGATTTATCAACTCTTATGTCACATGTCCACTGTTAAATGACAAAAGTTTTGCTTACAATTTCGAATTTTGCTCACAAAAAAATGCATAACAGGACAAAATAAATGCTTCCAACTGCTTACTAAGCATTTTTTCAAAAGACTATTTTATACAAGGACAAGGCGACACACGACTTTTGTATGACGTTGTCTGAGCTGGGTTTTTTCCCCAAACTGTATAAGGCAATTGCATTATTCTTTATGCGAAACTCATCTATATAAAAAATTTCAAAATGAGCAAGACAGGAATAAATTTAATTTTAAAAAGAAAAGGATTTGTGTGCAATTAAATGCGCGAACATGCTTCATAAGCAAGTTGCGTAACTGAAAAGGATATACTTGTGCAAAAGGATGTCAAAAGCAGTTAATATTACTTATAATACTGATGAAAAAATGCTTGTTATAGAACCCTGAAAAATACAGATCGTGGTCCTTGTTCTGGGCTCTAGAACCCAGTGTAATACAGGTCCAAGTACTTTTTCTGGATTCTAGAATCCAGTTTAATACAGGTCTAGATCATTGCTTTGGGCTCTAGAATTCATTGTAAAGCGGGTCAAGGTTCCTGTACAGGGTTCTAGAACCCCTTTAATACAGGTCTGACCCCTTGCTCTAGGGTTCTAAAACCCAGTGTAAAACAGGTCAAGGTCCCTGTACATGGTTCTAGAAACCCCTTGTAATACAGGTCTGACCCCTTGCACAAGGTTCTAGAACCTAGTGTAATACAGGACTGACCCCTTGCACAAGGTTCTAGAACCTAGTGTAATACAGGCCTGATCCCTTGTTCTGGGCTCTAGAACTCAGTGTAAAACGGATCAATATCCTTGCTCTGGGATCTAGAACCCAGTGTAAAACAGGTAAATGTACCTAATATTCTAAACAATGGTATGAACTAAATGACTCTTTTTTTTTTGCTGTTGAAAACTCATATTAAATGACTTGTATATGGCAGAACAATTGCACTGGAAATGTCAATGGTTAACAAATGACTTTTTGAAAAGCAAGATCGAAAAAAAAACTGTTATTGATTTATATCTCTTAACAAATTAATTATGCAAACTTTTTAATTGAAAATGTATGTTTTTAATAATCTAAAAATAATCAAAAAGCAACGCTATGGCTAATTTTGTGCACTAAAAATTTAATCATTTGGCTAACTGTTGTTGAGGACACAACATAAATCGTTAATTATCAAAACGGGCGCGTTTGTCAGTGTCGTTGCCCTTAAAATTGTTTTTGATAGTTCTGGTATCCATACGAGTTTTTACTTACATATATATCGAGCATCCTTAATAAAATTGTAGCCGAACATGGGTAACCACTAAATACTGATTTCATGAACAGAGTTGTTGAAAAGTTAAACAGATCTCAACTTCACATTTAAAAAATCACAAAATACTATCTAAATATTTAATCTCTTCATAAGAGGTATTTAATCATTAAAATTAAATTGATACTGATAAAACCATCA
Organism: Tegillarca granosa; assembly: GCA_029721355.1. NCBI lineage: Eukaryota > Metazoa > Mollusca > Bivalvia > Arcoida > Arcidae > Tegillarca > Tegillarca granosa. The sequence goes on along the minus strand of CM056604.1, from coordinate 27,226,941 downwards.
TATAAGTTCTTCCAATTTAATCTACAAGGATGAAATCACAATCAAGCTGTAAAAATGGCCCAAACCTTAACTGTTGCTAATGAGTCTTTTGGTTTCTTAAAATTTTTGCATTAAAATGATTTTTTCAAATGCTTTTCTGATCTCAACATGGTTGTAGAAACATTGGAAGAATGAATATGAATGGTAGAAGACCATGGGTATCTCCACAATAAATTCCTTTAACTATCGGACACATTGTATATAAAAGAAAATGATATTGCACCTTCATATCTTTGTGTTAATGTTTTTAAAGTTCAAACACTTCCATACATGTCACCAACACACACTCTTTATATAAAACAATTGAGGCAATGTTCAGCCATTTTCGTCTTGCACTCTTACTCTGGATTGAGAAGACACCGATGATTACAAGCTATTTCGAAAAAGGCCAAACAGTGTCCCAATCGTTTTCATTACCATGTTTATTCATTTGGAAATTTCATAAAACTTAAAATGTCCAAATAAATACTATACACATCTCTCGGCTTAGACCGCCAGAATCACAACCTGGTTTTCCATTTAGCAATCCCCAACTGGGACTTCAAGTAAAAAATTCAAACTGTTTCAGTATAATTGAAATACATAGACCATTGTTTTTACTAGAAACGATAAAATCAAGATTTTGAAGGAAAAAGGCTTGTATAGCCGTAAAGTCGAGTGTGTGTATTTATTTCGCTCATTTGTAAACGATGCCAATAAACCCGGAAGTGATTCCAACTATCATTCATAACAAAATGGTAGATTCTAACAGGTGTATAATGAGAATTAACAAGAACTGAGTGGTGTTAATATGTACATGATGATGATAATGATGATGATGAAAAATTAAATGATAGTGATGATGTTGTGATGATGATGATGAATGTGATGACATGATGATAACGATAATAACAATGAAATGGACCTGTTAATATGAGTATATAGACTTACAAGGAGACGCGTAAGTTTAAATATTATTTTTAAACAATAATGCACCTTAAATCAGCAAATAACTGTCCGAGTGGCTTTCAACATATAACATCCCACCACTCAACATTTACTGCTATATGGGAAAATCCCACTGGTTGGATTTTGAAACATTGATCCCGTTCAATACGCATGCGCGTATATCGTGTTCATGTAGCACATTACAAAACATGACACATCAAGTATTAGGAGACAGTATCCTTAAACGATGTTAGTTTTTTGTTACAAAAGACAAATCTGTTAAAAACATTAAATAATATTGATCACAGCTATTTATAGTACGAATTCTGTAATTATTAAAATGTACAGAATGCTACCATTGTTGTTGTCTATCAATTTGGAATCCAATAAATTAATAAAATAAATACTCAAATATATACATATTTGTCTCTCAGTCATTATATTCATTCCAAAAAGAAAGCTCTGAAGTTAGCACATTTCTATATTATTATTCTTTAAAGATCTTACAACATATATACAGATTCCAGTTCGAACGTAATATCGTTCTTCTCACCGCCCATCGCACCTCTTTTGCGCTTGCGTAACGGAAGTGTTGTCCCCTTCCACCGGAAATAGCGACTATACGCCTGTGCTGGAGAGAAATTTGAATAACCTAATATATACATTAAACAATTATCACGTTGGATCAGCTGAGTATCTGTGTGATGAATGAATTAAGCTATGCCTACGCCTACGTCTTGTTTTTGTTTTACTTCGCTGCTTTGATCTTCGTCTGGCTTTTCTAAGTTTATTCCAACAGTCTCTTTTGGAAAATCTCCTCAACTCTTTCAGAGATGCTTGGAAAAATCTCTTTCGAATTTCTCTACAGAATTTTAAATAGTTCCTTTTACCTTTTGGTCGGGCATTTGGATTTACACTGCCCGAACTGTTTGGATTTTCAGACGGACATTTCGACTTTTCACATGTTTCAGGAAAATCATCGGGTTCTTTGTCACTTAACCCTTCTTTAGTCTGAATAAAACGTATGAAGTCTTTGTTAACTTTTCTTTGGCGTTTTGAGCTTACCACTACGACTTTTCCATTACAATTAATTCCAAAATGATACCGCTGTGACTTACTTTTGCCGTCACTTCTATTGTGTTTATGATGTCCATATGTGATATATTTAACCGTTTTATTGTTCTCGAATCTTGCTTTTTCCAAAAATGCACAATCAATTGGATTAAATGTTGTATCCTGAAAAATAAAAGAAAAAAATTAAATGATGATAATCAACTGAAGGTCAACCATTAAGTTTCCTTATAATTTGTTATGTGTTTGAGAACCAAACTTAAATCTTAATCCCTAGGATTAGGCAGCAGACAGCAAGATAAAAAACCTTCATGTTCTTTTTGTGTAAAACCATTTCTTGAATTTTATTATTAAATACATTTAAAAAGGCACAGAAATACATTTTAAAAAAGCACATAACAAAATATAGTTTAGAGAGAAACTATATGCAGCCATCATTGATAGATGCAGGAAATAACACAATTACATTGACAACAATGATAGTTTCACATTTAAAAAATCATTCCCGATTTTTTTTAGTCAGTAATGACAAAGGTTTCTTTGAGATATATTACTTAGTATACCGCCAGTAACGGTAAATATTCTAGCATTTTTACTTATATCAAGGCAGTCCGTTTCGGGATGATGGAGGAAACCAGAGTACCTAGAAAAACACAAATCTTCGGAAGCAAACTGACAAATTTTCTCATGCTAGGATCTGCACGAACGAGATATAAACCAAGGAGGTGAAAAGCCTTGCTATCGGTAAGCGCGCTTTTGATATAGAAGCACAGACAAACGGGTCGCAGGACATAGTATAGGAAATAATAATAAACTTACAGTGTAAAGTACGCCTTTTTCGCTCAAACAGATGTATCTATTTGATGCTATTCCTTTCAATACTGTTGTGGATTCGTGTGAACGACTTTCCAACAAACCTGAAAATATATTATAATTTTTTTTATTAAAACTTTTTTTAAAAAATCGTTCAATATTCAACCAACACACTTATTGAACAAAATAAATTAACAAACAAATTTGTTTGTTTCAGAGAGAGAGAGAGAGAGAGAGAGAGAGAGAGAGAGAGAGAGAGAGAGAGAGAGAGAGAGAGAGATTTAAATTTTTAGACGTATGGCATGGCAGGTTATGTTTGTCAAGGGTCGAACATTTGTTGACATATATCCATATGGTTGTTTAAGATGTATTCAAATGTATGGTTAGTTTGGTTATAGATAAAATAGTCAACGTCAGTAATTGTTTTCACCCCATTTTAAATCCTTATTCAGTTTCATGAGTAGAATTTTGAATGTTTCTTTTTGTAAAAATTCAAAATACATGTACTGCATATGACACAAGCATTGTCAAAATATTTTTTTTGATAAATTCTAAATTATTTCTACAAATGCCTGTTTGTCGAATTTATTCATCATATGGCAACAAGAAAAAAGCAACTTTTGAAAAAGTTATGTTTTGTGCCATTGTCATATACCATTTTTGAATGTATTTATGATTAAATTCAAAAATGGTATATGACAACGAGTTCGACGTTCTGAATATTTATCAATTATTTACAAATTTGCGCATGACATGGAATACTTTATTTTATAAAAATTCACAAAATTCCACATGATACTTACTGTGTCCTAAAAACCACAATCAGATCAGAAAAATGGAAAATGCTAATTAAAAGCCATTAAAAAAACTACTGTAACAGCAAAAAGTAAAAATTAATATAAAGGTTCATTTATGAAGGAAATGAACTAATATATTCTACGCAAACGCTGTTTGAAAGACGCGTAAGAAATTAACCTTGCAGTGGTTTTAAATCTGGTGAAGAATAGCTATACCGTCCCTTCGGGCATACATTGGCATAGATATATGGCACAAAAATGAACTTTTAAATATGTTAGTAATATCATGTATCTAAAAAATCTAAAATTTCTGTGAACAGATAGGAAATATCAAATGAACAAACTGAGACATTGTCATAAAATATAATTTATTAGCGAATTAGCAACACATAAAAAGTTAAACCATCCTACATATTCTTATGAATGAAATTTTAATATTTCAAATCATTTAGACATCAAAGAATTTTGAAAGTTTTTGTGTAAATTTTGTATATGTTCAGCTATCACCTGGTGGGGTTCGAGATAAGGGGCAGTGACCGTATTATAGACCTCCCAACAACCATCATGTATATATTATGACTCCTTGAGCAACACTCAGACGTATGGTGGAGATGTCATGGTTAAAACTATGTTGTACTCAGCATGCTACTAATATTTCTAAAAGAACGCTGTATATATCACAGACATATCACACTCTGTGCCAGCTATCAAACCGCCAGACCAATGTATACTGTGACCATCCAAAATGCCAAGATAAAGGAAAATATATTCTTTTTTCTCACATGGTAAGGATAAATACGAGTGTGTCCTTGATGATAAGGTCCAGCGGGGGTCCCTTCATCTGAAGTTTTGGTAACGGAGATTTCATATAAGCGAAATTTCGTCTCCGATTTAATTAAGCCACTTAAGGGGTTACCATATATCTGTCATGTGCAAATTTGAAATCAGATAATCTCTACTTAAACGGGTTTTCAGGAACTATCATCATCTGTGGGTAAAAACGTGACTGCAACATGGACTCAAAAACTAAATTTTGGTCCAGGTAAGAATTACAAAATTTAATAGTGTTATGCAACCTCTAGTATCTTGTACCATACTGATATTAGGTACCCGAAAAATAATGATACATTATAATAAAAAATTGTCATAAAATACGTGTGCAGGCATTTCATTATCCAATGTCGAGACAAAAAGAAATCACTGTGTGAGTTTCAGACCTAATGACCCTGTTATCGCAATATTGTCTGATATAAAGGATGAAAAACTATATGTATTTAACAGAAAAGTTTGTTACAAGCAAAAATCCAGAGTAAAGGACATGGTAGACAGACATTTCACGCTTCAATAGAACACCAGTGCCTTTATATATATGAAGATATGTATACAAGTTTTTACACGATACGGCCGTCTTATTCACAGAATGAGATCAATTTTATTTGCTTGTTGTTGCTGGTTCGTTAAAATCAATTGTGATTTTAATTTTTTAATGTAAATTATCTTTTTAAAATTCATACGTTTTAATGCGAATACCAACAAGAAGCTTGTTTAAAAATTGCAAAATAAACATTTAACTGCCTGTGTAGACATTAAGGCCGTCCAATTAAAGGGCCCGGAAGAAAGAGGTCTACCTTAGTTAAAAAGAACAATAGAAAGACTGGTTTTAACTAAATCAACTCATCATAGTAATTAAACGGGTTCGCTTTTTAATGATTCATTTAATTAAATCATTAATGGAAATGGCGCTGAACAGGTTCAAAACTGAATTCAGTAAATATGGAAATATTTAACATGCTTTGGTATTTTCTTAATCACTTTTAAACAAAAACATGCCAGACATTTGGTGATGACATATGAAAAAGAAAATTTTTTTGGTTTCCTTTTTTCAGTCAGTAGTCAGTAGTTTTATTGAAAATAAAGTAAAAATTAAAAAAAATAAGTGCAAATAGTTCTTATGTTATTTAATAGGCTAGAAACGAACTCCATGTTAAAACACATGAAACTAAATACAACCTGATTTAAAAAAAAAAAAAAAAAAAAAAAAAAAAAAAAAAAAGTGATACTTTCTCGCTAATGATCGTATTCACTCAGAAGCTAAATCAATTGATCAGCAACTATAAAAAAATGTCAATTTTTAAAGAGACAAAAAGAAGATTTTTTTTTTGCCAAAGAAATTATTAAACATCAAGTAAAAGTGACAATAACACTTTTTGCAAAACATGTCATGGAGCAAACTTGAACCGTTACCCACATTTCGTTATTTGTAAACAGATAAAACTATACAGAATTCTTACCGTATTTTGTGCGGCATGTATTCCCTCTTATAGTTCCATTTTCTAATACTTCAAACCAACTCGAATTTTTGGTTGATAAAAAAAATTTTTGTCCTTGTACCGCATGTGGCTTTTTGGTGGCTTTATTCCACGGTAACTTATAATTAGGAAGTTTAGCTTCCTCGGGAGCTTTGGTGGCATACGTTTTTAAGTTGGTCTTTGAGTGAGGTTCCATGTTCATAGGAAAATTACTGGCCGCTGGGCGGCAATGTCCTTTATGAAATGCAACAAAAATCAGAATAATAAGAATAGACAGACGTGCTACTCCAGTTTTTTGGATAACATTAGTGGTCATCTCTCACGTGACCCTTTGTACGAATCGGCAACTTAAGCACATACGTGTTTATCAGAAATGCGCGTGCATTAAAAAAATACACAAAGTTTGTTGCAGTAATGCAGTACATTGATTTTGCACGTGGTATTATCACACATAAGAAAATATTTTATCCAAATCACTTTATATATATGAATCCACTAAATAATAAGTTGTCTAATAGATCCTGTATCTATGAAATCACATATATAATAATAATGACTGTTGAAGTTCACATGTAATAATAACATAATCCTTTACATGAATCAAACACTCGCTGTATTCTGAATCACATTTTAACTTCTTTATATATATCCTGAAAAAATAATGAATAATAATTAATAATAATAAATATTAATAGAGTAAGTGTCCATCATCCACAAAAAGTTAAAAAGGACGGGCAAACAGTCATTGAATGAGTAATACTTTTTTTCAAAAAGATGCAATCAACAACTTTAAAATATGAAATACTAACCACGTGGGTTGAAGAAATCGATTTTAGCGTTGCAGTCTGAGAAGTGGGGTGGTTACATTGCTAATGCGATTACCGTTTACGACACCTTACTAAATGATCTCGTAAGTGATGGTGTTGCCTATAAGTCTAATTCTGAAATCTTGAAAGCTGGATTAAGTCGGATTAGTTAATTAAGACGATCATAATGAGGTAATAATCATTAACCAATATTAACATCCATTAAAATACGTGCGTAATATGTCGCGCAAGAAATAGCGAATTTACGCATATTGCGTAAAAAAAACTTGAATTATTTCAAAACAAAACCTAACGTTTTAAATCATAATTTCACATTGAATTTCCGAGAATAAAATGCATGTAAGGAATTTTTTATTCATCTATTTCTTGTGTGGTCTTACATTAAATCACATTTCTAAGTTTAAAAAAAATAACTGTAAATTGAATTATTTTCTCACAAAATCTATTTTTCATTGTTTTTGATATCTTTTTGGAATCTTTCCAAACAATAGCACAAGTTTGGGCTTTTAATGTTTAAAGGTAGATCATCAGGGCGATCGTGTTAACGTTACAGGTCCTTATCAACCTCCAATATAATCAAGTCGAAACTTCTACGGATGGTACAACAAAGAAGATGGGTCGAAAGATGCATCTCACGCATGCAAGATATTTTAAACACTGATCGAGTACAGATCAAGTTTTTAAAGTATGAGTAATTACAGTCAGTGTAAAAAAAAAAATTAAAAAATTAAAAAAAAAATAAAGAAAAAAAAAAAAAAAACCATTCATGTGAATTGGTGAATATACATTAAAACTAATTAACAACTATCACACGCAGAGAGAGAGAGAGAGAGAGAGAGAGAGAGAGAGAGAGAGAGAGAGAGAGAGAGAGAGAGAGAGAATTATTTAAAATATGTCACAGATTTTCTTAAAGTTAAAACGATTAAACGTTAGTGCTTCGCTTAATAGATATATAGATTATTTATGTACCTGTGTCGATCCATTTATAATGCTGATGTAAGCAAATTTCGAAATTTCGCTATCATGTTGAAACTGAAAATATATAAATAATTTCAGAGTTTATGTATTAACATGTCCAAAGGGGGATCATCTCTCGTTTGTGAAGAAATATGACGATTTATGAAAAATCAACGACATGTGTAATAAATAACATTATTAAGAAATGGATTGTCACAAGAAATAAAATGATTACGCAAATATTTTGCCAACAGGGTCTTATCCCTACCTGTTAACAAAGAAAAAAAAATATGTGTATGCATTATAATCACATACAACATGGGAAATGAGTTTGAAAAAATAAAAGATATAAAAGTCAGTTTAACAAGTTAAAAACAAAAACAAACCGAAAATAAATAAATGATCGTTAAATCTTGTAAGTTAAGTAAGTAACTGTTGAGCATGATAGAGAGATATGTATGTAGGTATATTTGTGTGTAAATGACTACAAAGGGTCACCTAACGGAACAAGAACGTAGGTAAAATATGTTTACTTAATGCAGAGTGTGCTCTACAGTGAGATAAAAATTTTGTTTATAACAGATCACATTTCATAGGCTTTCATTTTCAAGTAAAATCTATCAAATAATTTATAAATGGCTATTAAAAATTTCGCTAAACTGTACAGAAAATATATATTATCTTTTCTCCTTAATTGATGTTAATAACTTTTTTTAAACTTTCAATAAACTATCTACATTTTATATATTGTGTCTATAATTTAGATATTTTCGTTGCCTAAGGTACTGAAATTTACATAGATAACACAAAAACTTAAAAAAAAAATAATAGTCTGTCTTAAAACATAAAGAATAATGTTAAAAATAAAGATTTAAAAAAAAATTAAAAACAATCTAAATATAATACCGTGTTAATCCATAGTATATATCCAAACAAGGAAATTGTAACATTAAAATCCAATTTTTTTTATCCATTGTAATAAAATATTATTTTCCAAAGTTTAACACATACGCTATCACGAACTGTTTTCGAATATACTGAGCTATGGTTTACCGACTGTGAACGATTAAGTAGTACGGTTCCCTGTCTAGGTTTCCCCAGCTGACATGCGTACTTGAGCGACAGGTTCCCCATAATAATGGCGAATTTAACATCTACATTTTTGAGAAGTTGTAAAAGGTTGCCATCGTCGCAAATAAGACATTTTTCAAAATTAAGGAAATCTTATAGTACCTATAAAACTCCGTTAGTGCTTTGTGCTTCTGTAACTGGGCTTATTTGTTGGCAACTTTTCAAAACTAGGCGAAAAACAGCTGAATTTTTACCAGTGATACATGCAGCACAAGAGGTAAGACTTTGCTAAAAAGTAGACATACAGGCTATTCAGCTTTCACGTAGATAAATAATTGAACTCTTTAAATCGAGCATTTTAATTTGTTTTGCATCTGACACCTTCTCAGATTAGGTAACCTGGAGTAAAACCCACATGGTCAGATGTTTACATTAGTCACCAGGTAAGGCATGTTGTTTTGTTTACCTTTCAGGTGGGCTGGGGAGGCGTGTCGTGCGACCAGGTGGATTATGTGCTGGGCGTGGAAGAAATCTAAATGACCAATATTTTCTTTTCATTTTGCCAATGTCTCATGAGTAACTCTACACATTGATTAAGAGTAATTATTATCTCATTAATGTCCTGAATAGTACCACTGATATTCATGTTTAAAGTAAATATATACCTCAGCAACTCATTTCCTTCTACTTCAATTAAAAAAAAAGTAAATTAAACAAATCACACTAAGAAGTTTATTAAATTTGTGATAAAAAAATAATTGAAAACTTGTCAAATGTAAATAAACTGGACAAAATTTAGACAAGGGGAGATAACTCTAATATGACTGTAGAAAAGCAATTTTGGTATGTTTGATGTGAAAAGAAAGGACCTTTTCATTTATTACACTGCATAGTTTCACTCTCTATTTATTTTTTATTTTTTATTTTTTTCAAGTGTTGAGATGCAATAGATCAAAAGTTTATACAGAAAAATTTCCTACACTCCGGCTTAGCTTTCAGTCTTTATCCCAAAACTTATGAACATACGACCATGATATATTTCATAAAAACATTGATTTTCAAGTGAAATTTAAGGTAAAATACATCTTAATATGAAAATTATAAGAAATGCTTATTGCAGACAGTTCAATATCTATAATATTTTGTTATTTAAGTAGTTTGTTTATATGTCCTATATAAGGAAGCCTTTTTTATTCATAGTCAGTCAAACAGAATTAAAACTAAAGAAAATACATTCATAAGCTTTTGGTATAAGGTTATGTTCAACAGAATGAAATGTGTACCTTTATCCGACAAACATATAGGGTTATTAAACATTGCCATGTCATGTTCATTAAATCTGAAACAATGTGGTCAGAAATAGTTGTACTTTATTTGTTAAAATTATACTGCCAGGAGATGGATAACCCACAGTAACAATATATCCCACTTAGCTATTATTAATTATATAGGTCTAAGTCTATCTACTTATCCATGTTGATGTTTCTTGTTATCGGGTATAATATGATATAATACTGTATACAATAATACATTGTTTACCCCATAAACTTTTCTTATAATGCCTTTATTTTGCCAGCAGCAATAGTAATATAAACTGTTTGGATTGTGTCAGGCCTTTTAAGCATTCTGATGAGATCTTATCTTATCTATCTCTTCTTTAATTGGTGAGTGAGCGGCCCATTAACCCTGATTGTGATGTATCTGACGAGCATATCAATTAAGTGTTTTAGTGATCATTGACCATAAGGTTTACAAGTGACCAACTCTGTATGAGACCTACAAGATTTGTTGTGTTTAGGAAGATAGCCCATCTTAAAAATACTTTGGACCCAGTGCTAGTAAAATAGGTGTTAACATTACTGATTGTAATCAGAATATGTATCAATAACATAGATAGAAAACCAGGTTTCTTGATGAATTTTAGACATTGAACATTTTATATTTAATTAGACATCACAGTTTGGGAAATATGCATATTTTAACCCTATTCAATATTTATTAATTATGCTAGTTGGTTTGTTGAATATTTGCTGAAAGAGAATACTTTGGACCTCATGCTTGAAATATAAATTAAAACAGGAGAGAGAGAGAGAGAGAGAGAGAGAGAGATATTAAACTTCAAAATGAATAATTTATTAAATTGATGAATTCTGAAAGGTTGATAATAAAAAAATAAAAATTTTATTAAAATAAATGATTGAAATATTGCAAGTATTGAAAATTTTACAATTCTTAATTAGTTTACCTATTTACTGAGAAAATGACAATCAAAAGATTTATTCATAAATGCAGCTTTGGAAAATCTGAACTTATTTACTCACCCATAGATCAATAGTCTTATTCTTTTGTTTGTGAGACTATGTGAGACTATATTTCTCCAATAATAAAATCAATTTATTTATCAGATTGTAAAAATAAAGCATTAATAAGTTGTCTCCACACTGTCACTTGTTGCATACTTGTGTTTTAAATGGAATGATAGCTATTCAATGTTTTAGTAAATCTAATTATGAAGTAATTATTCCTTTTAATTGGGTAAAGGGTACAAGTTTTTTATTTCATTGATTGGAAATGGTTGTGTTGATAATATTTTAGAACTGGTTTTTCATTATTTAGATTTCTGGTGACTGCTGTTGTTTTTAAAATTATTGTGTACTAATCCCTAGTATACACATTGTGTTGATTAGGATAGTGGGAAAATAACAAGAAAATCACCTTTTTCCACACCCAGGTACTTTTACACAATACCTCTGTCTGAATAATTAATAACATTAATTTTTGCTAAGAAAATTTTGTTTGATGGTTCTTTCAATCAACAGAATTTACATTTCTTGAAATAAAAATAATAAAATGTATTTTCAAACACTAAAATGCATAAAACTTTGTAGAAGTTTGTTACACTGAAGAACATTGTGATTAATTATTCTTAGGGACCCCCCCCCCAATAAAAAAAATAGTTGAGAAAAGCATGTGTAGTACCACATAGTATGGGGAAACTACAAGCAGTACATAGTAAAACATATTGGCTGCTATCCAGTTCTATCATATGTTGAAATAGATATTGGGGGATCTAACATGATCCTAAATCCAGAGAATCATTTTGCTATGCCAACTTTTAACCCAGTAATTAATAAAGGTCAAGGTTGTCTGTATCATTAAAACCTGACTACTGTGATTGTTGCTATTTGGTCTAGTAGCATCATGTATAACCAGTATTTCATACACATGTTATTTGATGTTTTTTTATATTGCTGATAGGCTGTTAAAAAGTGTTGAAGAAAACGTCACCAATTATAACTTTCGGCATTTCCAGGCTATTTTGGAGCTTTGATCTATCAAGCTCAAAATCACATTTATTGTATTTTATTTCCTAGAGTAAAATTATAAAAAACTTTTTTTTATCTTTTTTTGTTATAACCTTAAGTAATAAAAGTGGTAGTAAATACAAACAAACAAACAAACAAACAAACAAACAAACAAACAAATAAATAAATAAATAAATAAATAAATAAATAAATAAATAAATAAATTGAAAAGTAATAAAGAGGGTAACAATAGTATGTATGAGTATTGTCTTCAACTGGTATTTTTACTATAAGTGAAAAAATATTTAGTGAAATTATACATACCGGTAAGTTTTTAAAGAAATAAATACCAATGAAAAAAAAATTCCATATTGTTGGCTACTTGCTTGTAAGATTTGTTTTGAGGGTCATGTTGACATTTTGAATTTATGAGGCAAAAAGGTCAGTGCTAAATATATATACATGTATATAGAAAATTATAGTTAATATATTAAAAAATGATTTCATTATTTACAAAATGGAAAGCATATCTGATTTACAACTTAATAGAGTTGCTTTGTGTTCAGGGTCATTTGTTTCAAATTTGATGTCAACTTTGAATGAATCTCAAGAATACACTGTTATATTTTAAGATAAGAGAAGAAACTATTTACTAGGTACAGTGCATATAGGTAGGATTTTTAACAATTATGTATCTGGCATTAAAAATTTCACTTGTCATCATGTAAAAATATAAATTTAGCACCAACACATTACATTCAAGCTCTGATAGAGTTGTTTTTTTTTTTTTATTATTATTTAACAGATATTCAATACTGTTTTACTGATTTACTGTGCTGTCTGTTAATAAGTTTAAAAAAAAAAAAAAAAAAAAAACAAATCTGATCAATTCAAAAGAAATATATAAGTTCCAACTTACTTTAACTTACTTTTCTAATGTTAAACATTGTGCTAAGGGTTTCAGCAAACCTGTTCTGAATTATAAATTTTGTTACAAAAAATAAATTCTTACTTGTCCAGATTTAGCAAAACACTATCTCAGGTAATTCTGAAATTATACTGAATTCAGTCTCATTGCATAATGTTGTTACCTTTTGTGTTAGCTATCATAAATACTTGTAGAATAATTTTATAATTTTTTTGACAAGAGTTAGCTTATACATTTTATTGTCGAAGGAAACAACTTGGTTTTAAATTACCAGTTCATCTGTAGAAATGTCACATCATCGACACTGGAAGACACTGGCTTGTAGGATTAATAGGCAAGGTAATAGAACACCAGTGTCATCAGTGAAATAACTACAAAGCACAAAGATTCTGAATTTAGGTGCCACTACAAAGACACGGCTGGGATCAGGATCACATTATTATTGATTAATTATCATTAATCAGCATTGTCACCACCGATCGCTAGCTTGGTGTATTTAAATTATCTTGATTGGAACATCAATTGTCCTTTAGAGCCCCAGACCTTTACTGATTATGGTGCTGGGCTTGTGTGTCCAGTCAGTTATTGGCTTGTTGTATGATTTTTTTTATCATTCATGCCACTTAAGTTAACATAAGCCACCACTTGGACATGAGGATGACTTATTCATCGATGGGCTTTGACATTTGTGATAGAGAAAATTTGTTTGTAATTTAATGTCCCACATTGTCAAATTCACAATAGGGTTCAACAGATATTAAAATCATATATACCTGTGTTCATCATGTATTAATAGAGATTATGTAACATGTCTTCAGATTCATAAACCACATTTGAAATGTCATTTCTGATATCCAATTAGTCAACTGACTCAAAATTACATTTCATTAAATTTATTCATTCTTGGTTTTAAAAGGGCTTTAAATATTTCATTCAGAAGTTTCACTTTCTGTTTTGCAATTCAAAACACTTCATTCATGCTGTATACTTATCTACCTGCATATTCAGTTACCTAACCTTTGACCCCTGGCAACAATCATTTATTACCTTGCACAATCACATTACATATGAAATGCATGTTGGTATGTTAAGGTACTGAACAGGTACATAAACTGTCCTAAAATTTTTGGCCTTTAAAAAGGTTTTATTTTTAAGTTTATTTTTTCTTTTTGTTTTTAATTTTCTCTAAAATATTTTTAAACTGGTTTAGTATTTCACAGAAAAATTACTTAGAGGTTACTTGTTATATGACATATTGTTAATAATTTGAAGAAATTACTCTTCAATTTTAAATTAACAACAAGCAAGGATCTACAATAATTAGTAAGCTCTCACTTAACATAACCACTGTGGTAGCTCAGTTGGTAGAGTGCTCGTTTTGTAAGTGGCAGGTTGTGGGTTCCAACCCTGACTGGGTCTGACCCAAGACTTAAAAGTGGGTAGTGACTGTTTTTGCCAAGCACTTGGCATTACAAAATGAAAGTCATGGTTCTTTCAGATGGGAAATTAAAATAAATGAGGTCCCATGTCATGGTAGGCATGGCATGATAAAGAACTCTGCTGTATAATGCCATCAGTGCAACACAGGCAAAATTTCTGCATTTTCGCCTATAGCTAGTGACAACTTGATATAAGTGAAATATTCTTGACTGGGACGTTAAACACCATTACTCAAGTCAACTCTCTCACTTAACAGCTTAATAGGGGTAAATACCCCCCCCCCCCCCCCCCCCCCCTTAGTTTGAAGGCTAACGTCTTAACCAATCTGCAGCCGCAACTCTCATATATTGTTGTAATTTCAGGTAAACAGGTAAAAGTTTCATTGAAGTATAGTGTGCAATTGTTGTAGAAATTAATAGCTACCAGAATACAATGCTTTTATACATTGTAGAAATGGTAATAGAAGGTTCATACTGGGCAAGTTATAGAACATCAGTTCTTAAGGTTCCGTCAACTAATTCTGTTGACGTTTAGAATTAAAAAGCATGTGGAGAAAGAACTTGCTACTACCTATATTTATGTCTTGGTCATATCTAACTGGGTTTAAACACCCAATCTTACACTAACAGCATGAAAACAATTTTGAATTGCCTGAAAAGCTGAAATGCTTAGTGCTCACAAAGTGTTCACAATATTTTGCATATAACTTGTACACCAAGTTTTCTAATGACTGACTTAATAAGACTGCTTGGCTATGAAACCTAAAACATAAAGAGATTGGGTTTAGCTTTGGTGTGCATGACTGTTCAGGGAATGTATGCAGTGGTATTTGACTTCACATTGCATATATGAGTGTTTATTGTGTAATTGATTTGCAGAGGCAGTTTGAAATATTTAAAGTGCATTTTACTGAAAGACATTTCAAAATGCATGAAATGAAATTTACTTATATGTTACATAGATCAGCGAGTGCGATACTCTTCATTTATATTGGAAAATGACTTAACGGCAGACACTGTATACAAAGCCTTCCCTCTTAAGCTTTTATGTAAGAGGGGTATTTTTCTCCATTGAATGAGTTTTTAAATGCTGTAAAGAATGTAATAGATTCAACTGAGGAGGTTTTAGATCTAGTTATATAAGTTTTAGACATTTAAATTTATAGTGATTGTTTGAGACTACATAAAAGAAGACATTTCTTACAGTCCTTAATCCAAGAACTATAGCCTTTGTTGTGTTTCTTGAATATTTTATCAATGATAAATCATGGTATATATATATCTTTTTTATTCCTTTTATAGGTCATTAGGTCATTTTACTCAACAAAATAAAGCATAATTATATATTTTTGATAGTCTTTTAATGTAAATTGTTTGTGTTGAGGAAAAAAGGAAAAAATCCTTTCAGACCCCCAAAGAAAAATCATTTATGCCATTGATTTAATCGTTGCCCTTTTTTGAACCTAAAAAAATCTCTGCACCTAGGATAAATTTTACTAGTTGCAAGATAGGAATAATGTTCTAAAAATTAGATCACCCACTCTTTACTATTAAAAAGCCTTTATATTGGTCCTTTGACATTGTGTCTGTTACAAATGTGAACACAATGAATGAATGAATGAATGTATGAATGAATGAATGAATGAATGTATGAATGTATGAATGAATGAATGAATGAATGAATGAATGTATAGATGGATGGGTGGATTGATGGATGGATGAATAAATAGATAAAAAAATTAGGGAAGCGAATGGTTGAATAAATGAATGAAAAAGTCTGATTCCAAGTAAATTGTACTATGCCAGTAGATTGCAGGATAGGCTGAAGTGCTGGCCTAAAGATCACAGTGCCTATTATTGCATAGGTTCCATTTCAACTCTGGATAGATCTTATTGTTAGAAATTATGTCAGTTTGCTTGTGAAAGGCACTCAAGTTTTATTTATTTATTTTTGTTTTGACAATACTTGAACTGTCTACCTCAATATTATTGAAAGAATATTGACTGGGACATAAAACAACATTATTCTAATCCATACAATTGTTTGTGGAAAACTTGAATTGATATATTCCAGGATGACCCTATATTTACCTGAAAATAATGAACTCGCAGTTCAGCAAAAATTGATATTGTGTGGTTTCAGTGAACGCAATACATAATTTCAACCATGGTAAATTAATGGTTTAGCACAACAAAACAATTGCTGTTGTAGTAGGTTAAAAAATGTCAATAATTTATCATGTATCTTAATACTAAATGCTTTTATTTGTTAGGCTGGAGATGCAAAGAAAAGCAAAGCTGTCACATATCGCCAGGAGAGATTCTATCAGTTTGCCTCTACAGAGTTTAACGGGAATCCATACATGACACCACAGGACTTCCTAGAATCAGTTACAGAGGAACGGCCAAGACGTAAGTTCACAGTGTTTTAAAAATATTATCGCTGTTCACAGGATTTAGATTCTCACAAGATATCTGTGTATTTTTGGCTTATTGTCATTTTTGGTTGCTCTTTTAACATATTAAGATTCATTTTAGAGACTTGGACCAAAACTTCAAAAAATCAAAAGGACATGTAGTAAAGGTCAAGGTCATATTGATGAAATTTCTAAGTTAAAAAAGAAATACATGTATGTCACCTAATTCATGATAAGTGCTACCAAAGCAAAATTGTTCACAAACACTTCTTGTTGAAAAAGCATAATGCTTTTAAGAAGTTTCCACCTTTTGAACCTATAAGAAACATATTAAAACATAAATTCTTTTGCTGCTCTCATATTGTTTATTCAAGCAACCCAAATCAATAATCAAGGGGGAAAAAAACGATCGATATAGTATTATATACACTAAGGAGAGATTTAAAACTGTTTTTTTTTTTGTGAATGAATACAGCCTTGTCTTATTTTAGGAGTGTCCAATTCTTTCTAAGGACAAAATCAGCAATAAGGGGTAGATTTTCCCATCATTGTGAAACAGTTGAGAATTGTACCCAGGACCTCTGAAGCTTCAACAAAAGACCTGATATTTATTTATCTGTTTTGAAGGGATTAGAGTTACTCTTTTGAAGGATTCAGATTTCAGTAGTAACAATCCTAAGTGATTTGTTCCTTTGTTTTTGAGCCTCTTCCTTTATCATAATTACAGGCTTTTTTATATGACCGTATTTCACAGTTGGTTAAATTAAAAATATGCTATTGACTAATAAACCCTATCTTAGGTGATCTGTCAAACTCATTCATAAACACACTAAAGATGGGTTAGAGATGATTAGAGATTGTGTTTTTTGCTGGTATTTAATTCTGTGGCAGTTTGTATTTTTTGACACATGTTTTAAAAAGATTTTACAAGAATTGATATGAAAACTCACACAATCATTTCAATGAGTGTTATAAAATTTCAACAGGTTTTTTGATGATTTGAATTGTTTAAATAATTGTCTAGAATCAGATAATGCAAAAATAACGGAATTCTTTTAAATGTCTTATTTATTTGGTTATTTGCTCGTAAAAAAGGGGGACTAGTTAACCTTGAACTAAAGCACTTAAATAGGAGTTTGTTGTACTTTATTGCATAAAAATGTAACCAGCATGTTAGTTTTTGAAAAGATTAAAAGACTTTTACATCATTAAATTGAAAAATTTTATCATATATATATATATATATATATATATATATATATATATATATATATATATATATATATATAGTAAAAAATTTGAATCAAGTGCAATGTATTTCAGGGTAAAGGTGCTAATTTTAAACAGAAAATAGCAGATTGTTTTGATAATGATTGTAAATTCACATATCAGTATAACTTGTTTATCAGAAATGTACCTGATAGCTTTTAATAAGTGTTTGTTTGGTCTTTGGTGGTTTTTACATTCAATTTTGTGTTTGGTCTTTGGTGGTTTTTACATTCAATTTTGTGTGCTTCTAGAAATATAGGAAATTGGTGGGATCTCTTTGTGAAAAAAAAACAAATTGAAAATAGCAAATAAAGTTTCATGTATTGATATACAGAAATGAATGATTGGGAGTTACTGGTAGGCTTTGCAAAGACAAGGTAGGTTTTGCAAAGACAAGAGGCAAATTTAGTTTTTGATACAATAGGCTTTTTCAAGCTTTTCTGTTGAGATAAAGAAATTTCATGTATTGATATACAGAAATGAATGATTGGGAGTTACCATTACAATAGGCTTTCTCAAGCCTTTCTGTTGAGATAAAGAAAGGACCAGTTAATAAGCAGTCACAATTCTAAAATTTACTAGTGGTACATATGCCATTGTCTGCTTTTTATCACATTCATAAGTAATAATAATATTTACTAATAATAAAAAACAACTTGAAAACTAGCAGGCATTTCCTTGAAAGCTGTAAACACGGAAGTTAACAAGTGTACTGTAGTTGGGTAAAATGAAAGCTACACTTTGTAATATGTAGTAATAAAGTTATAATACAAAATATTAAATTCTTGAATTCTTGTGTTATATAGAAACACTCCCATATTCAGTGCTTGCTGTGTAAAGTTTCCTTATTTCAAAACTTTAAATATTGAAAATAATTGCATATGTAAGTATATTTCAAGGTTTTTGTTCATTAGAGCCAAGTCTTTCAATATATATATATACATACATACATACATACTATGTGGGTGTAATGTATATGTGCACAAATAATGTTCTTTAAAATTTGGTATGGATTTTAAGTAAACATACCCTGTATTAAATGAGTTCATTTCTTAATAGGGGACAAAAGATTTATAAAAGCATGTTGTTTTTAATTGCATATTATGGTTTAATCAATTAAAATTGTTTGTTTGAATAATAGTTTTAGTGTTTTCCACATCAATATATGGGACAGGCATTTTATTTCATTTTTTTAAGGGGATGGCATTCAAACATTTTTTCACTGTGACAATTGAATGCAATCAGAATTGACAGAAAAACAAAAATTTTCCAAATAGAGAAAAAATAATAATAAAAAAAAAACAACCACTAAGAAAGCAATGCAGATTTATTTCATATGCAAATATGGCAAAACATGCATGTTAAGATCTTATTTGGCATCTAAAGATTGATGGACCTTATAGAAAGGGGTTCTTTATATACAGATTTCTTTGGTTGAAATGTAAAGAAAGGAAACTAGTTTTAATAGACAGATGGTTTTTGCATACAGATTGTTGATACAGCAGGTCTTACTGTGTCTGAATTTAAACAAAGATCTGACTTTAAACAAAGAAAAAAAAAGAACATCATCTGCTGAAATTCTGATTAAGATTATGGAAGTTGGTAAAGTAAGGCAGTAATTTTTGAAAGAGCAATCCAACAAACCATCAGTTTGGATTCTACATTCAAAAATATCTGTACATGAAGATATTTTAAACAATGTCAAAATTCATAACTTTGGTGTTTTGCTTGGAATCATTTTTTGGTTAAAAACACAAGTGCACACACTTGTGTATAGCACACGTTATTTGTGTATGCATATTCTGTGTTTCTTTTTTTGTTTAACTAGCTGATGATGTTTTTTATTTTGACCATCAAACATATTTCAGAGCAATTTATTTTAGTATCTACACATTTTAAGGGCTTTGACATTCATTATTCTGTTTATTATGTTCACTTTAAGTGAGAAAATACCACTTTAAGGTCACTAGCAGGGTAACAGCAAATTATGATCTGTAAGGGGAGATAATTAATTTAATTACCAGGACTCACCCTCCCATTGGTGTAATTACAATAGATCTTTTTGAGTCTCCCAGCAGGCTTGTATTTCCATACTGTCTCTTGGGTATATATTTAAATTGAGAGCTTTATAGTGATTTATTTCATTTACCTTACTTAGATGTGGCAGTTTGAATTGATTAAAAATGATTGGAGTGATAAAATTTCAATAGAAGTAAGTTAGGGGCAGGGTGACACAGACAGAAAATTATCACCTATTACATACAGTCTTTCTTTATAAGTACTATTTTATTCTAGGGTCACCTGGTCATTTTAAAAGGTGTATATACCTGTGAAAGGTAAATTATTTACCTGTTGTGTAGAAACAAAACTATGTCACTTTTGTCAGTGTCTGTGAGTTAATTCAGGTAAAAACAGCTTATAGTTGTAACAATTTAATGTGTATTCTATGGCTGGTGACTGACCTAAATGATTGTAACCATCCCATAGCTTGCAGATGAGATGGCATCTGCACTTCATTAGGAGTTGAGTTGTGTAATGGTGTTTAACATCCCAGTCAAGAATATTTCACTTATACAGAGATGTCTCCAGCTATGGGCGAAAGTGCAGAAATTTTGCCTGTGCATTGCGCTGATGGCACTATACAGCAGGGTTCTTTATCATGCCACTGATACGGGACCTCGTTTATTTTAAGTTCCCATCCGAAATAACCATGACTTTCATTTCGTAATGCCGAGTGCTTGGTGAAAGAACAGTCACTACCCACTCTCAAGTCTTGGGTCAGACTCGGTCGGGATTCGAACCCAAGACCTTCCTCTTACGGAGCGAGCACTCTTCCAACTGAGCTACCACAGTGGCGCACTTCATTAGGAATGGATGGATTGTTGGATGGGGTAGGGTGTTTTTCTGTGCAGTTTGATGAGCTAAGTTGTAAGTTTTATTTGTATCCCATTCCATGGGCCAATCACTGACCTTAAAGATTTAAATTTAAAAAGATCTGTCTCAGCAATCTTCATGAACCTAAATTCATTCTCAGCATTGGGGTCATGTTTGCAGTGGCCTATGATTTCTATAAAAATGTCATGTAATAATTTAAACATTAGTTATTAATTTCTTTAATTTTTGAAATGCTTTTAAAATATGCATAGAATTCAAGTCAAAGAGCAAGGTCACTGTGCTTAAAATGAATTACTTTTTTCAGTATGTTTAATAGAAGATTTTCATTGTACAGTTGCACTAACATGGTAAACAGAATATGGTAGCTGTATTCCTTCATATCTGATAAGTTAGTGAATCAAAGACAAGCAAACCGATCTATGTCCAAATCATAATCCCAAAATCAAAGTAAAAACTTTGATAACTGGCTACCAGTAATTCAGTTAAACTTGGTCATCTTCAGTCTTTTTTCAAGTTGGTTTTTTTTTTTTGGTTTCTGTGTCATAAATGCCACTGAGAGTACAAGACTCCTTTTTGGATTGTTATTGGAGATATCACAAGGTTAACTTCCCTATCCAACATTCTTCATGATATCCATTCAGTCATTCGATTCAGTTGTCAGCTGAATAGGATGAAACAATGCCTTATTCAAGAACAAACCTTGCATCCTGGCTTGTTTTGCAAACACACAGCTACAACCTATTAACCACTTAGCCTGTAAGTTTAATTAACAGTAATAAGCCAGTCATATCATAAACTTCTGTTGGGTAAATAAAGCATATTTTGTTGGTTAAGCAGGTCCTTAGTGACCTTTGAGGTAGATATGAGTTGTACTTTAGTGTACATTAGTTTGATAACATACTTTTAATTGATAGACAGCTAGCACTGATTTGTTATTAAAAGATTAATGTGTTATCACGTGTATATTGAACATCAGTATCGCCATTGTCCCGATTTCTATTAGGTATTGTTGCAAAATTGTCATAATGACTTGCAAAGCTTGAAGACTTCTGATGCAGTGCTATTAAGTTCCTTCATACAACTCATTCACAAATAAATCAAATTCAGCCAACAAATTATTGAATTATTTTCTGAAATCTAATATTTTTGTTTTTGCTCTAAGAACTTGGTACAACTTGATTTATAAGATCTTATCAGTTGTCGTTTTAAAAATTCATGATTTTTCTAAAAACTTGTCTAAGTGGTTTTTCATTGTGTGATTAGTTATGATTTTGCATAAATTTTGCATAAAAAATCTGATCAAATGAATAATATGAAATTATATCTGCTAACCCTCTGAGTTATGTAACCAAATGAACAGGTATGATAATTACATACTTTAAAAGTCTGCATTACTGAGCATTACATGTTTGTTCATGAACTAATATAGTCAATAGGATTCTTTAAATAGTTTTTTTTTAAATACTATTAAATTTCTATTCTACAAATACTATGATTTGACTACTGGTAATACTAACTACTTGTATGCATGCACAATTACATATTCCATGTCACGTTGATAATTAATTATACAAAAAATTATTTTTGCTTATTGACAGGACGGTGATGACCGTCAAGTGTCATAATTCTGACAGGCATACATAACCAAATTTAAATAAATTTTTAATTGTTATTTAAACACAATAACAGAACTAGATTAAACATTCAGGCTTAAGCTAAAGTTTAGGCTTTAGCTTCCATACTTGACTCAAATGAATTAATTATATAAGCTTTCAAACCCAAGGTGACTAACTACTGTGGGTTTTGACGAGTGGAATGAAGTTTTCCTTGTCACATGATTCTTCACAGGTTGGGGTTGAGTATTAGAGTTTTAAGCCCCAGCTAAAATTCTTTTACATATATGGAAGGGACCAGTTTTGGTATGGTGAAGTGAATGGAGAGTTCTTAAAAAAAATGTTGACCTTTGGCAAGCAGACTAACAAACTTTCTCACACTATGCTGTGTGTAAACAGGATTTGAACCTAGGCAGTGAGAGACACTGTGATCTGTTGGTGCAAGTTTTAGACCACTTGGCCACTGGTGCCTTTTTGGCTGGTTGGGTTGTTGCTAGGCACACATCTATTAATGCGCTTTATATGTTTGCAATTGCAGTATTACATGTATCTGTACTTAAAAGTTTTAAATAGTACTAGTAACAAAAACACTCTCTGGTACAGAAATACTATCACAAACACACAATCTGTGATATTAGGAAACAGTTATGACTTACAGTAATTTACTGAAAAGTGTTTGATTTCATATCGAACAATGTGAAAATATCTTGCTTGGCTTTAAAGTGAATATTGTTGACTCTACATTACAGTGCATTCAAAAGATATATTTGATGTTCTTTGTTGTTACTATTGTGCTTTTAGAGTATGTCACTTTTTTACTCAGATACAATGAATTTTTGTCTCTCCAATTATTACTCTGTTTCTTGTACTTTCAGATCATGTCCCTTTTTAACTCTGTTGTACCTAGTGATATATTTGTCTCTGTTGCTAACACTGTTGTGCTCAGTGTATGACACTTTCTTACTTGTATTGGTATTTACTCCGATATAGTGATATATAATTAATTTTACCTGTTTGGCATCATCTTTCATTAACACCTGTACATTTGCACTCATAAAAGAAATAAGATATTTAAGAAAGATCATAAGGATAACATCAATATATCAATAAAATGACCAATGTCCAGTTATTATTAATGCATAATGACCAAGAATGATGACCAGAGGTTCATGATTTTTGGTGATTCTGACACCATATAAATCTTTTGTCATATTCATTTAACATTGATAATTTTTTACAAGTTTGAATTATCTAATGATTGCTTTCTAAATGAAAAAAGGACAAATTCTTGACTGGGTGATTAAACCTCATTTCATTACCCAATTACTCATTCTGTCCAACAGAGGCTGTAGTGAATTATGGGGTACAGGTGATACCATAAGAGTAAGAGCATGATTGTTTTGAAGGTGAGATGCTGACCAATGTTTTATTTCTTTTACTAGTGTCATGTGCAGAATTTTGAATTTTTACAAAGAGAAATATTCAAAATTCTGTCATGTGCAGAATTTTGAATATTTCTCTTTGTAAAAATTCAAAATCCTGCACATGACACTAGTTATATTGCATTGCTTTTAACATGGGTAACTGTGTGCCATGTTGTGTCATATATCCTTTTGGAATTTTAAATGTACTTAGTTTTTTCACCCAATGGTCAGTTGAGCATAACTCTTAGTAAAAAAAATTTCTAAATGAGGAAATTCTAATTAAATCTGTACAATTTGAAGTTTACCAAATATTGTGTTCTAAAAGATTTTGACCATCTCTGACGAGATGAGAAAATTTTAAAAAGTATTATTTTTTATCTGCAACTGATTATTAAAAAAATAATTTAATCATATCTACACATTGCATATTTTTGGTTTAAAGACTTAATTGGATTTTAATTTTTTACCAATTATAGAAAAAAAGACAAATGTCTGTTAAAAAATGAACTGTTATTTTTATTTAAGTCAGTATTTATGACTTTTATAATCCCTCTTGACTGTCGGATTAGAGAGATTTTCAAACAAATGTTTTAAGAAGTTGTACAGAAGAGGATTTGAAACTTGAAGTGTTCATAGAAGCCATTTAAAAGCTGATTATGTACTGCTTAAGGTTTGGTCACACTTTGGTGTTTTTTCAGAAAAAGATTTTTATGAACATATTAAAGAATTGACTCTGATTATAGTTAGTGTTATTTTAAGAATGTACTTAAGAGGTGACAATAAGTCTTCTAATCAAGCACATTGGTAGCATGATTTCCTTAGGATATAGCCACATAGTTGTCATAACTTATAAAAGAAATTTGCCAAATATTTACCAATGGTATTAGGGCAGAGAAAGTTTTAATAATTTTTTCACACTTTTAAAGGCTAAAAGAAACAGATATTAAAATAATCATTGTTTGTTTGAAGGAAGGGAATATTATTTTTTGCAATATTATTAATATGTTATTTTTTTATAAATATGTCTATGTTTATAGAGACATGAACACCTCCTGTATGACAAAAAATGTAAAACAAATATGTTTATGTTTCATCTGAAAAGTTCTTGATTAAGGTGTTAAAAGAAAAGCCTTGAAATTCCAAGAGGTGTTAATTGTCTGAGAAGATTATGGTAAATGGATTTGTAACATAGTTGAAATCGTTATGTACATAATCTGTTGAAAAATTTATGAAGAAGTTTTAAAAATAGCTGACTAAGTTCTATTTTGAACTTTTTGTATTGAGAACATGCATTTTTTTTACAAAGAATATTTTTTTTATATATGTTTGTATTATTATTAGAAAACATTATATTCTTTTATAGTTTGATATTGAAGTCTTGTTTTGAACAAATATTTGTAGAACAAAAGAGTTTATGAGTACGTTGAAAACGGTTAAAAAATATAGCATGATCTTTTTATATAGTGTCTTAATGTTAATGAAACAAGTCCAAGTTATGACAAAATCGAAAGGTGTTAAAATGTCTTAAGTATTTAGCCTGTAATGACAGTTATTTCATTTTTTGGATAAAATAAAATACCTTTTAATTAAAAAAAAAAAACATGACATATTAAAGTCTTAGCCCATGCTATGATGACATGTTTGTCTTAAGGTTTGGTATAAATAAATTTTTAAAATCTTTATTTTACTCTAAATTACTGTAGATGGTACACAAGGTAACAGTGTATAGAAAGCTCTACAATTTATGGCATTACATAGTAATTACTTTATATATATATATATATATATATATATATATATATATATATATATATATATATATATACATACATACATGAATATAGATAGATAGATAGATAATACTCCCACAAGTCTTTATGCATAATAAATACCCATACATATACATATTTTTATCGAATATTTTTTAATTTTATATCTCATAAATTTGTTTTCTAATAAATGCATTGATTTTACTCTAAGGTGTATTTTGCAATGCAGACCAGAGGCTCTGGTCTGTATTATATTTGCTTACTTCACATGATAATCCTTAATGACATAATATTACACTACCTAAAAGTACATCTTAACTTGAATGGTTTAATAGCTTTGGTTCAGTCCATATCATATTTTTGTCACACATTTCATACATGGTGACCGTGTGACTGGTATGTCTCACATTTCTGACCATGTAAATGGTATGTCTTGCGTATTCATGCATGGTGACCATGTGAATGTTATGTCTCACATTTCTGACATGGTGACCATGTAAATGGTTTTTTATCACACACTCCAGGTGTGATGACCATGTGACTGATATGTCACACTTTTCAGGTATGATGACTATGTGACTGGAAAGTCTGACATTTCAGGCATGATGACCTTGTAAATCGTATGTCTCACATTTCTGACATGGTGACCATGTAAATGGTATGTCTCACATTTCAGACATTGTGACCATGTGAATGGTATGGCACACATTTCAGACATTGTGACCATGTGACTGGTATGTCTCACATTTCTGACCATGTAAATGGTATGTCTTGCGTATTCATGCATGGTGACCATGTGAATGTTATGTCTCACATTTCTGACATGGTGACCATGTAAATGGTTTTTTATCACACACTCCAGGTGTGATGACCATGTGACTGATATGTCACACATTTCAGGTATGATGACTATGTGACTGGAAAGTCTCACATTTCAGGCATGATGACCATGTAAATCATATGTCTCACATTTCAGGCATTGTGACCATGTGAATGGTATGGCACACATTTCAGGCATGATACTATGTGACTGGTATGTCT
This sequence comes from Tegillarca granosa, assembly GCA_029721355.1. Taxonomy (NCBI): domain Eukaryota; kingdom Metazoa; phylum Mollusca; class Bivalvia; order Arcoida; family Arcidae; genus Tegillarca; species Tegillarca granosa. The sequence goes on along the minus strand of CM056604.1, from coordinate 27,200,030 downwards.
CATATTTCAGACAAGGTGACCATGTGAATGGTATGGCACACATTTCAGACATTGTGACCATGTGAATGGTATGGCACACATTTCAGGCATGATGACCATGTTACTGGTATGTCACATTTTATGCATGATGATTGTGACTGGTATGTCTCACATATTCATGCATGGTGATCATGTGATGTTTTTTTTTTCACATTTTAGACCAGATGACCATCTGACTTATATGTCTTGCACATTTCACACATGTGAGAGCATGACTGGCATGGCTTGCACCTTTCAGACTAGACAACTACATGAATGGAATGTCTTGTACATTTTCTGGTGTAACAGTAAGCTTGTACTTGACATAATAAAAAATTCAAGATTCACTCCCAAATTAAAACTGTATACAAGAGATATGATCTTAAATCTGGGAAAATTGAAAATGTTTATGTGACAGACATAACTTTTGTTAGTCATAATGTGTTTTTAGACTTTTATTTTTATAGTTTTTTACACTATGTGTTGAGTTATTATTTTGTTTACAAATTTTAATGGTCTTCAGTAAATAATTTAGGTGCCATCCAAAATATTATTCTCTAAATGATCAAACTGCATTATAATTTATAATTTTATTTCAATATTGTTATTTCAAAGATCATAATTTTCTGTGCTCTTTTTAATAGTTATTACAAAAATAGCTAAGAGATATCATATATTTTTTTATATATTTCAATATCGAGTTTTGTTATTTTAAAGATCACCATTTTTTAAGCTTGTATAATGGTTTAATAAAATAGCTAAAAGATACATACTTTATGTGTTTTGCATACTTTTTATGAAACTTTTAAAAGATATTTTTATGTATGATTATATTAAATAGCTTATGCATGTCATTATAACCTATCATTATTTGTGCATAAATATAGTGACTTAAATTTGGAAATCTCACACACACATCTCCCACATGTAATACACACACCAGATACATATGCCATATGAACTAAAGTAAAGCCTGTATATAAGGACCATCCATGGTACTTAAGAAATATGGACTTTATTGGCAGGTAGTCTTTTATGTAGAGGTTCTTTTGGGTTTGGATTTAAAGTCATATTCAGTATCTAGAAATGTAAAGCCCTAAACGATAAAGACTTTACAAATAAAGAAAATCAATCATATTCATCAAAGACCAATCATATTCATCAAAGATCAATCATATTCGTAAAAAATCAATCATTTCATCAAAAATCAATCATATTCATCAAAGATCAATCATATTCATCAAAGATCAATCATATTCATCAAAGATCAATCATATTCATCAAAGGTTAATCATATTCATCAAAGATCAATCATATTCATCAAAGATCAATCATATTCATCAAAAATCAATCATATTTATCATAGAAACTTCCAGAATCTTAATATTGAAAGTCACTTTCTGTACCCACCACTATGGTAGCTCAGTTGGTAGAGTGTTCACTTCGTATGTGGTTGGTGGAGGGTTCCAACCCTGACAGGGTCTGACCAAGACTTGAAAATTGGTAGTGACTGTTCTTTTGCCAAGCACTCAGCATTTAGAAATGAAAGTCAAAGGGTCCCTCGGATGAGACCTTAAAAAACGATGTCTGCATCATGGCAAGTGTGGCATATTAAAGAACCCTCCCTGCACATTACCCTAAGTGCACCACAAGGGTAAAAATTTCTGCCACTTCACCTTTAGCTGGTGATGTCTTGATATAAGTGAAATATTCTTTAGCACATAAACCCCCATTAAATCAATCACATTCTGTACCTAAACTTCCAGAAACTGAAAATTAAAAATCAAGTTTAAGATGTCAAGCTTTGCAACATTAGAAATTCAAAGTTATAAATCTAAAGAATGAAACTTACAGGAACTAGAATCTAATTTCAAGGCACTTGATTAAAATGTGTTTGTAATTTAAATAAACCATTAGTAACTAGGATAAACTATGACTATATAGTTAGTAAAACAAATAGTATTAGTATTTTCATGTCACAAAGTAACTAACAGTCAGATCAAAACATTTGGATGATAGGAATTGGGAGCTGAAGGATGCCCAAAAGAAAAATATTTTTTAATTGGAAAGCGGAATTGTTACACATCGATTCTAGAATCTTTTAAAAAATTCAAAAAAAAAAAAAAAAAAAAAAAAAAAAAAAAAAAAAAAAAAAAAAGCATTTTTTTTATTTATTTATTTTTTTTTTGGCAGAGTTTAGACTGATTACATTAAATTATTGCTCTTTTCTATGAAAAATATTTAATGGTACTTTCACTTTAAAACAACAAGGAAGAGAAAAATCCAAAATCAGTCTATGAAATAAATAAATAAAATAATATATAAATAAATAAATGCAACAAATAAACAAAATAAAAAAAAGTAAAAAATGTGTAAAAACTTACATAAAAAAGTTATCATTCCCTTGTCTGCATATTAGAGGATGTGTACATACATTCTAGATTGAACTGGTTCACCATTAAAAACAGGACCTCGTCAATTTGGCATCTACCCAGATCTATATACTCATAATTTTAATTTTTTTTTCCTTTCAAATCATTTTTTTTTAAGATTTAAATGTCAGGTATATTCACAAGAATGACATCAAAATCTTTTCCTCTGTTACAATAATATAAAAATCATGTCACTTTAAACCTCCCACACCACATATAATATATAACATAAAATTTATCCTTTGACTATCAGCTGATTTTTAAATCCCTGGGACATTTTAAAACCTGGACATAGCTATTGACGTGCATGTTAAACTATATATATGTGATATATATATAATGATCAGCTGAGAGTACACATATCTAACACTTACCTTTACATTTGTGTTTTAGGGGGATGTTTTCAAAAAAATTTTATGTCCCACTTTTTGTTACTGCAGTTCAATTCTGAGTGCAATAAACTTGTCAATTTTGAGTTTTTATATATATGTAAGATCCATGGTATATATTCTAAGAATTTCTTCACAAGAATGATCAACATAAAGAGTATTTAAATGCCTAGATTTTTGTGATGAATGAATGAAAAGTTTGTAACAAGCTCATCCCCCCAGAGGTAGACTTGACAAATCAGAAGTTGTAATTCTGGACCAGTCTGGACATGTCCTAATCATCATATCGTGAAGGTATATTATCTGAAACCTCACCCATTTTAATATACCTACATGTATGTATACCATATATATTTGTTCACCTTTCCGTTTTGATCAGATTTTTCGGAGGTTCATTAAAGATTACGTGTCTCAAACTGATTTATACAGTGTTTCATTTAAACTTTAATAATTAGATATTTGTTTGTTTAGACTCGGGATTTACCGATGTATCCTTAATTTTATGATAACATTTTCATTTCTCGTGATAAAAACCACTGATATATATTCTGCTTTTATCACTAAAACTTTTAGCACCTACTTCTATGCTACATGTTAACATCAGATTGCGAAATGATATCTACAAGTTCAATCAAAGTCCTAACATCAAATGAATCTTTGGCATAATATTACCTGACTTACGGATAATTTTACCTGTGATTTTTCAAATGTTTAAGGAACAAAGGAATGTTAAATGTTCATCAAGCTTTACCTGTATATATGTTTACTTATATAGGTATAATATATACTATAGATTTATATATAACCCCATTGTCTGACCGTATAGATTTGTTACTTTTACCCATTCAAATAACACTTGACACCCTCTTGTCAGTGAATGATAGAAATGAAGATGAGTGATAAAAGTCACTATCAGGGGTGGGAATTTGTCAGGAAGGACAGGGTATTGATAAGGTTAAGGGTGGGATTTTGTCAAGATGAGCCTGTTACTCATTTTCTTTAAGATACTTGTTTAAACATAATTATACTTCTGTTGATAGATCTTTTGTTTATTAAATAATCCTTAAGCATATTAAAAGTAGAATTTATAATACTAGTAGATAACACATCATAACAACAGGAAAACGTGAATTTTGGTTCTTTTCTTAAACTTTAACGTCCTGTCAATAGATAGCTTTCGTGGAAATTTGGGTGCAGTTTATTGGTCTGAGATTTTATCCTTAAGCTAGTGGTCATGCACAAATATTTGTTGTGTATCATAACTGAATTCCTTCATGACTTTCAGTGTTACAAACATTTCCTCAACATTAGGGTGGTAACACTTTTAGTATACAATATTTTTATTATACAAAGTAAGCTTAAATCTTTTTAATCTACCTTTTTAGTTAAATTTTGAATCTTTTTAAATGTGTTATTTCAGTTGGATTTTGAATCATTTTCAGTCTGCTATGCCGGGTAGTGTTCAATCCAGAACTGTTGTTGATGGGGTTGTCCTTGCACCTTTGTGCTAAATACTTATTCGGACATTTGCCCACTTTTTACTCTGTAATCAACCATAGTGTCTTCACAACCAATGTGCTGAATCCATATTTAGACACTTGTTGACTTTTTGCTTTATAATTAATTTTTAATGTGACATGCTGTTAAATTTGTGATATTTATGAATTTGTACCTGCCTAGCCAGTTAATAGTGTAAAGAATAACAATGGATTGCTTTAAGATTTTGGCAGTATTGAGATATGATGTCACTTATTCCAGTGTGAAGTTATTAAATGTTTAACCTTTGATAATGGATAGTGGATGTGTTTATTGTTTATCATCCTGGTATTTACTTTGTTTACTTTTGATTTGGCTCTTATTTACCCACTTTAATGCCTGAATAAATAAAATACAAATATTGCATATTCTAACACATTAGTAAACCCTGATAAAAATGGAACCTATTTAGTTCAAGTAAAGAAATAAGTAAGAGGTAGCAGTTTACTTAAAAATCCTCACCAAAGTGTTATGTTTTAAAGAATTTCTATTCATTTGTTATTTGACAGTCTGTGTTACATGACCCTGTTTTTTCTCTTTTTTAGCCTTTCCTTTATAAAATAGTTCTGTTGTTATCTGTGTGGTAAAGATTGTGAATTACCCAGCCTAATTAGAAGGAAGCAAACATAGCACATGTACCAACATACTTGTATATACTGTTAGCCATTGTTTCATTTAAACTTGTCAAAGTTTGTGAACTGACTTTGAAACTATTTAATGCATTGGTTTGATTTGTTAAAAGTTGTTCAAAATTCACAGGCAAGAATGTCACCAAGTTAAAATTGTCCCTGTAGGTAACTTGTACTGTCATTGTAAACCGTCTTTGTACAGAATTTTTCATGTCCCTGTCAGAATTATTTCACCCATAGAAGCAATCTGTTTTGAAATGGTAGGGGAAACAAGAGTGCCTGGAAAAAAATCACCAATCATACAAACTTTCTTGCACTGGAATCTGATTAAGTGGGATTTAGACCTTCTGGCAAGATTCACTGTTATCAATGAGGTGATAATTAACACTTTTCTGCATGGTGTAGAAAAGAGTCTGTTATTTGTTTTCTTTTCTATGCAGAGACATGAAACAAGGAAAACGGTTACAGTTGATTATTGTTACAAGTATCACATTTTTTCTGCACAGACATCTCATCTTATATAACTGTTTCATATAATTAGACTTGTTATAGAATGGAGTGTAGTTAAGTGGTGATGTTTTTGGACCTAGTTAAAATTCTTTCACTTATTTCAAGGCAGTCAGTTCTGGGATGGTAGAGGAAACCAGAGTGCCCAGAGAAAACCACTGACCTTCAGCAAGCGAACTGACAAACTTTCTCACACTAGGATCTGTCCTGAGTGGGATTCGAACCCGGGCAGTAACAGGTGCTGTAACTTGTAAGCACACACATTAGACCACATGGCCACCAAGGCCCAAGTTTTGTTTTAGACCAATTCCCATTGATTGCAAAGATGTTGAAAGAAAAATGCAGACCCCGAGTGGAGTGGAGTAGAGTAATGGTGTTAACATTCAAGTAAAGATTCTTTCACTTATATTGAGAGGATCATTTCAGAAATTGTGGAGGAAACTGGCCAGAGAAAACCACTTACCTCCTGCAAGTGAAACGACAAACTTACATGATGAAAATGGCCAATTAATAACTGATTATTTACGCGTAATATGACTATTGTTTTGATTATTGGTATAATGAAAACTGACAGTTCAGAATAGAGGAAGTGGCTTTATATTATTTGTCAAATCATAAAAAAGGGGAAAAATGCTGAAAAATTGTTATGAGAAAAGAATACATAAATCTAATCTGAATAATCAAATTTTTGGTTAAGTAATAACATAGAGATACTTTACTAGTAAATTCTACAAATATTTTAGTTTTTGGGAGAAAAAAATATATTTTATGAGTTCGCCTCGAGGTATCTTTATTCTCTGTGAGAACTATGAGAAAAAAAATCAGGTGTTAATTTATAAATAGTAAACTGTATAATTATGAACTTTGTAGCTTTGAATATGTTTAACAGCTAAACTGACAGACCAAGTCCCTGTCAGGCAAAAATGTGTTATCATCACTGTGGGATTATAGAAGTAGATAGGTAGGGGGTTGTAAGTGAGAGATAAGTGAAGGGATTGATGTTTTTTATCAAGATAAAATCACCAGATATAAAGAAAATACTTAACTTTTGTTGTTTTTACCTATCTCTTACATTTGAACAATTTATACAACCTATGTTAAGCATCTAAAGTGCCCCAAATCCTGTTATATGTGGCTTTGTAGTACATTAGCATTGATTAGATACTTGTCAGCAAGATTACTGATTATCCAAATACCACAGCAGTGTGTGTGTGTGTGTGTGTGTGTGTGTGTGTGTGTGTGTGTGTGTGTGTGTGTGATTTCAGGAGAGAGACAGATTTCAGATTTCAGGAGAGAAAGAGAGAGAAAAGAGAGGAGAGAGATAGATTTCAAGTTGTAATAAGTCTGTTTTGGAGTACCTTTACTGTAGGGTATGTACTTTACCAACTGGGCTACACTGTATGTATTTTACCAACTGGGCTACACTGTATGTACTTTACCAACTGGGCTACACTGTATGTACTTGGGCTACACTGTATGTACTTTACCAACTGGGCTACACTGTATGTACTTTACCAACTGGGCTACACTGTATGTACTTTACCAACTGGGCTAAACTAGACACTAGACACTTCTTTCTGCCCTAAAGTTGAGTTTCTTATGATAGACACAGATTTTCTCGCTAGTTCTCATCTCAGCTAGACCACAAAGTCATTCAAACATGATAGGGAAAAAAGTCACATTTTGTGCTGAATGATCTTCAGCCAAATGTTTAAGGCTTAGAGCTTAAAGTTACTATGTTTACAACCTACCGGTACTGTTTAAGTATTAGTGTTGTCAATTATGTTATGGTTGTGTATGGGTCATTTTTTAAAATAATTTTTTATGAATTGGGCTTTAAAAGATACAACACCATACTACTGGACTATTTGAATGAATTTAAAGTTATATAGAGAGATTGATTGATGAATAAAAAAGAAATCTTTAATGTCATTATCTTTTCAATGGTTGATTTTGCTTTCACTGAAAGCCTAAAATATTTATATCTGTTACAGTGATCAAAAATGTGATAAACAGTTATTTAATATTTCCAAAGATTACATGTACCATCCATAATACACTTTTACAGCTATCATTTCACACTTGGTAATTTTCTTCAACTTGATCCTAGATGGGTTGTTTTTTACTGTATACATGACAAACTGTAACTATATTTTGATTTACAGACTGTTAAAAACACTTTTACCCAGTAAGAAAATTAATTATTCTGAGTTATCATTTTAAAGTCTTAAATATCAAGTGTGATATTAATCTAGTTACTCATGGTAGGGGCAGTTTGTCTGGGTATTTGAAATATTTTTCATTCCAGGGATTAGTGTGTTTGTACCCCGTTTATTTAGGATCTAGCTTGTGTATTAGGTTTCAGTGAATCTTCTGGCAGTAAAATGGACTATTAGGCTTCATAATTTATGGTTTTACAATGTGTAATATTAAACTTATGTTCATTCCAAAGTATAGTAAAATTACACAAGTTTTATAAAAATTGTGTAGAGTTATGAATGGCCAGTGTACTTTTCTTCCTCTGAACAATATAATTTGTGACAATAAAGATAAGTCTTGTGAGACTGTAGTAACTGATGGACTAAGTTATTAACCTTAATCTTTAGACATAGTCTGTATAGTGCAGGTTCAGTGAGATTGTAAAAATTAACATTTTATTGTATTGAAGGATTACAATAATTAAGGGTGTGCAAGTATAAAAAAGTATTTCTGTTACTCTAGATTTGACATGTGTAACAAAAAAAAAATAAAAATAAATAAAAATAAAAAATAAATAAAATAAAATAAAAAATAATAATTAAAAAAAAAATGTTACTTTAAACATTGTTTCTTGCATTGTTAAAATAAGGCCAACCTGGAACCCAGAGATCTTTTACATAAAATATTTTAGAATCTCCTTTATATTAATATAAGGTATAATCAGTATGATTAAAATTTCAAGCTAAATTGTGAGATTTGTTTGTTGTATTTCCTGGTCTGTTCTATACATATCTTGCTAATCTACAGCAATTAATCAACCCTATTTTTAAAGATAATTACAAGTGATGCAAGATCAAGAAACTGTATTTATATAGGCTTCTGTGTTTAAAGTATAAATTAATAAATTAACAGTTTTGTTGATGGTGGGTCTGGGTATATTTAACTTGAAATTTAGATACTAACATCTTATTGATAATGTAAGTCTGTATAACTAAGTCGGTGTACTGGCAACAAATGTAACAAATGCAGCAGTTGATGCACCATACTATCTTACTTAACTGTTGGTGTTATCAATGTTGAAACCAAATTGGTAACAACATTGTTATTAAGACTTATCTGAAGTATATTGAGATGTAGTATTTGTGCAATTTTGGCTACCCTATATTGTGAAGCATTTGATACCATTCATGTTGTAAAGAATAGAAAAAAGACTTACCTAACAAACTGCTCATATTCTTTAGGTTAACATTAAGCAATCATTCTGAAATAAATCAAAAATATTGTCCTAAAAATAACCATGTATGTGAGGTATACTAAATTTTTAAGTACTTCTTAAAATTGATATATTTCATAATAGAATGTCCAAATAATTTCTTTATATAGCTGACATGGACAGAGTTAACTGTACAGAAATGCTATAATGTCATACTTCTGGAATGGTTATTGTGATAAGCTTTAGCTTAATCCAGTGTTTTACATGGACGGAGTTAACTGTACAGAAGTGCTTATGTCATACCCCAGGCATGGTTATTGTGATAAGCTTTAGCTTAATCCAGTGTTTTACATGGACAAAGTTAACTGTACAGAAGTGCTTATGTCATACCCCAGGCATGGTTATTGTGATAAGCTTTAGCTTAATCCAGTGTTATACATGGACAGAGTTAACTGTACAGAAGCGCTTATGTCATACCCCAGGCATGGTTGTTGTCATAAGCTTTAGCTTAATCCAGTGTTTTACATGGACAGAGTTAACTGTACAGAAGCGCTTATGTCATACCCCAGGCATGGTTGTTGTCATAAGCTTTAGCTTAATCCAGTGTTTTACATGGACAGAGTTAACTGTACAGAAGCGCTTATGTCATACCCCAGGCATGGTTGTTGTCATAAGCTTGAACTTTATTCAGAGTTTTACATGGACAAAGTTAACTGTACAGAAGCGCTTATGTCATACCCCAGGCATGGTTGTTGTCATAAGCTTTAGCTTAATCAAGTGTTTTACATGGACAAAGTTAACTGTGCAGAAGTGCTTATGTCATACCCCAGGCATGGTTATTGTGATAAGGTTTAGCTTAATCAAGAGTTTTACATGGACAAAGTTAACTGTACAGAAGTGCTTATGTCATACCCCAGGCATGGTTATTGTGATAAGCTTTAGCTTAATCCAGAGTTTTACATGGACAAAGTTAACTGTACAGAAGTGCTTATGTCATACCCCAGGCATGGTTATTGTGATAAGCTTTAGCTTAATCCAGAGTTTTACATGGACAAAGTTAACTGTACAGAAGTGCTTATGTCATACCCCAGGCATGGTTATTGTGATAAGCTTTAGCTTAATCAAGTGTTTTACATGGACGGAGTTAACTGTACAGAAGTGCTTATGTCATACCCCAGGCATGGTTATTGTGATAAGCTTTAGCTTAATCCAGAGTTTTACATGGACAAAGTTAACTGTACAGAAGTGCTTATGTCATACCCCAGGCATGGTTGTTGTCATAAGCTTTAGCTTAATCAAGTGTTTTACATGGACAAAGTTAACTGTATAGAAGTGCTTATGTCATACCCCAGGCATGGTTGTTGTCATAAGCTTTAGCTTAATCAAGAGTTTTACATGGACAAAGTTAACTGTACAGAAGTGCTTATGTCATACCCCAGGCATGGTTATTGTGATAAGCTTTAGCTTAATCAAGTGTTTTACATGGACAAAGTTAACTGTATAGAAGTGCTTATGTCATACCCCAGGCATGGTTATTGTGATAAGCTTTAGCTTAATCAAGTGTTTTACATGGACAAAGTTAACTGTACAGAAGTGCTTGTGTCATACTCCTGGAATGGTTGTTGTCATAAGCTTTAGCTTAATCCAGTGTTATACATGGACAGAGTTAACTGTACAGAAGTGCTTGTGTCATACCCCAGGCATGGTTGTTGTGATAAGCTTTAGCTTAATCCAGTGTTATACATAGACAGAGTTAACTGTACAGAAGTGCTTGTGTCATACCCCAGGCATGGTTGTTGTCATAAGCTTTCCCTTAATTCAGTGATACTAACTTGATGCCTGCAGTTCTTGTTAGACAAACATTAATATTTACTAACTGTAGAGAGTATTTATTTTTTGTCAAGTATTTTCTCAACAAAAATTCTCCAAAAAGCACAACCAACAAAAACAGTTCTCTGAAGTCAGACAGTATAATGGAAACTTCTACCTTGAACATTATTTAGGTATGATTACTGTGAGATGAGGCAGCCTTGATGGTTCATCCATGACTATTTTACAGATTAGATAATTCTGTTTTTCTCTAGTTTCAAAAAATAATTACCAGTACCAAATCTTAAGTAGGTCAGACCAGGAAAGAAAAAAAAAAAACCCACCAATTTGTCTGAAGGCTGTACATAAAAAACAATCTTATTGGAGTTCTTATCAATCTGAATCACCTTATTAAGCATACCACTGTACGCACTAAAAAAAAAAAAAAAAAAAGAAGAAGAAGAAAAAAATAATGATAAAGATTGTATAATTTTTTGGCCTCAAGATATGTTTTCACAATGTTTAAGTCAATTTTTTGTTGAGAAATAAACTCCCCAAAGCAAAATGCCTTGAACTTTTTAACATTTAATGTATATGTAATAGAGTTTTGTTTTTGCATTGACCATGAGGGTTATCTGTTATACAAGATATACAGTGACTTCTACCAGGGTGATTTACCGATACGGATTAACATAGAGAAACATCAGTGTTATCAAATAATCAGATTAAACTGCTGGTACCAGATCTACAATATAATTAAACAATTGGGATGGTTAGCAGGATAATTGGGAGGAGCTGGTTCTGTTTTATCTTCTAAGTGGGGATTTTAAGGTCATTTATGATACAGAATTATTAACGCTTCTGGTTGCAGCTTTTTTTTCTCCAGGCTTAGAGATAAATTCTCAGATTTGTGTCTTAGCCAACCAAACCCTAACCATCACTCATTTTATGGCTTTTAGTGACACACCTTATTGTACCTTAGTTCAGATCAACATGATCTTGGATATTGGTCAAGAAATCTTGTTTGGCCATTTCTCAAATAAAAGCCAAGTCATGTTGCCATGAAAATATATTTTTTATCAGATTATGAAAAATGATAATTGCTGTTCGAGTGAATAGAAATGGTCACTGTTTGGTCATATTGCTGAACAATTTAAGGTAATAGAAATGGCCACCATTTTTTGTGTCTAAACTGCTATTGGTTAGAGATTATTGCTTCACTGCAGGCTTAAGATAAAGCTTTTACTACTTAATAAGCTAATGAAAAGTAAGTGTATTTAGAAGTGATTTCAGTTTCCCCAGCATCCAATACTTTGATATATGAGTAACTGGAACACCTGTAAATGAAAATACGACTTCTTTGCCTCCTTCTATCACTTTAGTTTTTTTTTTTTTTGAAAATGACGACAGGTGGACGGATGGATGGATGGATAAGTGAATGAAGTTATGGAATTTGAAGGATTACATAGAATGTGTGTGGTAACAAAAAACTAATAAATAATGTAGAATTTCCAGAAAATGTGTAACAGATTTTTTAAAAAAAGAATTGCTAATGATAAAGAAAACAAGTAATAAATGACACATGGGTCAGATATACACAATAGATAAAACAGATTTACCTGATTCAGATACAAAATAACTAACAGGAAACATGTAGAAAATGATTTAGATAGAAAACAACAAAGAGCATACCTGTAAAAAATTGATTGTTTATAACTACTGTAATCAGTAGAAGTTACCGTAAGTATGTACTTATGTTCAGTCAAATTTAGAATACCATGTTTTATCAGTTAGATTATTTGTGTACTTTAAACGGCTAACTGTCTGAATCTTCCTGAAGTGTTTTCTTATGTTTCTTGTTAGTTCTAGCAGATTAAGAAAATCATAAAAATAAAAATAAAAATATCTTTATACAAGTAGTTAATCTGTTTTTATCATTTAAGTAGGAGCCAATTATTCCCCATCTTAAAAATTCTAGTCTAGTAATGAAACTATTTAGATGATCAAGGGAGATAAATCTTCATAAATCCTGTTCAATTAGCTATATGGCTTTTCACAATACAAGGGTTTCATTTTAGGTGCAGGTAACCGAGGAAATAAACACATGTCAAGTGGTTAGCTGAATCTGTTAGGTTTGTAGACTAGTGGAGCTCAAGTTATTTTAATTTCAGTTTCATATCACTAGCCTCTTGCTGTTTGTTTCAGTTAATTTGAAATATAACTAGAATATATAATTGCAAGCAAGTATATGTCTGTGTATCAGCTTGCTCACTCTCTCTTTTTTGTTTTATTTGTTTTTAAACAGACTATAGTTTTAAGCATTTTGTCGTGTGTGTTTATTCAAATTATTAAGTGTAAAAATCTAGATTTAAGTGGACAAAAAGTGCATAATTAGTTTTTTTCCAAGGATATGCCCTTAGGGTGTATCCCTCACAAAAGAAGTCCTAGGTTGTTGTCTTTTCAAATTCCAAAAAAATGGTGAGGAAGTGATCTTCCCATGGTCAATCCCTACCAGTTGACAAAATTTTAACCTGAGAAGAAACAAATGAGGAGATGCCTCTGGAAAAAAAAAATTGGTCAGAAACGAAGGAGAATAATAAAATAATAATTAATAATAATAATAAAGATTATGAATAACAAGATGTCTACTGATACACAGTCATAATAAGAATTTTAATTAAATAATTCCTTCTTCTAACAGCCAAGAAAAGAGATGATATTTTTGTTCTGTAGGATCATAAAGCCATGTCCAAGCATACTTACATTGGTAGTAGGCAAATGTTATATAAAAGACAAGTTTATGTAGTATTCTACATGTGGTTAATGCTATCTTAAAATATTTTCAGCAAGAATAGGAAGAACAAGACTAACACAGAAGGAAGTAGATAACTGGCTAAAGAACACTCCATCAAGATCTAAAGGCAGTAGCAAACTGTTCAGAAATATACATAACAATGGTAACATATATATATTACTTATATTTTTAAGAAATTCTTTTTACCTTTACATATGTATTATTATGAAAATCCTTACTAATACAAATCTGCTGGATTAGTAATGGGGTAGTCTTTTTCATACAGTAGCAATTGGTCCACTTCCTGCCTAGCAACAAGACCTTATGAGTAGCATTTGAGGTTCAAATTTTATCATTGTAAACTTATACTTTTTGTGTAAGTGAGCTGTTTTCCAGAATACTTTATGGAAAAGGTTTTGGCTCCAAGGCACTTAACCTTCTCAAGTAAAACTACAGGAAAATATTTTCTTGTGGGATATGTTAATGATCAAATAACAGGGTTCTCGATGCCCGGTATTTACCATGTGATGCCAAGTATCTACCATTTGATGCCTAGTAATGTTTGTTTAAGTCTACCATGTGATGCCCAGTATCTTCTATGTAATGCCCAGTAAGTGTATCATGTGATGCCCACTATGTTATGCCCATTAATGTTTAAGTCTATCATGCAATGCCCAGTAATGTTTGTTTAAAACATTTATATCCATTTGGTATGGGGTTACTTAGTTAATATTTTTTTGGGGAAAAATCTCCATGAAATTGTGATGGTCATTTCTGGGATGGGAAAGGAAACCAGATTGCCTGGGGGGGGGGGGGGGGGCATGTTCCTTTAGCAAATGAAACAATTCTTCTTGCACTAGGAACTGCCCAAGCAGGATTCAAACCCAGGCAGTGAGAGGCAATGCAATTAGTAAATTTGTCATTAAGACCACTTGGCCACAGAGGCAACTGTTATGGGTATGGGTCACTTTGTACATTGAAAAATTCCATTGAATCGAGTAAAAATGTAACTAGGGATTTTATGCCCCAGTCAAGACTTTTCACTTATATAATAAATAGTCAGTTCTCTGATGGTCGAGGAATAAAAAATGTTCTGAAAAAAAACAACTATCTGCAACAAACTAACAGACTTACTAACACTAGAATGTGCATGATTGCCCATAAGACTATAAGTAATTAGGTTAGCATTATTAGCTACTTCGTCGATCATTTTTCTGAACTCTGTTGTCTATATTATTTGAAAAAGAACTTGATAAATATTAAATGAACATTTTACTTACCTTAATGGCCATTGCTTATTTTTAAGAACCAGTTATTTTCCCAATTTTTAGTAAATGGCATTAGATGATTTGATGTGGTATTATTGACTTATTCCTTTATAATAAATCTTTGTTAATTGCCTCATCTTTTATATTGTGGAATCAACACAAATTTATAATTCAGTTTCCAGCAGATTTCTAGATTTTTGCCAATTTACATTGGGTATGTTGACGTACATAAAATTTATGTTAATTTGAGTGATTTCGTAATAACTGTATTTTTTTTCAATGGATACAATTTACCTAGGACCAGACATCATCAATGTTCATTAAGAGATAACATCATGAGAAATGATGTGATGTCGTAAATGTTTGACCCTGAAGTTAATAAGTGTAGTAAGAATGTTGTAATTTTCTCTTTTTTGAGTCGTAATGAGTCTAATTAGTAGTATTTATCTACCGATTGAGAGTAACATGTGTTTTTATACATGTGTTTTACTCCGCAGCTTTACAAAGATTACTACGGGGAAAATTTCATCACCTACTGTTTACTCATTTGTTATGCTGTCACTGAATTAATTATTGAACTCATTATTTAAGAACAAACAATGAGGACGTCTTCATGTACAGTAAATCCTTGTTTTATAGCCAACATCTGATGTTGTAAATCTATATACACCAACATTAAAACAAAGCAGTGGATATTATTTTATCATGTTGTTTATCTGTACTTTTGTCTTCAAACATTTAATTTAAGACTTTAACTAGTCCTACAGTTTTTAATGAAATTTTAACAAAAATTTGGTATGTTTGTTTGTTATGGCTTGAAGTGCAAAGACAAGCAAACATGAAATTGATTCTCTGGTTTGAAAACTTCATGACAATAATCATGCTTCAGAATTGAGGCCTGTCCGTAAACTTGATATGTATTATAAATTCTCTTATATGTTCTTGAAGAGAAGAGAAGAGAAGAGAGAGAGAGAGAGAGAGAGAGAGAGAGTAAAAAATTAAAATTTTCAGATTCAGGACTGGTTCATAATGTCTCATTTTAGATTTAGATATTGTGACAAGATGACAAAATAATTGGACATTGTGACAAGATGACAAGATCATCATTAGAGTGGCATTATAACATGCAAGTTCTTAGTTCTAATACAATTTCTTTTTATAAATCATGACCTAGACAGGAATTATCTGTAGAAATGTAAAAACCAGAAAAAAATGTTATGCATGCATGCACATGCAAGCATGCATGCAGTTATGCACACATAAGCACACCACACACATATTTGTAGAAACACACCCATACATCCCTACATATGCACACACTCTGATGTGGTAAAATTCAAAACTGATCAATTTTATAAAACAAAAGGCTTTTAATAATTCATGTTCATGCCAAAAATGTCATATGGTGATACAAGCCAATGCTAGTCTTTAATGGAGGTGTAGGTGTTGGATTTCCCATGATCCTTTTCTGCTCATGATCATGCAGACTTTAACTGTTACATTATTCATATTTAACAAGCTTGATGTTTTCCTTCTTAACTCAAATCTAACATCCTACTTCCTGAAAGCTATCTTAAACTGTGAAAAAAAATGTGAAAATCAAAAGAAATACTTGTTATACCCTGACAAAAACTGTTTCCTGATTTATTTTATTATTTCCAAAAATATTTCCAAATAAAAATTCTTTTTCTGAAAATACACATATAATGACTTGATGTACTTAGGAACACATCTTTAGCCTTATTTGTTAATGATAGTTTCCTTGTATCTGATTTTAGATCTGTACATTTTGGAATGTAACAGTGAACAACAAAGGTTGTCTTTACCATCTTGTAAGAAGTTTCTTTCAAAGGTCACTTAGACAAAATACTGGACAAATGACCATGTGATATTAAATTGTAAATTCTAAGTGCTTACAATAAAAAAACCCACCTTAATATTGTCAAAGTTTTCAAGTTTTTAGCAGAACCTTTTCAGTATTATATACTGAAGCTCAGGTACATTATTTCATTATAGTACAGACTGCAAGCTAAAAATTCAAATTTATCCAAGTCTTTAAGTTCATATTGATGTGAGAGAGAGAGAGAGAGAGAGAGATCGAGAGAGAGAGAGAGAGAGAGAGTAATGGTGTTTAACGTCCCAGTCAAGACTATTTCACTTATATTGAGACGTCACCAGCTATAGGTAAAAGTGCAGAAATTTTGCCTGTGCGTTGCGCTGATGGCATTATACAGCAGGGTTCTATATCTGGCCATGCCTGCCATGACACGGGACCTCGTTTATTTTAATTCCCATCCAAAAGAACCGTGACTTTCATTTCGTAATGTCGAGTGCTTGGCAAAAGAACAGTCACTACCCACTTTCAAGTCTTTGGTCAGACCCGGCCTGGTTCGAACCCACGACCTTCCACTTACGGAGCAAGCACTCTACCAACTGAGCTACCGCAGAGATGCCACATCTCATTGTGTAAAATTTTTAAGCTTGCAGAAGATAAGTTTTTTCTGTGGACACTCTTGTTTCCTCCACCATTCCTGAACTGACATAATAGCTATAAAGTGGAAGAATCTTGACTTTGCCGTAAAACACCATTCTCTCCAGTCTACACTCCATTTGTCTTGAGTGATGCTGGATTTTGGTTCGATTGACGTTAAACATCTAACAATTAAGAAATAGAATTCCCCTTATAATAGGACATTAGTCTATATTCCAAGCAAACCAGATTTATTTATCAAAAATACAGACGTAAAATGTCTGCATGAAGAACAAACACATGTTGGCTGTGCCTACAAGAACCTTGAACCTTGAATGTAAGTCCATTGCTTTTAACTCAAGTCATGCACTCAACATACAGATTACAAGACTTAATAATAATCTGTTGGATATCTTCTTGGGGTAAATTTATGATTGTTTAATGTTTATAATATATCAATTTACAATAATTAATTAATAAACATTCACACCTTGTATGTTGTAATAGACAGAGCCATTTCTTAACAGTTTTGTTAACATTTGTACCTTCTCTCGTAGTTATGATTTTGGCAACATCTCAGGAAAAACCTCCAGACAGTCTAGATGGGTGTCCTATAAAATAATGGCTGTAAAATAATGTAGATTCTCTTTTATGTTGTAATTTGTAGATCGTAATTTAAATCGATAGTGACAACCTCCCATAATATTAAAAAGGATATCGAAGTACAGCAATTGGTTGAATATAGGTGTGTTACAAAATGAATTTATTGTTGAACTGAGCCTCAATTATTGCTAAATGAGATAACATAAAAAAATAATAAATAAATTAAAAAAAAAAAAAAAATGATTGATTAAAAAAAACCTCTATAAGTTTGGTTTGTAAAGCTATTTATTGGAGAATATTACCACTAAACAAAATTAGTTTTTGTTGCATGCCGTGGCACATCTGTAAGATGTTAGATTTTTATTGCCATTGAAACAATTGTATGAATGATTTAAACTTATAGATAATTTTGATTAAATTATTTGAATCACATGCCTGCTCATCCATTAAAATCATTGTTTAATACCAGTCATCATAATTTCCAGCCTGTTTGGTGGGGGGAGTAATCTGTAGGAATTAACCAGTTTCGTGGTAGCATGTTTAACACCACTCGTAACATTTTCCTGCAGATGATTTAATAGCTCAAAGTTTGTATACTGTCTGTTCACTTCAGCATATTTTTTTCATGTTTGTAAATAAAAAAATTGAAAATTACCAATAGCGGTTATATTATTATTAACTAAGAACTGTGTGTAAACAACTTGAAAGATGTAGAAAATTTGTTGAGATCCTTAATATAAACTAAGCATATAGACTATAGTGAGAATTAAAGAACCACCCATGTTGTATTTACCATGCTGTAACGTTAGCCTACATGTTACACAGTACAGATGCTGCTTTTTAGAACAAACAGAAAATGTTTTTGACTTAATTCAAATGCCAATTAAACATTCTGACTGTTGCTGCAGTTAATTTAAAAAAAAAAAAATTAAAAAGTTTTAATTTTTGATTCCTGAAAAATTTAAAGAACAGACAACACATGTTAAAAGAGGTTTATATGTGTGGGCACAAAATTGAGTTAAACAGTCTCATTATAGATTTTGTGTGTGTTAAGTGTCCTCGGATAATACCCATCCACCCACTTTTGACTCATAAGCTGAAACACCTTAGTGGCTACTTGGATTAATGTACTACAGCAATATATGATAAGGAGGTGGGCATGCATAGAATGACTTAATATAATCTGTCATCTGTAAGATAATTGGCTGAGGAGCAAAAAGACGTCATCTTGGTCCTCATCAGATCCTTAACTTCAGTGATAGGTTGTGCGGGTAAAGATCTGGATAAGAGAGCAGGAATCACTTGAGTGCTGTATATAGAATATAGGATATAAAATGAATACTGCATATATATAATACACATATAAATCATTTTCTGGTACATTAGTACTTTGATTTCTGTCACATTTCTGTCTGGAATTAGATATGTAACTGATTCTGGCATGAAATATAAAAAATATATAATTATAATAGACTTAAACAGCCAGCATTTTACTCAAATATGAATATAAAAAAATGAGATATGTTGATGAAAAATGATCAAAATAAAACCAAATTAAAAAAGAAATTTCTTTACTACTGTTAAAACCTGCTAATTTAGATATCTTGTATAAAAAGAAGTAAAATTAAAAATGAAAACTGACTGCTTCTGTTAAGACCTCCTAATGATAGCTGGTAAAATACTTAACATCTGACATAGACTTGTTGTAAATTATGTGGGTTTTAATTCTCTTTAGATTATGTGTAAAGTTGTATAACTAAAACTAACAAAGATCATACAAACACACACCTGTTATGATAATCTAGCATCTATCTAGATCCAACTGATGACGAAGTTATAAAGAGATTTTAAAATATGTACAGAATAAGTCTAATCAGATTTTGGTTGTTTAGGTGCAACAAGATAAGTGGAAGCTTTATGTCTGATCAAGTCAACACAGTATGGTTTAATTATACCAGGGTGATTTTTTTTTTTTAAATTTTTTTTTTTGTTTTGTTTTTTTTTTTTTTTTGTGTGTGTGATGATGATGATGATGATGATGATGATGATGATGAAACCAAAATTATGGTTAATAGTATCTGTAAGTGTTTCTTAATCTGAATTTCTGAGATTTTTTTTTTATTATTATTTCTAACAGTTATATATCATCATGAGGTAATATATAACTATCAGTCTATCGAGAATTTTATTATCATGTAATCCTATTGAAAACAGTTTTTTAAAAACAAATTGTACTTGACTAACTTATACATTCTCTCTATCAGCAGAGTGTTAATTGTCACAAGATTTACTGATTTTCTTCAGTAGGTGAAAAATAGTTGTTGTTGTTTTTTTTTTTAAATAATTTTAAGATACTTTAGCCAAAGGCTATATTCTGTTTAAATGTCAAGTGATCTCCAAAACTCCAGTTGTATCCATAGCTTCACCATCACTAGAATTATTGGAAATTCATAAAGTAGACAGTGAACTTTGGTGCTACAAGATGTAAGGTGCTACAAGATATAGTCGGGTAGGTGGTGCAAAATGTAGTCAGGTAGGCTACAAGATGTAGTTGGGTAGGTGGTGCAAGATGTAAGGTGCTACAAGATGTAGTTGGGTAGGTGGTGCAAGATGTAAGGTGCTACAAGATATAGTCTGGTAGGTGGTGCAAGATGTAGTCAGGTAGGCTACAAGATGTAGTTGGGTAGGTGGTGCAAGATGTAGTCAGGAAGGCTGCAAGATGTAGTCTGGTAGGTGGTGCAAGATGTAGTCAGGTAGGCTACAAGATGTAGTTGGGTAGGTGGTGCAAGATGTAGTCAGGTAGGCTGCAAGATGTAGTTGAGTAGGTGGTGCAAGATGTAAGGTGCTACAAGATATAGTCGGGTAAGTGGTGCAAGATGTAGTCAGTTAGGCTGCAAGATGTAGTCGGGTAGGTGGTGCAAGATGTAAGGTGCTACAAGATATAGTCTGGTAGGTGGTGCAAGATGTAGTCAGTTAGGCTGCAAGATGTAGGTGGGTAGGTGCTACAAGATGTAAGGTGCAACAAGATATAGTCGGGTAGGTGGTGCAAGATGTAGTTGGGTAGGTGCTACAAGATATAGTCGGATAGGTGGTGCAAGATGTAGTCGGGTAGGCTGCAAGATGTAGTTGGGTAGGTGCTACAAGATGTAGTCATTAAGACTCATTTTACTGGTTAATCAAAACTTTATAAAACTTTTATCATGTCTTCAAAGGCCAGAAAAAGTTGCTTTCTTCAGACATAACAGTCTGCTGTTTTCAGCCATTGTCATAAATGTGAAACACTAATGTAAATGACAGGCTTTAATGGAAATATTGATGAGAAAAGGTCTTAAACACCCCAGTAAAGATTTTTTCTCTGACAGTGTAGGAGTAAGTTCCGAAATATTACCCAGAGAAAATTTACATCTGAGTGATAATAAGCACTGAATTTCTTAAGAAGATGCTTTAAACAACTTGCCCATTTAGGCCCAGAGTAGAAAAAAGTTGAGAATCAAAATATTATATACTGATACTAACAAATGCAGGAGATTCAATAGTTTGATTCTGTCAAAGTCAAACAGAACTCCAGGAGATTCAGTAGTTTGATACTGTCAAAGTCAAACAGAACTCCTAGAGTTTGATAATACCTTATAAAAAAGGCGTAGTCAACAAGTAAGATGACAGTACTTTGTGTACCATACCCTAAGATACCAGATTGTTATTGCAGTTTTTGTAAAATATACTTTAAGTGATGAGTCTGATCTGTAATTTATTACTTTACCTCATCTATAATTTATGAAAAAATCAGATCAGAGAAATTGACTTTTTGACCTTAAAAACTGACAAACCCAAACCCCTCAGTTTGTTTCAGATGGTAAGAAATCATGTCAGTTGGAATTACTGCAGGTTTAATTTTTGTAAATGAAAGCTTCAATATTTTTATGCATATCACTTAATCTCCCTGAGGTTAGAAGTAATGATAATTTACTGAATATAACAGCAAGATCTATACTACTCTTTAAGATCAAGGGAATTTGATATTATTTTGCACTTACACTATTTCAATTTTTTTTTTAGTATATTATAATTCATCTGAAGGGGGGTTGTAAATTTCTCTCTCCCTGTATCAGTTTTATTGCAGATACTAGTCTTTTGTGGTTTGGTCAAGTGCACCTACTTAGGTTTTTATGTAAAGATATTACTGGTTGAAATTATAGGGGAGAATGGATGAATAGGGTTATGTAGTATAGTTTATATATAGCAGTTTCTGCTAGTAAGTGAAGCTACTGGATAACTATTTCATGCTTTTAAATAAGTCATAAAAAATCCCCCAGCAGGGAGTTGCAATTTATTTTCCAGTACCAAAACTTAAAAAAAAAAAATTGTCTAAAAATGACTGTTAGGTTGGCACTTCTTACTGCACATGAAAACTCTGATATACGACCATTATAAACTGTTTAAACTTCATTTTCAAAACAGATCACTATATGTATTAATCGGCAATCAGCATGTAATTTCAAAATCAGGAAATCAGGAAATTGCATGATGATCCACTGAGAGTGGTAGGGAACTCTGGAGTGTCTAAAGAAGAGTCATTTACCGATTTTCAGTAACAGTTTATAAATCTAACTTGGATTATACAATGTACTAAGATTAGAAAGGTCAATATGAGGAATGAGACTATTTAGAATTAAGTTTGTCTTTGAAGTTTATGTCAATCAGTTTTTCAAAATAAATTAGAATCTGCATACAAAGACAACCCAGGGGACATGAATGTGGATTTTATAGACAGGTGGCCTTTATGTAGTGGATCATTTTGGTTGAAATTTGAAGCAAAGGGATTCTAAAACACAAGATTCCTGTGGAAGTGGTTACTATAGCAGGTTTTACTGTACATAAACTCAGAAACTACTAATTATGTTATTATTCATAATATAGAAAAAAAATTCACACTAAGGTGCAAAAATTACTAAATAACAAAAAAACATCTCAAATTAATTGACATTATTGTCAAATGAATACCAGCGTCTCTCCTATAAAAATGTGTAATATTATTAATTAATTACAAGATTTAACTGAAATTAAATGTATATACTTGTGTCTCAATTACAATAACTCTGGGGAAATTTTCACAGAAATTTGTAAATTGTTTTATTATCATTGATTAAACAGAATTAATTAAATACAAAACATATATTTTGTCTTTTAAGATATCAGTGGTTTTATTTCATTAGTAAAAGAAACATTTTTTCTTTTTTTCACATGACTATGTGTCTCCTTGATTAGTGTTGTGTAAATAAACTACTCTAATTGACTCTAATCACTTAACTTCTTAGCTAACAAAATGTCAATTAGGAAGTAATTTAATTTCAATTATAATTCTTGATGGGATTAATTAATGTGGATTAACTTTCAGACATAATCTGTTGACAAGATTAGTCAATTTGAATTGAAATGGAGTTATTTTTGTGATACTGTAATAACATGTTTTTCTATGTAATACACCTGTTTATTCTACCTGGGACCATTCGTTTGTCTCGGGTAATGTGTGATGTTTTTTACACCTTAATTAATACTAAAGAAGACAGGTAAATAAAGATGTTTTAGTAGTAACAATAATTGTCAAGACATTTTTTCTTTATCTAAATGTCACAGATAATTAAAAACCATGAATAAGATGTTTCATGGAATACAGCCTAAATGACTTATGAGACACTATGTAGCAAAGAAAAACTTGACCAGCAAAAACAATCTCTTGTTAAAATATTTTCAAATTTAAACAGTACCCTCTCAGTATTTCTATCTATAACTTGCATTTCCCCTTCTTTAAAGTATAGATTATATATAAAAATCGCATATTTGATATTTCTAGCAATAACTTGCATTACTACCCATTCGTTAAATATGGAATGTATATATAAATTACATATTTGATATAGAAAATCAATAACTTACCCCACACATTTTAGATGTATTTTTTTCCTATTAGTAATAATTTTAACCCATTATTACAAACAAATAAAATCTGGCTTTTATCCATTATTTTTTAAAAAAAACAGTAAGATCTCCCTCTAAAAATATTTTCCCTCCAGTTTTGTTTAAAAGCCTGAAGCACCAACAGATGGGAAGTCAACATTTGACTGATGGTAAAATCATGCCCTGCCTGCTGACTATGTTTGTGTGTGTCCAGAGAAGGATGTCTTTTGTTGCATGCTTACATTAAGATAGGAATTTTCTGCACAATAGCAGCACGTGGCAGCCCTGTTTGTATGCTCAACGGGGTGTGTGCATTCATTGTGTCTCAGTAAATGCTCGGATAAATTTGTTACTCTGACCAAACCTGTAATTTACAGCCCAGGCAGTCTTTAACTACACACAAAGTTTCTTCTTACAAGGGGTTGGAGTAAAATTTTAAATGAGATTCTTGTATATTATTTGAAAGTCTTCATGATAGCACACACACATTTTTATGAATTAAATTTTAATACATTTTAAGCATTTGATTTTGCCTGGGGTAGGAGGAGTTTTATGTATTTACTTATCCCAGTTTTTGTCCACCGGTAGTTATTATAACAACTGTCCTGTTGATGAGTTTAAAACTTCAGAAGGTTCTTCTATAATACACCTCATTTCACCATTAAGTTTTGTTAACTTATAAAGTTATTGTAAAGAGGGGATTATTTGAATAAATGTAATTGTACATGAAAAAAGAGGGATAAAAAATACTGGTGATACAATAGAGTAACAAAGTTAATCTCGAATTTTTTAAAATATATTTATGAACCAACAAGAAAATTATTTTTTTTCAAAGATTCAAAGTTACATAACAAAAAATGAAATTGAAGAGTATAGGCCATTTATATGGTTAGTAAAGCATTAAATGACAAAATTATGATGGAACAGTTTAATTTAGTGTTTAATCTAGAGTGAGAGAAAATAATGGATCATTTAGAACACCCTTTCAACATGACCTTTATTTCTGCGCTCTGCTCCACCCCTTTCTTATATAAATATAAAAATATTTGTCATATTGTCATCTAACTTATAACCTATAACCCATTATGTGAAAATAAGACTCAAATGTTTTTGAATAATATTACACAGATTGGCTTATACAAGGGCTAGCTTTGGGTTTATCATCAAGAAGCCTATATCTGATTTCAGACCTGTCACGAAGAAGCTCTGCAGAACTTAGAAATATTTCTTTACTTGTTTTAATATTCTTACCAATAGAATAACAACATAACACAATGAAAGACAAGTTGTTTTTCTGCTATCATTTTCTGGGACTTTTAATAAGAGTGAACTGCTTAATGGTTTTGATTTTGCAAATACAACATTGACAGATATGTAAGGGCTATACTATATAAGCCAAATTGTAATTGAAAGATATTGTAAATATAGCAAATATATTGAGATGGCCATGGCTGTAGAACATTTTCTTTGTAATTTCAAGTTATAAGTTCATTTACATAGCTGGATTATAGATAAATATCAAGTATTGATAATTATTTTACCACTGAGCATCAGGAGAGGAATCAGTATCTCAAATTTTAAAGTCTTATTTATGATCTGTAAAGAATCCACGACCTCCCTCTCTAGAGGCAGGCAATCAACCACTGAGCTACTAGGGCATTAAATGTTTGAGTTAAGATTTTGTTACTTATATTGAGGTAGTTGGTTTTTTGGGTGTTGGAAGAAACTGGTTACCCAGAGAAAACAAACTTTGGCAATTAAACTGACGAAAATTGTCACACTTGTATCTTCTAAAAGGTGATTAAAGCTTCATGGGATAGAGGTGATTTGTTGGCCTATATTTTACCCCAATCTTCCACTGAGGCCCCTTCAAACTTATATATATATATATATATATATATATATATATATATATATATATATATATATATATATATATATATATAATTGAGTGGAGTAAGGGTAATGGGGTGTAGGTAACTGAATCAATTTATCAATCCAAGGTCAGTGGGTCTAGGGGGTAAAAAAATGTATTTAAGAAATAAGAAAAAATAATAAAAAGCAATCTTCCGTAATAATAAAGCAATTTTCAGAAGTTTTTCCTTTTTAAAAGTGACATACAGTGGTAACGGCGCATACTCATAAACAACCATTTTAAGTTGAAATGTCATTAATTTTTAAATGAAACAAAAATTGCAGCCATTTCTCTGTTTAATAATATATATTGTATACATGTCAAGTTACTTCAAACACATTAATTTAAATGTATTTTAATAGATATGAAATTAAAACTTGTTTTTGAACACGCTAATAAACCCATTACACTTATATATAATTATAGTTGATTTTTTCCTAAAAAATCAAATTTTTTTGTCATTGAAGTCTGGGTGTATGTAAAAAATCTTTTTAAATGATGGTAAATTGTTAGATTTTTATCAAAATTAAGTGATTCAGGTGGCCATTATTGAAAGGTCTATTAATCAGGAAGTCTAGTTAAAATGACTTTTGATTCTTTTATGTGATCTTTGCTGTAAAAAGATGATTTCAAGGGTCTAATTAATCACACTTTAGTTAAATGAATAGTACCCCCTCTTGGCATCATTGGAATAGAATCCATTTTAAAATTCCCTATCTTTGATGTTATTGTAAAATCAAAACCTTTGTCAATTGAATCCAAATTTTTTAAGCCACAACCAGACTGCTGGTTAATTTCACTTTCAAAATCTCTGTAGAAAAATTCCAATAGAATGACATTTATTATATTAATCACCAACCCTCCTTCAAAAATAAAATTTGTATTCATCTGTACAACCATTGACAATTTTCTCTGATGTGGGTCTCTGGGATGTTATTTTAGCCCAATCTTAACCCCTATTTGTCTGCTTATTTTTCAACTCTTTTTTTTTATCTGTATAAATTTTAAAATTCTTTTGATGTAAAGTTTGGAGCATTTGAAGATGATGATCATGATTTTAATCCTATAATTACATGTTTGCGAGATATTTTTGTGATGACTTTGATAATAAGTCCTGATAACCTTGTTAAAAGTCAGTAATGAAGTTGGTACTGTGTATTAAATGTATTTAATTTGATTGCTTTAACGGAAATTTAATGTACCTTCACATAGTTTCATTTCATCAGTAGCCACAGGGAGTACAATTGATAAGAGGTCACTGCATTAGACTTCTGCTTTTAGTTTTCAACTATTATTTGATTTTTTCAGCAGGTAACATGGACTGTGCTGTAGTCAATGGCAAGACAATAAGCTTTGTTTTTTTTTCTCATTTTCACCAGAAACTGCAGGAACTGGTTGCCCAGTTATCAAAGCATTAGACGGAAATAAGGTTTCTAACTTCTCTCAAATAATCAGGGACTGGTTGCCGAATTAACAAAACTTTAGTATTCATGAACATTTACTTTCCGAAGCTTTCGAAACAGATTTGACCAGTAAACAAGTAAAGAAAACATTAGGATTCTAACTTCTGTCTCATTGTAACAGTTGATACAGGGGATATATTGTTGCCCTGTGAGTCAGGAAAAAAATGTAAGACTCCAATAAGGTTGCAGTTGTTTCATTTTATTAGATGCCAGAGGCATCATAGTTTTATAGTTGCCCCGTGATTCAAGAAAATGTATTGTATTACTATGAGGTTTCTATTTTCTGTCTCATATTATCAGTTTCTAAGGATGATTATCTTCATAATGAAGTAACCATGGACTGCAGTTGTTTAAATCTTTTATCTTCCAATGACCATTTATTTAAAAGACACAGTCTTTAAGCAGGCATTTGTGTACGCTTTGCAACAATTGGTTTAAAGCCTTTTAACATTATAACATAAACATTTATCTCTTAAGTTTTACTCACCATTATGAATTCTAAACTAGCCATTCCCATGTTTCAAATGTAGTTTTAATGTTTCCTATGTATAATGTGGCCAAGTGGTTTGCAACATGATGCTTCAATAATGTTCGATATTGTTTATGGTATTTCTCGTCATTTATCTTTGATACAAAGCAGATAAAAAATTTGAAGGGGCTCATGCACTACTATACGTAAGTGTAGATAACATTGTTTGGGTGATGAAAAACTTTAGGGTACTAAAGTAAAGATTTAAATCAGAAGTCTTAAGCTTCATAAAAAAAAAAAATAATTAAGTAATACATTCAGAATTAATTGACCTAATACTTAGGTAAAGTGAAAGTACATATCCCAGCTACTTGACATAACATTACTTACAGAAGGATTAGTAGTTGCATAATTTTGTATCTAGACATTAAATAATATTATAGTTTTGTACTTTTAAATTAAACTTTTACAAGATTAACCACTATTTCAAGTCCTTAACTGTTGTGTCTACTTGCAATCATTATAAACTAAACATGAATTATGTTTATCTTGTCTCTTACACCAGACTAGTTATAACAACTTAATGGTATCCATGTATTACAGTTTTGGTCTAATTGTGTAGTAATCCGTAAGGATGTAAGGGCCAATGTGGCTGAATGGTCTAAAGCACAAGCTCATAAATCACAATGCTTCTTATTGGCTTACAGTCCCATGGTTACACTAATAGTACCGTGTCCTTGATTACACTAACAGTCCAATGGTTTCCTTAGCAGTTCAACAGTCTAGTGGATACAGTAACAGTCCAGTCTCCAGTGGTTACACTAAATTTGATTACCCAGTGGTTACACTAACATTTCAATGTCCAGTGGTAACACTAACTGTTCAGTGGGTACACTTAAATTCCAGTGGTACCATTATGTTGTTAGCTCTAGAAAGGTTGTTTAACCCTTGTCACATGGGTGTAATGTTTAACAATTGGCAACTTCAATACAAGTTTCACCTAAAAATATGGACTAAGAATGGGAATTTTAAGGGCACAAGCATGGTTTGAGCCCTTAGATAGGATTAGACTATATAGTATCATCAATTCTTGTTTGCTAGAAACAACTTGTTTATTGAAAATTACATTGTCTTACCCATATTTCAGTCTTTAAATAAACTTTTATATACAGGTTATATATTTGTTTAAATTCTTTGTACCTTAACACATTGGGATAAAAAATATATTGAGGAAATTTATGGGATCTAAATTAGATTCATATGTTATCAAAGCCCTACACATAAGGAGTGATATATTACTTGTAAGATCTTTGTTTAATTTTCTCTAATGAGGAGCAACTTTGTAGATCACCAGAGTGCATTCCCAGTCAGCTGTCTGTATTTTGTTATATCTCCTCCTCTGTGGTAGGTGTGAGGAGAGCCAGTGGAGCAAGATAGATGATTACCCCCTAAACAAAGTCCATAACAAAATGGGGGGTAACTAATGATGGTGGAATCAGACACACAAACAAGTAATCGTTCTGTGTTTGATGTGACATGTAACATTGTTAGTTTTCAATAATCATTTTATCCCCTAGAGAAAGGCAAACACTCCAAATGTCCAAGGTGTAAGACTCCATTGTTAAAGGGGTAATTGATTTTTTACCCCCATTTTACACTTTCATAATGTGTTTCTCATTTTTGACAATCACCCAATCAGTTTTATTTTTAAAAGCATACTTAATCCATATTGATTATAGCTTTAAACATGTTCCTGAGGAGTTAGCTTTAAATATGGTTATTGTCCTACATAAAAAAGCAAATTAACTAGTTATCATATGTTGTTTATGTCCTGGCCTTTGACTAAACTGGAGAACAGGTAGAATGGAGAACCATGACTAAACTGTACTTCTTTAACTAGATAGTTACAAGTTTGATAGAGAGAGAGAGAGAGAGAGAGAGAGAGAGAGAGAGATGATGATGATAGACATTATTGCTAAAAACATAATTTATTCATTTAATCATTAAATGCCTGTTTATAGAAATTTTAAATCCCTTGTACCATTTTAAAACTATATTTGTTAGAAACAATATAGTAACATAAGGATGAACAAATCGAACCCATTTAAAAAGTTTTGCCATCTTTTTTGAAAGACTCAATACCTAAACCATGTTTTTTTAAATTTTGTGTTGCAGGTGAAAAAAATATTCATATTCATAATCATATTTTGTTACTTGTATTTACAGGTTTGATCTCCTATACAGAATACTTGTTCCTGCTATGTGTACTGACAAGTAAGTACTTATACATATCAAAAAAAAAAAAAAAAACAAAAAAACAAAAAAAACAACGAAATACACATGAACCAAAATAGCAAAGAAGGCTGCAAAATGGCACCAAGGGACATCTATTGTGGTTCGTATGTATTTTTTTTTATTTTTCATTTATTTTGATTTTATTTTCTTGAAAATGGCATCAAGTGTCATGTGATGATATAGTTCATGTATCAAACAGGTACAAATAGTACATTTATCAACTTTTCAGTACATATATCAAACTCAATACTTGCTTAAAACTTCAAATAACTGGAACTGTGGCAATTTTAAGATTGGAAATACATAAAATGTTTTGTAAATTAAAACATAGGGAAAAATTGGACCTTGGAACTTTGAATAGTATTTGAGGGACATTATAACAGGATTTTATTCTATAGAGAGAAACATTACATAAATATGTGTTTTCATTACCCTCATCTTTTGTATCCCAGCAGAACATGTCTCAGTTAATCCCACAGAAGATTTCTTACTTTATTTCTGATTATGTGTTAGCTTGCTGTTTTCTTTTGATTCAAAAATTGTTTTGTCAGGATCCTATGTTAATGAGATGGAGTTCCTGCTGTTTTATTGTCTTTTGATGAATATTGTCTGACTTGTGGTCTCCCACTTAAAAAACGGCATGCATGCTCTGCTACTCTACCATCGAACTGATCCACCATGCAGGAGTATTTTTAGCTTTCCTTTCCGCGTTTTTTTATCAGCAATGTAGTTTATTGTTTGTATCAGTTTGTATTTTCTTTGATGAAGACATTAAGTCTAATTATAACATAAGTTTTCATTACACGTAACATGTCTGACATGACAGTCATGTAGTACATTTACATATTTGCTGATTCCGACATCAAAGGATATAGATTTCTTCATCAAAATCTGTATCTTATGAATTTTATTTTTTGATAAAATTGGAGGATCACAAAGTTAATCTATGGTATCTTGCAAAATTAGCCTTTCTTATTGTTTTCAGAAAAGTTTGAAAAATACTTTTGATAAAATTTGAAAAGAGAAATAAACTTCTTATGACTTATAAACAAATTACTTTTATATATATATTTATATAAATACAGTTGACTCTCGTTAATTCGAAATCAGTTAAATAGAAATTTCGCTTAAATTGAAATGACAAAAACAGTCCCGCTATGTATTTCTATGCAATTTTGTTTGTTTAAATCGAAATACCGAAATTCAAAATTTTGCTTAAATCGAAGTGAATTTTCAGTCTAGATTACAAAATATGATGAAAATTACAATGTTTAAATCGAAATATACTTTCCTTGTTTATCGAAGTTTGAATTTGTTTATACATCAAGTTGAAAGCAAGTGGCAAAATGAAAAAAAAAATTGTACACAAAAAATATCCGTCTCTAGGTTAAAAAGTGTTTATAGTAACAGAGTGACGGTTTACTTGGATGAATAATTTCTGACTAAAAAAACATAAAAAAGGAAGTCGCTATCCAATTCTATTTTCACGATTTTCACTTTGTACTTGACATACGGTCAGATCATAGTAAACTGTCTGTCAGTAAAAGGAAGATTTTCATTGGTGTTATGTTAAAAAGTGGGCGGATTACAGATGAGAAAGCTATGATTATGATTATGAATAAAGGAAGGACTTCCATTTGTACCCCCCACCCAAATTTACTTTTTAGCTAAATTAATGGTTAAAATGATATAATGATTCAATATTTTACATTTTGTGAAGGAAATTTTTTTTAAAAATCTACATTGGTTTTAATAGGTGGGGGTGGGGGGGGGGGGGGTACAAAAGGAAGTCCTACCTGAATAAAATGTAATGAATTTTGACACGAGTAACTCATGTTGTATTAAAAGTCGAGATCAATCTTTGTGTTTAACGGGAAATTTCAATGGAACCTTGTAATTTCCGGTGAAGTTTGCGATTAACTTATTTCATTGTTCAAAAAACTTTCGTTTGTTGAGCTTAACATAAACATAGAAACAATTAAAATTATTTCAAATTTTTGATGTTTAATTTAAACTTAATCTTAAATTTTCAATGATAGGCCTAATTGATACACTATGATACATAACAGCATGCACATGACATAAATAGAGGACCCCTTTACTATGAGGAGTTGTCTCCCGTTTCTCATCATTCTGAAGTGCCCGTCAGTGATCAAAATGGTTAATTCGAAATTCGGATAAATCCAAATTTTTCACCTGACCCCTTCAACTTTGAATTAACGAGAGTCAACTGTATATAGGAGCTGCCTGATTGGAATTCTAACTTGTCAGTGAGAGGTGCTATGGCATGTAAGCAAGCACTTTAGACCACTTGGCTATAGAGGTCTGATGAGTTACGAGCTTGAGTCAGACTTACAATTAATGATGTGGTATCACATTTAATGTGACATCATGACAGTTGCTGTAGAAACCAGAAATTGAAAATTTAGGCTTTGTAAAATACTTGGTACAATATTATATAAAAAATCTTTAAACATTCCTGTTCCTGATCTATTTGATACTGCACATTGTTGTGTTTTTGATTGATTCTTTATTGTTTTATCTGGCATTGACAAGAAAAAACCTGTATGATATACTGATAGGTCCAAATGGGAAAAATACAGATGTTCAACAATATTTAAAAATTTTAAAAATCTAAAATATCTGATGTTATCACAATGGCAATCCTTCTCTTAGGTGAGTTTTGTTATCTTTTAAAGACAAAAAAAAAAAAAAAAAAAAAGTGAAAAGAGATAATTGAATATAAATATTCACCAGAGATTTGACACACACATACAGCCGAACTTTAAATTCTTTAAATTAAGATCAATTTTAATAATCTTTAATCAGTGAACTTAAACTACTGATAATTATATATGCACATTAGGCATAAGAAAATTTAAAAATGTACTTAGAAATAATTGAACCAGTCCAAACTTTTTTCCTAATTGTAAAGTTAATACAATAATGATGGGCTTCATTACATGACATATGTTAGTCATTAAACCCCGGGATGGATCAAAAAGCTGTCTGGCTAGTCTTCTAACTTACTGTACTGAACTGACCTTCATTTAATATTAGTTAAATCCTCTTAATCCTAATTTAATGTATTGTTTCAAGGTTGTTGAATTTCATTTCTTTCTGTATCCAACTAATATAACATGAAAATGCCACCAAACGAGTATTGGGGGGAAAACTCAAAAGCCTTACTTGTGCAGCTTTCAGCTTTTATTTGGTGGGTCACATATAAGTATCACTGGGTTTCAGAGTCGGGAATTTTGGGTTCAAACATCATCATTCAGAAATTACAACATTCAGTTTTTTATACACACTGCTGTTGTAAAGCATTTGTTACCCAGATTGCTCAATTTTTTTTTTTTACATACTGCTGTTGTAAAGCATTTGTTACATAGATTGCTCAATACAGTAGCTTTAGGATAATTTATATTCTTTATATCATAAATTCTTGTAATGTATTTCTAGGTAGTACACACACACACACACACACACACACACACACACACCTCTTATTGCTATAGCCTTAAGGAGATACACATCCCCTTAATATTGTAGTTCTAGATGGTATACCCCCCCCCCCCCCCCCCCCCGGTAATATTATAGCTTTTAGATGATATACCTTTCCCCCTTAATGTTGTAGCTTCTAGGTGGTATACATTTTCTCCTCAATATTGTGGCTTCTAGATATTATACCTTCTCCCCTTTATATTATAGCTTCTAGGTGGTATACCTTTTCTCCTCATTACTGTAGCTTATAGGTGGTATACTTTTCCCCTCTTTACATTGAAGCTGCTAGGTTGTATATCTTCCCCCTTAATATTGTAGCTTCTAGGTGATATACCTTTCCCCCTTAATGTTGTAGCTTCTATTTGGTATACTTTTCCCCCTCAGTATTGTAGTTTCTAGTTGTTATACCTTTTCTCCTCAATACTGTAGCTTCTGGGTGGTATTTCTTTCCCCTTTTAGTATTGTAGCTTCTAGATTGTATTCTAGTTGGTATACCTTTCCCCCTTAATATTGTAGTTTCTAGGTGGTATACCTTTCTTTCTCAATACTGTAGTTTCTAGGTGGTATACCTTTCCCCTATAAATATTGCAGCTGCTAGGTGGTATATCTCCCACCTTAATATTGTAGCCTCTGGATGTTACACCTTTCCCTCTCAATATTGTAGTTTTTAGATGGTGTAGTTTTCCCTGTTAATATTGTAGTTTCTAGATGGTATACCTTTTCCTGTTAATATTGTAGCTTCTAGATGGTATACCTTTTCCTGTTAATATTGTAGCTTCTAGATGGTATACCTTTTCCTGTTAATATTGTAGCTTCTAGATGGTATACCTTTTCCTGTTAATATTGTAGTTTCTAGATGGTATACCTTTTCCTGTTAATATTGTAGCTTCTAGATGGTATACCTTTTCCTGTTAATATTGTAGTTTCTAGATGGTATACCTTTTCCTGTTAATATTGTAGCTTCTAGATGGTATACCTTTTTCCTGTTAATGTTGTAGCTTCTAGATGGTATACATTCGCCCTTAATGTGGTAGTTTCTAGGTGGTACACTATTTCCACTGATATTTTTCTATGTAGATATATGAAAATAATCTCTCAGTAGTATAGTTAATCTATAGTTAGTGTGTCATTATGTAATTTATTAAGTTTATATCATTTACCCAGTAATGTAATATAGTCAGTGTTTTCCTCATAAAAGTTTTAACATCTGAGATAAAACACATAATTACATTCGAGATGCAGAATACTTTGTGGTAGGCAAAGGTTTTTTTTGTCGACAAATTGTGTTTTATCACCTCATGTTGTGGAAAGACGATTTCAGAATTTATCCAATTAGGTTATATATATTTTTTAAGCCTGTAATGTTACCCTTATTGTCTTACTTACTCAATAAGAATTTCAATGTTCCACTTTTTGTACTAATGAATCTTAAAGTAGATGTTAAAAAAAGCAAACATTTACTAAATCATTGATAAAAATTAGTCTATGCTACCTAAATCTGATGTTCATAGGTTGTGCCAAATAGATTTTTTATTAAAATCATTTTTTTCATAATTAAAACTTTTTGATGTTTCTTATCTTTGATGATACAATACTTATATAGCATGAAAATAAGTCAACATATTTTGGGAAAGATTAAGTTAAAAATGTTTTTAGAAGAAAAAGTACTTAAAATTATTCAAAAATTTTTTTTTTTAAAGTTTAAAAAGTAATATCTTTTTTAAAAAACTTGTTGATACTGAAATTACTTCTAATATTAGAAAGATGAAGCGGTAATTAAATTTTAATAAAGACACTTCCAAAACCTTTTTTAATGTGTATAATATCTTTTTGAATTCAAGGAGAGAAAAATAATTATTTCTGTAGATAAAAACAACTTGTATGTAAAGTTTCATTAAATTAATGTTAGGAGTTTTAAGAGTTGGTATTTGATAAAATTCATGAATGCCGGAGGTGTTGTGTGCAGCATTTTTGTTAAAGAGAAAAGAAAATTGATCATTTTACAGTTTACTGTCAGATGGATGGATTTTCTTTCTGTGAAGTTACTGACAACTTGAACAAAAAAAATCTGCATGTAATGAATAAAAGATTCAGATATCAAATGATCAGTCGCACGCTGGAGGAGGGGCAGACACTAGACAGGGACATTTAATTACACCCATTTACAAATTATTACTGTCATTGAAATATTCCACCTTTATTTCCTAACAATCCAGGGAATGTATTTAAATTTTTTTATAAAAAGTAAAGTTTTGCTTTATTTTATTGAAAAACAAGAAAAAATGACAAAATTTCATTAAAGCACTTGATAATAAATACTCTTCAGATTTTGGCTATTTTGAATTTATATGGTTTTGATAATAACTAAATTGTGACATTTCTCTGTACAATAATTCTCTGAATTCTACTTTTTTTCTGCATTGACTTTCCCTTTTGATGGCCTTTTTGGCAGGTGCTTGTCTTTAAACACAGATGAATTCCTCTTAGTTTCATCAAGTCTCTAATAACCTACCATGCCAACCATATAATTTTGTCATTTAGTCAAAACATTGGAGGAAACAGGAGACTGGTACTCAGTTTCTCTCTTGTGTATTACAGAGGCTGGGTGCATAGATGTTACCCTGAAGAATAAATCTGGAATGTGAAATATTTTTATAAGCAGTAAAAATGCTTTTTTTTCTTTTACTATGTTTATTGTATCTCAAATTTGAAGAAGATATATAGTGTTTCATTCATGGTTTATTAAAAGATGATTTGTGTTTTTAGTTCAACACTTTAATAATTTCTTCACTTTTTTAATAGAATTATTACATGTTGTTTAACAACAGAATATAATTTTATTGATGAAAAGCTGTTTTCAGATTTGCAAAATTTTTTTCTATGGAAAAAAATAAATGCTTAGATAGTTAGTTTTGTTTGGAAAAAACCCTGATGAAGATAGTATGTGCCTAACTATAAAAGCACAATGGATGTAACTATTGTTAGAATATTTGATCTTTATTTATTTATTTATTTATTTATTAGTCTGTCCCTTGATGCTTCAACTAAGCGGCTGATTGTCCTAAATTCAGTGGCATAAGTCAGCTGATAATAACAGTAAAACAGGGAAGCAAATCAGATGTTAATGTAATTCCAGTCTTATTTGCTAATAATCACTTAGCAGCTCATTGGGTTCCAGCTATGGAAATTACCAGGTAGATGTCTGTCTCACATGGAGTAGCTCAGTTGGTAGAGTGCTTGCTTCTTATATGGGAGTTTGAGCTTTGAACCTCGGCTGGGTCTGACCAAGACATAGAAATAGGTAGTGACTGTTCTTTCACCAAGCCCTTGGCATTTAGACGTGAAAGTCATAGGGTTGTTCGGAGGACATCTTAAAAACTGTCACAGCAGGCATGGCACGCTATAGAACTCTTCCTGTACATTGTCCTAAGTACACTGCAAAGGTCTGTGGGTCTGCATTTCTGCCATTTTACCTTTAGCTGGTTATGTCTCAATATAAGTGAAATATTCTTGACTGAAACATAAAACACCATTCAATAAATCAAATATTACTCAGGGCATATCATTCCAACTGGCTGGGACTGGAACTTTCTTCTGGGACACTTGTATCACAGGTTTGTGTTGTTGGCCACTTGGATACAATTAAACTCAGTATTTAAAACTTTCATGTTGATCTCGTTTCCAATTTTTTAGCATATGCATAACAAGAATTTTTTATTTGGATCAATGCAAAACATTTTCAAACTGTTTGATATAATTTCGGTTGCAACATAAGGATTAAATAAATTGTGAAGAATTCTGTAGTTCAGAGTTTCATATTTTTGGATTTTGTTTTTAAAAAATGATCGACTCAAACTTTATAAAAAAAAATTATTATAAAAATATGAATCATTCATAAGTTCGAAGTATTTTGAGCTCTTAGAATATTTTTGAAATCTGTAAAGCAATTCGATAATACGTGATTTGAGAGAAATTAATTTTTCCTGATTCATACCAAAATTAATGAATTACTTTCTGAAAAGAAAAAAATAATCAGACATTAAAATTATCTTATCTGTTAAAAATAAGATTAAAAAGGAATTCTGAAAGAAGATTAGCCATGTTTTCAATATTTGTAATAATAAAGTTAAAATTTATATACACCCACTAAAATATTTAACACAAAATCTTATTCATCCAACTGTCATCATTTCACATGCAAGATCAAACAGAAATAAATGCATGTCAGTTAAAAACCCATGCACAAATTTAATTGTCCATCAATATCATAAAATGACCACAATAATTTGACCGATTTTCAACTTACCTGAAAAAGGCGGGATAAAATATTCCATGGGTAATTATTTATCATGAGTTATTGCATTCATTCATGAACACAGTTATTCTTAATCCTGCAGGTTTTGTAAGACCTTCTCTAACATGCTGTGGATCATTTTCTTTACATGTTTTAGCTCACCCATCTGTTGCTAAATCATTTTAAAAGGAAATGAGAAAAGATTACACAAATGATATCCCCACAAGAAAAATTGTTTTTTGTCTGTGTTGTAAACATAAAAATAAAAAATCAGAGATGTTTGATTTTAAGTAGAAATTTTAACCTTATGAGGACATTAATTTAAGAGCAGAGGTGGTATTTAAGCTATGTTCTACACAAGTGTTAATTAGTGTTATGAATTACTACTGTACCTAACCAGAGATCAAAGAACAGGTATCTCCTGAAGACAAGAGTTCAAAAGGCTTTTGTTAATCAAAGACAGGTTAATTAAACATTCTTAATAATGATAGAGATATCATGAATATCACTAAAGGGGCAGGTGGACTGACCATGCCATCTGTTCTCTCTGAGTTGCTACATCCCACCCAAGGTGAACCCTAACTGGCCATTGGTCAAGTATTGTTTACCTATCCTTACCATATGGCCAAAAACATCCATTTTACATTCCTGTCCAGGACAAGTCTTTACCTGATCATTCTGAATCACATTCCAATAATCTTGAAAAACTTGAGTCAGAACTGTTGGTGTAGTTTCCCTCTAAAATTTTTACAACAGATGTCATTATGATATTCAGGACAATCGGACAGTGGTCAAGGGTTTTATGATGCTATATTTAGCATGAATGGACATTTGTTATACTACATTTAATTTCTATTTATTAGTAATTATCTTAGAAGTTTTTCATTCATTGATATGATTACTCATATAGATTTCTCAATCATGACCAAGTGTAGAAACTATTAAGCCCTGAATAATAATGAATTGATTTTCACTAAGATGTTTATAACACCAGTTGTGGGCATATTATACTCATTCATTGATGGAACTTTGACAGATGAACCAAAATTATGGAGGGAAACAGTGTATTACATCAAATTTAACCAAAAATGGTCCCTTTTTATATATTTTGAACCAACTTGCCCTTTTTATATATTTTGGACCAACTTGCCCTTTTTATATGTTTTAGACCAACTCACCATGTTTACAGGGTCAAAGAGTGGCTTTTAATATTAAAAAAAAAAAAAAATAATAAAAATCAAACACATTAGCGTAACCTGGTACCTCAGAATTTTAGTTTGCTAACGAACTTCTTGTGACTTTTTCTTTGGAATGTTTATTGTAACTGTCCTTTTTTATTTCCTTAATGAAACCAAGCTAGGGTTAAAGCCAAAGACTTCTTTATTGAATTGTAAGACAAATGAGATTGCTTAACAAAGGAAACATGACTTTTTCATCTGAAAATATTAAGGTGTCAGGAATAAAAAATTGACAAGAAAGTTTGCAGGTTAAATATTTACACCTTTTTATTTAAGGTTAGATATAAGTGGCATTAGAATTAATGATTTACCTTTGTCTGACCTCATCATCAACAGATTTCTAAATCTTTTACCTAATTATTAATTGCCCTTAAATTGTCTTCTATTTTTCCTTTACATTAATATATTTATTTCATACAGCATGATATAAAATAAAGACCTGTTGAAGTTGATCTGGTTTATAAATATCCAGAGACAGTATAGGTTCAATAGGACTTTGATTCCCTTTCTGAATTTTGTAAAATGATAAAACTGAGAGTGTAAGACAACTTTATATTAAACACCAGTCAATTTCTTGGTAATGTCCACAGCATTACTGGAGGGTGGGGGGGGGGGGGGGGGGGGGGGCTAGGCAGCTGAGTGGTCTTAAGCACCCTTTTACGAATCACAGTTCCCTTCTCTGCCTTTGTTTGAATCCTTGTCATCTTTTCCTGAATTTTGAAAAATGATAAGACTGACAGTGTAAGACAACAGGCAATTGCTTGGTAATGCCCCCAGCATTTCTGGGAAGGGGGTGGGGCCTTGGTGGCTGAGTGGTCTAAAGCACCCATTTATGGATCATAGTGCCTCTCTCTGCCTAGGTTTGCTCAGGCATTTCCTAATATGAAAAAGTTTGTCAGGTTGCTTGTCAAAGGTCTGTTGACCAAGTTTTTCTGAGTACTCTGTTATCCTTTGCATCCTCTTTGATTTTTTAAAGAATGTAAGTCTAACATAACCGTGGAGTTAGATTACCTATGCTACAAAGTCCAAAGTAATTGGGACAAACAGTTTATGGAGTTGAGTGAGTTGTTTACACCCCATTCAGGATTATTTTATTTATTTTAAGCTAGCCAATTCTGGGGTGATAGAGGGCACTTAAGTGCCTGAAAAAAAATCACTTTCAGCAAGTGAACTGACATATTTACTCAAAATAGGATTGGCCCAAGTAGGGATTCAAACCCAAGATGATGGTCTACCTACTCTAAGAACTTCAATTTTAGATCACTTGGCCACCAAGGTCCCTTACAGTGAATGGAGACATCAGCATAGGAGATAAGGCTAAATAAAAACATTAACAAACTTATCAATTCACAAAGTCTCTTTGTGAATACCATTTTTGCTGTTACTCAAAAATTTAAATTTAATAGATCTCCTGTTTATTTTTATATTCCATGTTTTGTGTGTGGCCTATGTTTATCTGGACATTCTCTATATATTAGAGAAAGAAAAGTAAAAGTAACACCTAAATTGTAGTCATTAATTTCAGAAACAATATAAATCATGAAAAAATACCAGATGTAATATTAATGATAGCTATTATTCTTGTAAAGCAGATAATGCTTTTCCAAAAATTAGGCCATCTATCTGTCTAGGAAAATAAATGTGAAAAATAACGCGCTTTAAATAAATTTCTCATAATCCCTTTCATATTAAAACTGAAGATATTGTGGAACTTAAAAAAATAACAATATCACCATTAATGTGTTCTAATAATGGTGGTGAGACCAACGACAGAAAAAGACTTTTTGACTCAGTAACAACATCAATGGTATATTTTATTTTT
Source organism: Tegillarca granosa (assembly GCA_029721355.1). Lineage (NCBI taxonomy): Eukaryota > Metazoa > Mollusca > Bivalvia > Arcoida > Arcidae > Tegillarca > Tegillarca granosa. The sequence goes on along the minus strand of CM056604.1, from coordinate 27,159,208 downwards.
ATGTTGTAAAAGCAAAGAAAAAAAAGAACCAAGTAATTCTGTGATTTAGAAACCCAACCTGTATCAATGATCCAACAACATTTTAGCCTTTATGTAGAAACTAAACCAAGTGACAAAGGTCCAACAACATCATAGCATTCATTTTGAAACCAAACCCATTGACAATGATCCATCAACATAACAGCTTTCATGTAGAAACCAACCCAGTGTCAATCATCCAACAACAAAACAGCCTTCATGTAGAAACCAAACCCAGTGACAATGGTCGAACAACTTGATAGCATATATGTAGAAACCAAACCAAGTGACAATGGTCAAACAACATAACAGCCTTCATGTAGAAACTTAACCCAGTGAAAATGATCCATCAACATAACAGCTTTTATGTAGAAACCAAACCAAGTGACAATGATCCATCAACATAACAGCTTTCATGTAGAAACCAACCCAGTGACAATGGTCGAACAACTTGATAGCATATAATTATGTAGAAACCAAACACTGTGACAATGGTCCAACAACATAACAGCCTTCATGTAGAAACCAAACCAAGTGACAATGGTAAAACAACATAACAGCCTTCATGTAGAAACCAAACCCAGTGACAATGGTCAAACAACATAACAGCTTTCATGTAGAAACCAAACCCAGTGACAATGGTCCAACAACTTGATAGCATATATGTAGAAACCAAACACTGTGACAATGGTCCAACAACATAACAGCCTTCAGTTAGAAACCAAACCGAGTGACAATCATCCAACAATATAACAGCCTTCATGTAGAAACTAAACCCAGTGACAATAGTCCAACAACATAACAGCCTTCATGTAGAAAAAACCATTGAAAATGGTCCAGCAGCATTGCAGCCTTCATGTAGAAACCAAACCCAGTGACAATGATCAAACAACATAACAGCCTTCATGTAGAAACCAGCCCCATTGACAATGATCCAACAACATTAAAGCATTTATGTTGAAACCAAACCCAGTGACAATGATCAAACAACATAACAGCCTTCATGTACAAACCAAACCCAGTGACAATGGTCCAACAACTTAACAGCCTTCATGTAGAAACCAAACCCAGTAAAAATGGTCCAACAATATAAAAGCCTTAATGTAGAAACTAAACCCATTGGCAATGTCCGACAACATAACAGCCTTCATGTAGAAACTTAACCCAGTGACAATGGTCCAACAACATAACAGCCTTCATGTAGAAAGTAAACCCAGTGACAATGGTCCAACAACATTATAGCATTCGTGTAGAAACTTAACCCATTGACAATGATCAAACAACATGACAGCCTTCATGTAGAAACCAAACCCAGTAACAATGATCCAACAACATAACAGCCTTCATGTAGAAACTTTACCCAGTGGCAATGGTTCAACAACATAACAGCCTTCATGTAGAAACCAAACCCAGTGACAATGGTCAAACAACATAACAGCCTTCATGTAGAAACCAAACCCAGTAACACTGATTCAACAACATAACAGCCTTCATGTAGAAACTTAACCCAGTGAAAATGGTCCAACAACATAACAGCCTTCATGTACAAACCAAACCCAGTGAAAATGGTCCAGCAACATAACAGCTTTTATGTACAAACCAAACCCAGTGAAAATGGTCCAACAACATAACAGCCTTTATGTAGAAACCAAACCCAGTGACAATCATCCAACAACATAACAACCTTTATGTAGAAACTAAACCCAGTGACAATGGTAGGAATTCAACCATGTGACAATAGTCTAACAACATGATAGCATTCATGTAGGAACTGTCATAGCATGTAGGTAAAAACCAAACCTTCTGACAATGATCCAACAACATAATAGCATTCATGTAGAAACCAAACCCAGTGACAATGGTCCAACAACATAACAGCTTTCATGTAGAAATCCAACCAAGTGACAATAATCCAACATCATGAGATAATTCATGTAGAAATTCAACATGAGAAAATGATCCAACATCATGATAGAATGTATGTAGAAACCAAACCAAGCGACAATGATTCAACAACTTCATATCATTCTTGTAGAAATCCAACCCAGTGACAATGATCCAACAACATGAAAACATTCATGTAGGAATTCAATCCAGTGAGAATGATCCAACAACATGACAGCATTATTTGAGGAACCATACCTGTGACAGTGAACCAACATTATAAGGAAACAGGAACTGGAAACCAGGGCCATTAGAGGAATCAGATTTGTTGGAGTGGATAATATAACACAAATATCAGTGAACTATTAACAGATTGAAAACAACACCATAACTTGCAGGATGGCTGTTATTTCCAACAAAGCCCATTAGATATTTTTAAAATTGACAATTTTTGTGCATAAGAAAACCACATGACTAAGAACCAGTGTGGATGACCTTAAGTTGAAGGTCGTCTGACTAACTACTAAAGTGACCATGTCTGTTTTGTATATGAATGATATATATTTATATACATTGTTAGCTAGTGTAATTGATATTAGTAAACAGAGATCATCTATTAGTCCAGTTTTATTATGAATTCCCCATCAGTATAGTAAGATACATTGGTCTTCCCAGTAGTTTTTCATCATATGTCTAGTCATGTCATTACCCAGGTGTGTTTGCCTATGATTAATGTACTATATTTATTTAATAATTATCCAAAGCAGTATATCTGTCAATTTTTGGCATAGTTATGTCATGAAAGTTAAATGGATATTTGCTAAAAAAAAGTGGGCTCTACTTTTCTGTCAAATGATGGGAACATTAGGTCTCATATGTTTTTTGAGAGTACTAAATAGGACTTTTATATCCATATTGAGACTATTATACTTCTGTAAAAGTCACAAACTATGGACAGAAGTATGTACTTATTCAGTTAAAATTGTGTATTGTAATTATGCAGTATGCAACATTGCAATGTTGGCTTTTATTTTTGTCATGCCTATCAAGATATTGTTTAAAAAATCTTAAACTGATGATAAAGGCCTTGGTGCCCAAGTGGTCAAAAGTGCATGGCTCTCACTGCCTAGGTTTGAACCCTATTGGGTAGATCCTAGTGTGTTTGTTAGTTTACTTGTTGAAGGTCTAAGATTTTCTGTGTTTTCAGTTTTCTCCACTATCTCAAAACTGACCACCTTGATGTAAGTAAAAGATTCTTGACTAGGGCATAAAACATCATTATTTGACTCCAATCATTCTGATGATTATTATTTTTTTTGAAAATTTTCCCTCTCTCTCTCTCTCTCTCTCTCTCTCTCTCAAAAAAAAAAACCACTGTGGTAGCTCGGTTGGTAGAGTGCTCATTCTGTAAGTTGGAGCTTGTGGGTTCGAACCCTGGTCGGGTCTGACACAAGACTTGAAAGTGGGTAGTCACTGTTCTTTCAACAAGCACTCGGCATTATGAAATGAGTCAAGGTTCTTTCAGATGGGAACTTAAAATAAATGAGGTCCCGAGTCACGGCAGGCATGGCACGATAAAGAACCCTGTTGTATAATGTCATCAACGCAACGCACAGGCAAAATTTCTGCACTTTTGCCTATAGCTGGCGATGTCTCGATATAAGTGAAAAATTCTTGACTGGGACGTTAAACTCAACTCAACTCAACTCAACTCAACTCAACTCAACTCTCTCTCTCTCTCTCTCTCTCTCTCTCTCTCTCTCTCTCTCTCTCTCTCTCTCTCTCTCTCTCCCAAAATATTTACATAAAATCACCTGCATATCAACTTAACTTGTTTACAGTTACATAACATATACATAATTTATATATGAAATCTAATTTGGAAACATTCCAACAGTTTGCATTAATTCATGTAGATTTGAAACTTTTATATACTAATTTTTTTAAATACCAATAAACAAGCCTTGCAAATCTATCAAGGAAATAATAAATAAATAAATAAATAAATAAATAATAGGTTAGTTTGTTTGTTGTTTGTAGTATTGTATTTTGTCACATCAGCATTTTTTTAGCTATTCATGATGAGCAAGGTTATTAATATCTTATGTTTAATCTGAGTTAAGTGGAGTGGAGTAATGCAGTTTTACGCCCCAGTCGAGATTCTTTCAATTATTTTGAGGCAGACAGTTCTGGGATGGTAGAGGATACTGGAGTGCCTGGAGAAAACCACCGACCTTCGCCAAGCGAAATGACAAACTTTATCACTCTAGGATCTGTCCTGAGTGTGATTCGAACCCAGGCAGTTAGAGGCACTGTGATCCGTAAGCGCATGCTTTAGACCACTCAGCCACCAAGCCCTCCTAGGTTGATCTTAGAACAGATTCATGTTTGTGTGGGAAGTGTGAATGTGTATTATGGTTTGCCATGTACTAGTGCACATTCAGGGTGATTTTAGTAAGGTGCTAGCTCACTGAGTCAGTATGCTACAGACAAGCATAATACTCCCCCCAGTCCATTATCCTTGCACTGGATGAAATGGTCAGTACTCTGTCCTCTTAATGCCAACTGCCAGGCAAGGAAGCATTGTCTCAAATTCCCTAAGCTTATTGAGATTTCTCTTTCTATATTACCCTTTTTTTAGGCGACTCATTTTTTTACACTGTTCTGATGATAATCTGGCACTATTTTCTTATGAAGAAATGCTACAGGAGAGCATAGTTTACTTTAAACAACATTCAATAATAGGTACAGGTAAATGGTTTATTCCTCATATTTTGCCATTATTTAAAGCCACAGTTATAAACCATACTTTGAAAGATAAGGTCAAATGTCAAAAACAAAAAAAAAAACAAAAAAAAAAACAAAAAAAACAAAAAAAAAAAAAAAATTAATAATAATAATAATAATAATAATGATAATAATAAAAAAATAAATAAATAAAACGATAACATAAGAAAAAAATGTAAAAAATAAAAATAATAAGAAAAATATTGGTAGGCTTTTCGAAAGTTTAAAGATCTTTCTTTCCATCTTCATACTTGAAAAGTTAACCATTGCAGTTAATAAGGTTCTCTTGAAGTAACTATGGCACCAGGGAAATTTATAAGAGCAATGATGAAAAAAAAAATTAATATTTTAAGCTGGCAAAGAATTTTAATGAATCAAGTGTTACATGTACAAAAATAAAAGTTGCAAGGCTGATTGATTTAAGATCAGTATATGCCAGAGCATGCTGTCAGAACCTATCTGTTTGTCAGACTTCTCAAATGAAGTGGGTCATTAGCAAGATTGATGTTTGTAAACCAAGATATTCTTTACCTACATAACAGCAGTATTTAGATTGTTTCATATTTATTATTTCATCAAGGATATTGAATATCTCAACAAACTCTGATATGTTACATTATGTTTTAATCCCCCCCCCTTTTTTTTTCTTATGCATGTTTATGTTTGTTTCTTTGTATTATTCATAATTATGCCTGCATATCAGCAGAAATCTTGTTGTTACTTGTAATCTTATATTATTATTATTATTATTATTATTATTATTCCTCCTCGTTTCTGACAGATTTTTTTCAAAGACATCTCCTCCTACTTTTCTTGTCTGATCAGGTTGAAATTTTGTCAACTGGTAGGGATTGTCCCTTCCTCACCGTTTTTCAGAATTCGGAAGGATTTGGAGATTCCGGTTAAAACCACGGAATTCCAGTGAGTTCTTTCTAGAGAGTTCTTTCTTTTTTTCTTGGAATTCCTCCACTTTTTGGAGCACCACTTTAGAGAGCTGATATGCTGACATATACTTGCTGGCAAGTATACATTCTATGATGGAGGAAACTGGAATAACACGCATTGACATTTGGTCATAAAATCATCAAGCTGATTGTCGTTATTTATTTAATACTCATGTACCATAACTTAAAGTTAAATAAAATACAGTTGTTGTCTGATCTTTATTTCACAATCATTTTTTTAAAACAATCCAAAATCCATTTTTTTTTTAAAAAAAAATGTATTTGTTTAAATACTGTATTTTCTTGAAAACTCACTTTAAATCTTTACAGGCAAAGTTAGGTTTTCATAATTTTCTTTAGTTTTAAGTAAAGTTTGCTCTTTTTACTGTAAATAAAGCTTATCTTTCATATATGTTATTTGGAAAATATGAAGCTAGCTCTCTCTCTCTCTCTCTCTCTCTCTCTCTCTCTCTCTCTCTCTCTCTCTCTCTCTCAGTTTGAAAAAAAAGATATTCAAGGAAAAATTTGTCTTCTGAAAGAATACCTTTTGTTAATTTCAGATTTTGGATATTTGAAAATATTTTAAATTAACAGGTTAGCTCTAGGATATATAAGGACTTAAGTATTATATAATATTTTACTTACATTGTCACCTCCCCCAGAACTTACTATAAACATCAAAGTGATATTCCCTACTGGTTTTCCTATCTTGTAATTATTTCTTCCTTTTGATAAATAAACTGGAGTTTATAACTTTGGATAATAAAAGTAAATAATCATTGTGCCCCCCTGATGACTATATATAGACTTGATGAAATTCTGGAATTCCTAACAGTACCTTGACAAAAATCATTCATAATTTTACTATATAACTTACTTAGTTGGTGATAAGTATAGGTCTGTAATTGACCAATTAAAATGGCTTATTCTTGATAAAGATCTAGTATTATTTACACTTTTCTTACATAAAAATGAATTTTTTAAAGAATGTAACCTTGAGTTGACAATATATATATTTGTTATATACCAGTGTGTGTATTTTATTTATCAGGTATTTCTATTGTTGACAAAATACCTGCATGTAAAAAAAGCAGTTAGACTTTTTATAAGTTTAAATGATATTCTTATTTGTATGTTGTATTTTTTATGTAGGTCATATATAACCTCACATTTTTTCCATTGTGTCCCATTAAATATGCATGGGTATCCCAAGGAATGCAGGAATTTTAAAGAACTTGCACTCTTGTGTACTTTCATATTGGGAGGTCACGGTTTGAACCTCGGCTGGGTCTGACAGAGGCTTGATATAGGTACTGACTTTTCTTTTTGCCAAGCACTCAACATTTAGAAATAAAAGTCATGGTGTCTTTTGTAGGGGACCTTAAAAAGTGATATTCATATGATATAAAACACATACTGTTCACAAGATATCAGACACACTATACTGTTCACAAGGTATGGAACACAATACTGTTTTCAAAGTATGAAACACACAATACTGTTCATAGGATTAAAAACACCATACTGTTCACAAGGTGTAATACAGGTTATATTGTTTATATGGTATGGAACACAAATAATTTTCATATGGTATGAAACAGTACAATAATATTACAAAACACACCATACTGTTCACATGGTATGAAAAATACTACTGTTCATGGGTTATGAAACACACAAAACTGTTCACTGTGTATGAAATACATAATAATGTTTACTGGGTAAGAAATATACTTTACTGTTCAAGGTAAATAAAACATACTACACAGTTTGTATGGTATGAAACACTGCTGTTCACAGTGTAATTGATGCACACAGTACTGTTCACAGGCTATGAAACACACACACACACACACACACACACACACACACACACACACACACACACACACACACACAAATGAACATGCTATACTGCTTACTGATATAAAACATAGAATACTATTCATTTGGTATTAAATACGTCATTTGCAAAATTTTGAATATTTCTTTTTGTAAAAATTTAAAATTTTGCACATGACAAATACATAATACTGTTTATATGGTAAGAAATATAAACTGTGTTGTTCATAGGGTGTGAAACATAATTTTTTAAGCCAAACTGTTTAAATATAAATAAAAAGATAATATTGTTGACTGTTACACAAGAATAGCTACTAACTGAAAGAAATTTGCTAGTCTAGAATTTGATTGTCAGTTTCATCTTGTACATGCATGTGTATAGACATGTTATAGTGCATTTTATGTCTTGCAAAATTTATTGTTTAATAATCTATTCATCCACATAATATGTCTTCAGTTATTTTATTATGAAAATACATTATTCATAAATGGTGATGGCATCATTATGACTTTGCCCTTTTTGTTCATAGAGGTTAATATTGTGCAAGTTTTAGTTGGCTTTTTGTCAGTGAAAGTTAAATTGAAATGATGATATGATAATTTATCCTTATGTCATGTAGAAATGAATATGCTTAATGTCCTATGAAAACAGTTTGTGTGCAATCAAATAATTAAACAAAAATCCTCTTGAAATTTTTAGATTTTATCAAACATATGATACTGAAAAAGGTTATTATTCTAACATCTTGATTGTTGCCAAGTGGTGCTTACAGATCACATTGCCTTGCACTGCTTAGGTTTGAATCTTGCTCTGGCAGATCGCATTGTGACAAAGTTTGACAGTTTGCTTGTCACTGGTTTTCTCCAGGCACTCCAGGTTCCTCCACCATCCCATTGTCTAGATATAAGTGAAAGAATCTTGACAGGGTCATAAAATGTCATTTTACCATCTTAATTATTGGAAATATACTGCTGAGTCATTTTTAAAGAAGTCAACCATCATCTTGGTTCCATGATAGGCATTTAGGTGGATAAACATCCATTTTCTGATATTGCTTAACTATGAAATTGTAATCAGTTAGTATCGTAAGTCATCTATATTTTGAATATTGCAAAATGCATGTTTATAAATAGACATGTAGAATTGTTTACTAAATGTAACAAAAATTTCATAAATTTTTCATTTTGGTTATAATATTTTGATGTGTCAATAAAAATATTTTACACTCTGTTGCATACATGTTATTGGGTAAAAAAGTGCTGAGAATCAATTTTAATTTATTCATCCTTGAGTAATTTTTAATTTTCTCCTATGATATACCCCATATCTTCAGGGTAGTATAAATTTCTTGTAATTTCACTCACAAGAAAGAATGTTATTTAAGAATCACAAGATCAACAGATTATTTGATATAAGTAAACACTTTGTGACTTGCATAATGTATAGTTACATTTACTATTGTTCTAAAAATAGCTATGATGAAGGAATCAAGGTATCCCATTGATAAATTTGCTTGTTGACCTATATCTCTTGCTTGTTTGACCTAATTTGACCTTTACCATCCTTTAGTACCTGGTTCTATGTTCTACATTATCTTTAATATTAAAGAAGAGGAACTTTATTATAATTACAACTTAAAGCATTATATAAATTTAATATAATTTTATAAAAATCTATACTTTTTACATTTTTTACATCAAATTATTTTGGGTTTGGTCAGTGGTCATCATTTTCTTCTAAAATGTAATTTAAAGGTCTTCTATCCCAGTGGAATGCCTGTTGACTGAAATGCTTGCTGTTCCTTTAAGGCATCTGCCTCTGTCTCGATATAAGTGAAATATTCTTGACTGGGACGTTAAACACCATTACTCAACCTAACTCCTTACCAAAAAGTCAAGTTGGGTGTGCATTAGTACATGGTAGACCATTATAACACACACAAGCTAATCTCAACCATATATGAACTTGTTCTTAGATTAATACATAGAGATTGATAACCTTGCTGTTTTACAAATAGCTGAAAAATGCTGATCTGACATTAAAACATTACAACATCAACCAACCAATGCAGATATGACTGTCTGATCATAGTATTTACACTTCTTTTCCTTTTTTTATAGCTATTTCTTAAAATTTCTTTTAAAATTGCTTTTAAAAAACAATACATGACACTTCTGTTATATTTAACTTCTCCAATTAAATATTAGATACTTCCAATTTCATATTCATGACTAAGCACTACAATGATATTGAGTATGTAAATATCCTATTTATGCTTCTCAGATATAATAGATCCCACAACCTGGGAGGCAAGGTAAATTCATTTTACTGATCCCCCTCCCTTCATGCAAACTTAGTTTGTAGAGGGATAATATAGGATTCACAATGTCTGTCCTAACTCAAATTTATGTCGGCTTCATAACTTACACATCTGTTGATCAATTCTGATCAAACTTGGCACAAATATTAACCAGCAAGAGATGATGTAGTGTGTCCTTCTTTAAGGTAATTAGGTCAACGTTCAAGTCAAAATGGGCAAGTGAAAATATTTAAAATAGGGGGAGGTGATTTTTGGCTCTAAAGAGGCAGTTGAAGTTATATACACATTGAAGTCTTGTTTTTCTTTCATCTTTGATGAATTGTACCTGAGAAGGTCGGTCTGGTCTTCAGTCTAATTACCAGGTATCATGTTGTTTTAATTTTTTAACTATAAACTTAATATGTAATTTGGATAATGACCAACACTTGATGCATATATTCAAGACAACATAAATCCCCTATCAGGTTGGAGGGAATGAAATCTTCTTTCATGTGCATTTCATTTAGAAGGAAACTAATTGATTTTAATTATTAGAGTCATTATTCATGTGTTACATACAAAATGAATTAAATACTTTTTCAGGTAACAACATTTCCACTTCTGTAAATTAAATTCTTTTTGTAAGGATGTACTTTAAGTTAAGATGTGCTTTATGAAAACTGTTATGAAGCACTTTTGTTAATAAGCTCTTAATTAATTTTTGGATTCAATTATTATTCAGAAAATACAAAATTTGCAAGACGGGAACATGCAATTAAGAACATCAAACTATTTTTGTTTGTTCACTTACTCTCAGAATATACAGTTGCTGTAAAAAATAGATAGGGACAAAGCATTTAGTTTTTGTCAAGCCTAGAATTGCCATAAGGCGAAACTTAGATGTTACTTTTACGGTGTCGTCGGTGGCGTCAGCATGTCAAAATGTGAAAGTTTATGTTAAAGTAATGTATTTTCTACTCGATCAAAAACTAACCAGGCGAGACATTTAAATCCGTGGAATTCTTGATTTTAGAAATCATGAACGGTCAGCTTAGCAATCATGTGTTACAGAGTTTAGAAATCCAGTGGAAACAAAGTATTTCAGAATGTGAAATTCTGTCTGATGTGGGTCTGTTAATTCTTCCAGATTTTGCAGAATTGTTATGTTTTTTGGTTTTCAGTCTTGCAATTTTATGTAAATAGATTCTGATTAATTTGTCACTGCTGTCTGTTATGCTTTAAATATTTATGTAGTTACTTATGTTTAACATAACATCTTAATAATGAGAGTTGAGTTGAGTAATGGCGTTTTACATTCCAGTCAAGAATATTTCACTTATATGGAGACGTTGCCAGCTATAGGCAAAAATGCAGAAATTGCGTTGGACTGATGGCATTTTTTGTACCATGCCTATCGTGATTCGGGACCTCGTTTATTTTAAGTTCCTGTCCCAAAGAACGGAGACTTTCATTTTGTACTACCCAGTGCCATTTTGTACTACCCAGTGCTTGGCAAAAGAACAGTCACTACCCACTTTCAAGTCTTGGGTCAGACCTGGTCGGGGTTTGAACCAACAACTTCCCACTTACAAAGCAAGCACTCTACCAACTGATCTACCGCAGTGGTTCTTAATAATGACATAAACCATAGGAACAAGTATATCTCTCAGATGAGTATGTTCTGCCAACTATAGCCTGGTGATGTCTCAATATAAGTGAAATATTCTTGACTGGGACGTAAAACCCCATTAAATTAATCATGTACTAGTATATATACACACATACACACACACACACACACACACACATATATATAAATACTGTAAATCAGGAAATTAATGCATCATGAAATTAATGCAAATTGCCGATTTTGAAGTAAAATGCGTGTTGAAATTAATGCGATTTTTTTAATTTCATTTTTTAAAATTTTTACCTATCTTTTATCTTACAATTGTAAACATTAAGTTATGGACTCAGAAATTATTATATTATGTCTTCCTTAATTTATAAACACGTAATAAACAAACTTTCGGTTAACATTATTGAAATAAAAAGTGAGGTGTTCCAAGGGTAAATTTTTATGCACTGATGACCCATTTAAATAACCAGGGTGGTAAAGGATTATCAGAACAACGCATGGCCTTTTTTAAAAAACAAACATACTCAAATATAACACTTGGAGTTTTTATTTAAAATAAAGCATTCGAAATGAGGACGTCCATGTCTGCATGTGTACAACTGATCTTTGTCTTCAACTCATGAATTTAGAATGTAAGATTACTTATAATCACAGTACTTTCAATTTGATGTTCCAGTCAAGGTTCAAAATGATATATCAGTCACGATTTCACCCGTAGCAAAATTCCCAGTAGGAAAGAAACTGCAAAAAATTACCGCTAAATGAGAATGTGCTCTAATTAATCAGTTACGATAACAACTTCCGGTTAAGAGGGGTAACTCAATTTACAATAAATATACAGAATACAGAAATTGGAAAATAAATGCGACAAGAAATTAATGCGATGAAACGGGTCTCACATTTTTCGCATTAATTTCTTGCTCGCATTAATTTCCTGATTTACAGTATATATATTATATATTTATATATATATATATATATATATATATATATATATAATGGTTAGCAATTTCATTTATTTTATACCAAACTGAAAAAATTTTATAAAAAAAATAATATAAGATTATGAGAAATAATATAATATGAGAAAAGACCATAAAAAAGGCTTAAAAATAATTCCTCTGTGTAAGTCTATAGCTAATTAAAGTTTTTTTGCAGTTGACACTGATTTAAAAACGTAAAGTTTAAATGTCTTGTTTAAAATTGTAAATATGGTTCAAAGGTTAACAAGTCTGGACAGGTTTAAGAGTTTTGTAGTTCATTCAACATTTATTATTTAACTTACTGTACAGTAATTATTACACATGACAAAAAAATATGTCACCTTGACTGTTGTATGTTTTGATGTTTGGTGTGTGAGTGATTGCATAAAGTTAAAGTTACTTTGATATCAAGACATCACCAGCTTTATTATTTATCTAACTGTTTAAAAATTATTTTGTTAAGACATAATTATGTTGCCGTGAATGTTATGAGGTATGGTGTATGAGTGATTATATCCAGGTTATGAAAGGTTTACTCATATCAAGGCTAAGATGGGAACTTGCAATTTGTGAACATTCTAATAAAATACTGAGGTGAGATGGCAAATGGCAATATGTGAATGTTGGATTGGTGGTTCATGACAAGAACAAGTATATTTATCTAAGAACTTTTTCATTAATGCATGAAAAGTACATTATGGTCTTCTTTTTACTAGGGTACAGTCTTAAGGTGACTTTTTGTTAAGGTGCTAGCTCACCAAGTCAGTATTGCCATAGACAAGCAAAGTACTTCCCCAGTCACATCCTAGCATCATGTGAACCAGTTGATATTCTGTCTTTTTAATCTTAATTTGCAAGTTATATGTATGACCTGACCAGGATTTGAACACACAACCTCCTACTCTCAAGGTTAGGTGCTCTTCTACTAAAGCACCAATATCTTTGTAATTTACTTCACTATAAAGTAATTATTATTAAGTATAATATAGATGTTTAACCTTGACTTTTCTGAAGTTTGGTGTGTGATGGGTAATACAAGATAAATTTGACTTATATTCATCCGTAGATATTGGGGAGGCAGCAAGGCTTTAGATATGTCAGTTTTCAGGCTAAAAATGCTGGTTGGAATTGAAAACCCTGGGTGTAATTTTCCAAACTGACAAAGACTTGCCCTCCAAAAAATCTTGAAATTCAAAATCACAAATGGATATAAAGCATCATAAAAGTAAACTGGTGAATACGATCTATCTGATAAATATGCACCAGTACAATAAGTAGTCAGTACTTATTGTATTGCTGTTTAATAATTTTGCAATATCATTTGTAGCATATTGTTATACTTTCTCAACTACTAATGGATTTACAGGGCAAAGCAATGGAGCAACTTACCGCTCAGAAGCTTTTGGGACAAATTCACTGCAGTTATCTTTTTAGACAAACACATTTTTCCAGACACATATTTGAGCAATAAGCAAGAGATAGAACTTTTGGTTTCCTTGTACCTAACCTTGACCCATGGATGGAAAATTGTCATTAAATGATCATTGATGGCAATTGTGTCTCACATTTTAGTAGTATATGCATTTTTTTCAGACTTTACATATGTACATATATCTAGTGCCATCCGTAGCAGAGACTGGCTTTCTTAAAATTTGTTTCATGTTGTTTTTTTCCTCTTTATTTTGTTATGGTGCCATATAAATGGCTTTAGGTATTGCTCAGTGCAAGATATTCAACTTTTTATATCTCATTCATGTTTATTTTTTGTGGTCTGTTGTTATTTTGGTAAATACTGGCTCATCATAAAGAAACGTTAAGACAGGGTTACACCAAGTACAAACCCGGGTCATATACCTGTCTGGGTAAAAGGTAGACAAAAAATTAAGAATAATGTATTTTTTAAAACCTTTGTTTGAAATCTGACTCTTAGTTTATGTACTAAACAGTATATAAATTAACAGTGATGAACTCAGCTATCTTGTCCCCAATTTTAAAGACATTCTATACATAATTCTACTTATTAGATCTAATGGGGGTAGTTTGTGGTTTACACTTTAACACTATCACCACAAAAATTCAGGGTGGGAGTTTTTTTTTCCCCTCTTTTAATCCACTTGTTAACATAATTAACCCCAATTTCTGGTGTGAACAGTTTTATGGGGTACAAAATAACCACTGATGTATTTTGATTTTGATATCCTTTTTAGTGAAAGTCCTCTAAAATCACCAACACTTTGATTTTCTAAGACAACTATTGACCACAGTTTTGCTATGATACTTCCTGTAATAGATGAATGAAGAAAAGAAAAAAAAGGGAGAAATTATATATAAATATAAATAGATTATAAAGTAGTTACAATTATCTAAAGCATCGATGATTGACAGTAGGTAAAAGAACCAGGAGCTTTATTATATATGCCATAAAAACAGAAAAATATGAGAGAGAGAGAGAGAGAGAGAGAGAGAGAGAGAGAGAGAGAGAGAGAGAGAGAGAAATAGCTTTTGATACTGTTGAAACAACTTGAGTGGTTTCACATCTTTTGCAATAAATAGTCAGTCATATTTTATTTCCTAAAAACTATCTACCATATTTAGTATCTGCTGCAAAATTTTGTTTATTCCGTCATTAACACTCTCCTGCAAGCCTTTTAAAAATGTTTTAATGGGAAAGTGAACCATTCAGAATGCAGTACGGATTTTTAATAGAAGTCCTGTATTCAGTTGCATCCTAAAGACACATAGGTAGAGTGGCCATATGTTTTCCTCTACAGGAATTGTGAAAAAAAAAGGGGGGGGGGGGGGGTTAATTAGTACCAAGTAAAGTGTTATCGTTAGAGTGAACTTCATCAATTTTCCTATTAGATTTTAAGAATTGACTAAAAATTGTAAATTCTTTAATAGCGTTAGATGTGAACAAATCTGATTATATAATTAGATAGGGTTAATGTTTTCTATGCTTCAGTTAAGACTATTTAACTTGTTCTAAGGTAGTCAGTTTATGGTATGACGGAGAAAGCTAACTGAAGAGAAAAAAACAAACTATTGATATACTGAAAGTGACAAATTTTCTCACACTGTGATCTGTAGTTGGAATCAAACCTTTAGGCAGTGAAAAGCACCATGATCTGTGAGCCTGATGGGGTTAAAAATATAATATAAAGCATTGATTAATAGTGTAGATAAGTCTTGACCTGGATACAGTACATCAGATTTTAGCAATGTTGTGATGTCTTTAACATCTTGTTTAACACTTATATATTTCTGATAAAAGTTAGAAAAAAATGTTGATTTAAATAAAATTCTATAATTTAAATATATTGAAAACAGACTTTTTAATATCTTTTAAAAACAAACTTTTAAAGTTATTTTTAAAGCTGTTATAGTTCATTAAATACACTTTTAAGGTTATTAGAAATTAATCATTTGATTTTCTTTCTTGTTAAATTACTTTAAATGTAATGGTAGCAACTTTCTGACAGTTATGGATTCATAAGTGTGTTTGAGAAGGAATGATCTTTTATCATTTCACACCATAGCTGTAACAAGGGGCACTGATTTTTATATAAGGCCTCATCTGAATGACCCCATTAATTATAATCAGATGTCGTATTTTTGGCAAAAGAACAGTATTTACCTTTCTTTTAAGCTTCAGGTGTGACCCAGAGAATCAAAACTCTAACCTACCATATATATAACCAAAACTTGACCAACTCAGCTAATTAGATTTACAAACACTCTTGAGTGCAACAATCCTTTTAGATATGACTTGATGGGAGATAAAAAAGGGCGAAAAAAGAAGACTTGAAAATTATTCAAAAAATTAAAGTTATTTGTCCTTAATCAAATAATTTCCAAAAGTAAAAAAAAAGGAGTGTAGTTGATGATAAACTTCATGAAATCTCTTGTGTGACAATATTTTTAAAATTTTATTCAAAATTAATTATTTCAACCAAACAGAAACATAGAGAATTTTTCTCACACCTTGTGATAAGGGTCACAAGTATGATCACATGAACCATCAAATATTTTTGGTCTGTTTTTATATATTTCTGCGTTTGTATTATGAATTAAATGGCCTTGAATATTGACCTTCGTACCTCTGATAAATCATATATTCTCAGTAGTTATATGTACTTAAAAATTGTCTGATATTATCATATGCTGTTTTTGTTTATATTAAACTGCAAACGTACATTATGTAAAATAACTTGCAAGGTTCCTACAATAGTAACTGAACCCTTTATGTAAGGCTTATTGTCAATCCCCAAGATGTGTTCATTTTGTCTCATGTTCCTTATTTGGTGTTTAACAAAGACAAGATATTCTGTTCAAAAAGAATTACTGAGACAGGTTTGAACCAATGACCTTCTTATAAAGTAACTTTGCTACATAATTAGGTAACTAGCTATTATTAACATCATTTGTGGTGTTAAAGTAAAACTCAAATTTTATGTTTTGTGGTCATTTTTATTTTTCATAATTTGCAAAATTTTAATCTTTTTCTCCACAGAGAAATTTTGACTTCCACTTTTTGTTGTAGCTTTTGCAGGCTAATTGTATCACAAAAATTAAAACTTTTAATTCCTTTATAAACTATAAGTATGTGCTAGTATAAAAAAGTTTACAGTATTCTTTCTGATCAAAATGAGGATTACATTAGTCGGGGGGGGGGGGGGGGGGAAATCCTGCGGGATGTTACATATTTGAGTGGTAAAAGTGGAGGACAGGTTCTGAGATGTTAAAGTGGACATTGAAAGACAGGTTTGAAAACAGTAATAATATTGGTTACCAGTACATTAAATTGTCTTGGTAAGCCCTACAAAATGTTTGACATATGTGTGATTGGAAAAAATGTACTTGTAAAATAATGATGACATTTTTAAAGGAAATTATGATTGTAAATAGATTTACTTGAAAAAATCATCATGGAATTTTGGAGATGTAATTTTTGACATGGGTATGATTTAAAAATGATTTACATAGAAAAATTCCTGATTTCCAATTCAAAAACAAAAAGTCCTGATATTGACTAAAACATGTTTCAAGGTCGACACATGGATGGGATGGGGTCAATGACCTGTCTCAGTCAAACCAGCAAGTACACAAATTTATACTTCCTAGATGCTGAAAATAACATTCAAGGTCATGGAGCAATATTGAAAGTCTCTTATTTCAACTGCTTCAACCCCCAGATTTTACAAAAATGTATATATTGTATTTATATACTAGTTCCATACAGCAGCTGATTCATGGCAAAGAGTTTTTTTTCTATCATAATATAATCTATAGGAGTTATCAGAATCAGTGATAAATGGATATCTAAGGATTTGCTCCTATGAAAATTATGTTTTCACACCAATAGTCTTGGCTTCTTATCAAAGAAGTAGATTTTCTGTTATTTTAAAAATGTAATATTGATATTAAAAGTTAATGTAATACATTTAGTAGATTTCAAAAATGTTTCCTAAAATTATTTTATGATTATATATATATATATATATATATATATATATATATATATATATATATATATATATATATATATCCTGTTAAATTCAAGTTTAATTTAGTATATATCCTGGTTAAGTTGGTACTTACAGGTTCCATATCAAGTGTTCTTGATAGATAAACTTTTAACAAGATGCATATTTCTTCAATGTTCTATCAATCATGTACTTTCATAAAATATATGCAGAGGTATTGCATACATGTCCATATGACATTTTCATGCACTGTACCTAATTATGTCAATCATTGGGCATTTTTAGTAGTCCTTTTCACACATCATAGATAATTTTTTCTATAAATATATCAGATCTTGTATTGGTTTTTGATATGTGACTATATATACATTGATAGGCTACAGATCAAGTGTTTCATTTATTTCATCAAGTCCTGCTCCACTACTCTTTAATTTTGATGTAATTGTGGACATTAGACCTGGAATATTGGTTTGGTATTTTGGTAGGCAAGTGTGTCTTTGTGCATTATAGATCAAGTTAAAATGTTTTCTTTAAAACATAATTATTCCATTTGAGAATTGTAGCTACAGGATTTTTTTTAGCTTGTCTGCACAATATGCAAAAGAGCTGGTGTCATATCCCCTGCATTTTGGTCATTGTAAGCATCAGTATTTAATGAAGAGTTTACAAATAAAGTATGTGATCCTTCCTTGTAGTTAAACAAATGTTTTTGAACATTTATGAATATGTTTAAGGGGCATTTAATAAATTCCATTCAAACAACATTGTAAAATAATGCATCCAGACAGGCAAGCAATCTGGTGGCATTTCCTGCCCTCTGGTATTTCTTGTGTTCAATTTATGCAGGTTAATTTACAAACAGCCAAACTAAGGACACAGTCAATTTATTGGTAGCTAAAGTTGTAAAGAAAATGTTTGATAGAAAAGGGCTTGTTATCAATCTGATTGTATGGAAACAGTCTGTATAATGCAATAGAAATTTAAAAGAAACTGTAGGGTATGTGAATATCTATGTTAGAAATAACAGTGAGGAATAAAATTTTAACCAATAAACAAGTACCAACAATTGTTCCTGCTCCAAGTCACACATCATCCCTCAAACTGTAGATAAGGTCACTGTTATTACAACAGTTTATATATTTATTTATACATATATATCAGTTGTCACTACTTTGTCATATTTAAGCCAGATTTTGTTTTATATATTGTTACATTACTGTCATAGATAGCTTTTTATCTAGACAGTTGCATAAGTAGAAAATAATCACTTTTCATTGCCATAAAGAGGTTTATTGTACAATTCTATCCCACCTGCGCAAACCAAGATGAAAAAAATATATATTCATGTTAAAAATGTTGTGGTCAGGTTGGACAATTTCCAAGAATTTTTGTCATTTCTCCGTGTTTGATAATTTTTTGACTGTTTGAGTTATTGTTTAAAGTCAACTAATGAAATTATTCTGATGATGACATTTATATTTTACTGTATATTTTCTGTTTTTTCTGTATTTTTTAAAAAAAAATTTTTGTTTTGTCATCTTTTCTTGTTGGCTTCCTTGTTTTTGCTGCTGTTGTTGTTGTGTGTTAAAGACGTAAGGTTTCTATTATGTTCCAGTTAGAAGTCAGTTGTTTTTTGACAAGTTATAAATTTGTGTGAATTAAATTGATTTAGTTGAAGCATTTATAGCCGTACTTTTACCAACTAAAAAACTATAAACAATGTTCAATAAAACTTGGTTATAATGCCCCTTGAAAACATTGTCACCTCACAAATCACAAACAAACAGTATTTTGAATCCCAAAAGTCTATTTCTTTCAAATTTTTCATAACTTTTTTCATAACTTATGCCCCTTTAAAAATAAATATTCACATCAAATGTTTTCGTCCAGATTTATCTAAAGTTGATTATTTGAATGTTTTATAAAAATTGGTTGAAGTGATCAATACAAACGGTCATGTACATATTTGTGATCTGTTAAGGTTTGATCATTATTCAGTCACATAGTGAGGTCTTCTCCACAAAACAGTTTACTTTAACTAAAAGCCTCGTTTTATGCCTTTATGAGGTAATAGTAATTTGTTTAGCACATATTATTCAGAACCTTTTCTTTCTCAAAACTTTTAAGTAGCCTAAATGGAGAAAGGGTTTTTATCATCTTCATCTTATCTGCAATTTATTTTGCTTTTACAGAAAGTCTTGTTGCATGTTTCTTTTATTATGTATTGTTATCTGCTAAGCTGGTGTTTCTTTTCCTTTACCCAAAGTAGCCTACATGAAATTAAGGATGCTAGTTCTGAGCCATGCCTTCATGCAAAGTTTTGATCTTATTTGTTAAAACATGAATAACTGCCAGTTCCACATGAGTGATTAAATACAGGACATCTGGTATATATTGTTTTTTTTAGTTGTGTATTGTCTTATTTACCACCCACACTATACATTACCATATCTGTAGGTATGAAAATGAACTCTTTGTTAAAAATGAACAAATATTAGACAAAAGAATATCTTACCTTTTAAGAAAGAATCTAAAGCCATTTGTTCATGTTTTAGTAAAGTTTGCTCTCAAAGATCATCTGTCTTTTTTGCAGCATCATATGACCAACAATGTCAAGAAATTTTTGGTAGTCTATTGCTCGTTGATTTTAGCAATGTTGTACAATGGGTGGCAGTTGACTGATATTGACTACCATAAGTTTGTTCTTTTATAAATAAGTGAAATTTGGTAAACATAGACACTTAGTCATTTCTTATTTATGAACAGAGAAACATATGGACATATTACTACAAGGCTAAAAATAACTATGATAAGGAATTGGAATTTCCCATTTTTCATTCTCTAGTATGTTGCCATTTTATTAGTTTTTTGTAAATGTATATTTAGCATTTAGGTTTTTATGTATCATGCAATGACTGTTTGATAAATACAGAGCACTTGAATATTTGCTTACTGTTAATCATATATTTGATTACAACTAATCATATATTTTATTTGTTTGTTTGATCATAAAATGCCTTTTCTTAATTGATATAATCATTTAAAATAAGTCAACTCATAAAGAGACCCATCCATGGTCATCTTGTGTATTGAGTATGGAGAATTAATCTGTATAAATGGCCCATCCTATTGCCTTTTATTGCCATAATATGTAGCTGCTACTCAGGGGATGTTTCAATTAGCAACTAACAAGGCACTGGTAATTTGTAACCCATAGTATTTTATAGGAGTAATATTTCATATAAGACCATTTTACTGAAGTTAATTGTTTATCCAAAGTTACTTCTAAAATGAATAGTTTCATATGAATTTTCAAGCTTTGACATTTTCTATGAAAATATATATATTTATACTCTTCTAAATTATTCGATTTTCTGTTATTTAAAATTTGGAAAATAGATAAATATAATAAAATTATATATTAATGACTAACAATACATGTTTTACCAAATTTGTCATACATCCGTGTTTACTCATAATTAATGTGTCTAGATTCTCAAACATGTATAATTGAATACGGATGTAGACCACGTCATATTATACCATTGACAAGGAGTGCATTTCAAAAAAAAAAAAAAAAAAACATAAAAATTGAGAAATAAGTCTACAGACTTGTAATGACTCAGTTGTTTGTTTTTGCCTTAATTCTTTTGCATGTATTCAAAAAATTGTGCAATTGTAGGTTGGCTGAACATATTCTTTTTCCAGATTTGTGATTTTATTGTGTACAAATAAAATTTAATTTAAAAACAAAATTTCAAAAAATTATATACATAGATGAGCCTCCAGACATTAAAGGATGTCTGGAAATCTGAAGTAGATCAAACCATCCCTGTCTGAAGTTATCTGAAGTTATACTTCTTTGAACATAAGTAATTCGTAAAAATTTCTATTTTCTGTCTTAACTTATTGATATTTTTCATCTGTTCTAGTTTTTGTCTGTTGTTCATCATTGTTTTACATTTATACAGAAATGGTCAATTTCATATTTTATCTGATACTTCTCTTACTGTACTCTGTACATTATTCTTTATACAGAAATCAATCTGTCTATCTGTCTCTCCTTCTATCTGTTTATACCCCTTCCTAAAGGCTGCTAGGTATATATTTATTAAGTTGTCTGTCCTTCCATCTGCTTGTCCATCTTTCCTTCCATCCATTTCATAAATTTATCAACTACTACTCCATAGTAATTGCAGGCAATGGCCCTGTCCATGGGAGGGCTGTGATGAGCATTGTGTTTCTTGGAGTTTCCGTTTCCTCTTTTTTAAAACTTAACTTGACTACAAGCTTCTATTACAATTCATCAGCTACTTCTCCAAAGTTATTGAAAGGATTGACTTCAAACTATGTAGGCCTGTTCATTGGAAAGTGTAGATGTGCATTTTTTGTTTTGTTTCTAAATGTCATGTTTTATGAAGTTATTCCTCTTTTCAATTTCCACAACACCTTCAAGTTATTGAAGAGAATGGCTTCAAACTACTCATATGTAGAATTGTTTATGGTATAGTATAGATGTGCATGTGCCTTGATTGTCAACAATTGATTTGCTAGAGTTGTTTCTCTTTTCTAAAATACTTAAATTGTACTGTTTTTGTTTTGTATTTGCGACCTTTTTAAAGCTACAGAAATTATTGACTTTACTTTGATGCAACTGTTTTTGAATATATAAGGTGTGTTAGCAGTAAATATTGGTTGTTATATATATGTATATATATATATATATATATATATATATATATATATTGTTGTCATTTATCACTTGATGTATTTGCATTATGTAGGCAAATCCCTGGTCTTTTAAATCACAGAAACTCTGGTGGTCTTTTTAATCTGGTGTACATAGTACATTCATACATATTCATCATGTCACAGTGATGTGCAGGAAACAACAATCACCCAGATACCAGAATCCTAGGTTTCATTTAAATAATTACCTTTGATCATTTTGAAGATAGAGTGTATTTGTCCCTTTCAGACAAGCATGATTTCCATTATATTTTCTTATGTGGCAAAAAGTCAGAATCTTTATCTCCTTCTCTTGTTAAAAAAGTGAACTGTTTAGATCTCCATCAATACTTTGGAAATATATCAAAAATCTTGATCTTTGAAATGTCTGTTTATTATAAATAATTTTTTTGAAGTGTTTCATGTTTTTTTTAGCCATTTAAGTATTTCTACAAGCAAGCCATATTCTCAATTTGATAAAGAACCATGCGTTCATAGCTTTAATCTTTATTTAATATTGTTTTTCTGTTTTTCAGAACCAAAATCTGGATTCCACATAGCATTTAACATGTTTGATACAGATGGCAACCAAATTGTTGACAAAAAAGAATTTTTGGTGGTAGGTTCATACTTGTTTTTTACTAATTTATTTATTTAAATTTTAATAATCAAACTTTCATTATGTTCTATGGTTCATTTATATTGTATAAACATTTTCATCTCAAAATTTGGTTATCATTGCTGTAGTTATTTAATTTTTTTTTACTTAACATTTTTACATGGTCTCAGATTTTGACATCTGCTAAACAAAACTTTTAGCAACTTGTTTCCAGACTGTTGTATTGATAATGGTATTGTATTTGATGTGAATAAACAAACTTTTAACTGAACAAATGTCTCTAGATCATAAAAAAGTGAATGGAAAGGAAAAAACAAGAAAATTGATTATAAAATAACCTACTTTAAACCTGGGTCAGATGACAAAACCGTTTCTGTTATCGGTTATATGTTATATCCGTTATAACATTATATCAGTTTGTGTGCTTAGGTACATTTGGAAGGTCAGTTTTCTCATTTACTTGATCACCTGTTTGAACATTTATTTTTTATACAAAAAATAGGTATGAAAACAAATAATATTTAAAACAGTAATTAATGTATTTTATTTTATATGTCAAAGAGGCAAAGTACAATAAATAAATAAATAAATAAATAAATAAATAATAATAAATAAATAACACAATTAGTATGCAAATATAAATGACAAATTTCACTGAGTTTATAAGGACATTTTTATTGTAAAAAACTTGTCTGATTATTAATTGTATCTTTCTAAATCCACCTCCACAAAATTTATTTTGTGGTTTCTTTGTACTATTATTATAATTAGGACTTTTTTTGGCTTAAAAAAGTTGTTTTAATGTCATAAAGGTATAATGGTTATTGAAACAATGAGATTCTTTGTAGGTCGGAGCTTAATTTTCATATAAAATAAAAAGGAGATGTTAAAATTTCCAGATTCTTGACTTTAACTAAGGAAAGGATATATTTTGAAAAGCCAAGTACTTTGTCATGTAAGATGAATGTATACAAAATGTTACAACCACAACCACAACCACAACCACATTCCTACTAATGCTTAGACTTACAAATCTGTTTTACCACACAAAAGACAGGTTTGGGTCTTAATCACTGTGCTCAGAATAATGTTTGCAGCTTGCTAAAAAAAATTGAGGAGATAATCTAGAGTTTGAGAGTGCGGCTTAAGTTTTATAACCTCTACTTTACAAGTACTGAAGTTTAGTCTGCACAATGATTTGTGTAAATAGAAGGGATGTGTGCTTATCCCTTATTAGGTCTGAACTTCTATTGACTGTTTTGTCAAGCACCTGGCATTATGTTGTGAACATGGTGGCTGAGTGGGGTCTAGAGTGTGTGCTCATGCAACAGCAACGTCAGTGACTAGGTTTAAATCCCATTCAAGAAGACCCTGGAGTGAGAAAGTTTGTCCGTTTCCTTTGCTGATTGTCTGTGGTTTTCTTTGGGCACATATACTCTGGGTTTTTTTTTTCCACCATCCCATAAAACTGAATTTCTCCACTTCTGGCATTTGTCTTTTGATTATGACCTTATAAAAACATTGAACTTACCACATCAGACTTGTCATAAATCCACAATTCATACAAATGCAACTTCACCTGAAGCTGGTGACATCTCAATATAGTTTGATAGATTTTATTTGGAAATTTTGCAATATTGTTTTTGGAAAAAAAGACTCAAATGTATAAATTGAATAAAAGAATTTAAAGTGAAAAATTGTGTATCAAAAACTGTAGAATCATTAACACACACTATTGGTTGCCAATAAAATGTGTTTATACATGTTCCTATTAGCCGACAACTTGTTTTATATCAGTGTGCATTGACATAGTAGCTCAAAACCATTTATTAGCTAAGAGGTAATATACATGAATATGCAAGTTTTTAAGTGCAGTGTTTTTCAGATCTTTGCACAGTGATATATCTACATTTGTGGTTAACCAACTTACTTAATTTTTATGCTGCGTGGGCAGTCTCGTCTTTGCACAGACAATCCCAGTATTTGATAGGTACCCCACTTAGTGTGAGGCCAGGCTTATGGATTTTGTTGTATGTTCATTTAGTATTTGTGTTACTCAATCTAGCAATCAAGTCTCGCATTTCTAATTAAAATTGCAAAAAAAAAAAAAAAAAAAAAAAATTTATCACCTACATTAATTTTTTTTTTCAATTAGATATTAGCAATATTTAGATTAAAAGTCTATGTTGTATAAATTTTTTATAAACTTTTATTAATAACTATCAAGAAGGCCTCGTTGTATAAATTTTTCATAAACTTAGATCAATAACTATCAAGAAGGCCTGGTTGTATAAATTTTTCATAAACTTATATTAATAACTATCAAGAAGGCCAGTTTCAAACATTGTATTTTTTTTTTAAATTGAGTATAGGGTCATTTAGTACCAGTAGCAAAATAATTCAAAAATTCTCAGAATCGTGATAGCAGCATTTTATTTACCTCCTTTTCTGGTAGGCATAAAGTTCTGAACCAATTAAGTGCCCCAATATTAACAAGTTATCACTTTAAATGTATTGTTATTTTATTAGTATTGTTATATCAGTCATAAAATACTGATATACTTATATAGCCGTATAAGAGAGTTACCTCCCTTACAGTAAAAGTTTGATGAAAATTTGCCATCAGTACCTACAATTTTTTCCAAGTAACTTACAATATTTTGTGAATTTTGCTGAAGATATTACAATGGGAATGGAATGTTTGTTTCCTTTTTTTAGTGAAATAACTTTTCTTTAATGCATAAAAGGAAAGAAAAAGAGACAAAGTTCAGTATGTCAGATAAATTTGTTTCAGCAAGGTTAATGAACTTTACTTAAATGTCACTGAATTTTGATAACATAAAATTAATTTTATTCGTAACATATTGCCTTTTTTCTGAATTTATGAATGAAATACATGTGCATTAGTGGGTAGATAATAATTCACATTTAGATCACCCTTGAACATAATATATGTCTACCGTATGAATACAACCTATTAAGCTCTGCAAGTTTTATCCTTGGATGTGTTTTTCTCCTTATTTAAAATGACATTTATTATTGAATATAGAGATTTTTATTGATCAGATTTGAGGTGTAATATTTTATAATACCTGGCCAAATCACCTAACTTTTAATTTGTTGTACAAGAGTTTTACATATATAAAGATATGACTTGGATTGAATCCTGGCAACTTTTCACTGCTCAATGATTGGTAATTGTCAAACATGATAAATGACTGTTTATATTACCTGTAATTTTATATTTACTTACTATTGTTAGCTATTAGTCTTCACATTTTTTTAATATATAGATTTTACAGTTTTGTAGGATAATATTTGGAATGTTATCTCCTACCTGGCTTTTTAAAAAAAAAAAATCTATCTACCAAGTAATAAAAATAAATAAATTTAAAAAATGACTGCATATCTACGTATATTAATGAGATTAATTTAAAGTTTTGAGTTTTAAGTTGTTTTTTAATCAGTCTTGTCAGATATCTATAGGTATAGTGATAGATAAATTAACATATATTAAAAAGTCTGTTCCTAAAATTTATGTTTACATTGGTAAATAATACCAGGTAGTCAATATGTCTATATAGGTACAAGTACGTGCTATGTTGACTAGGTCATTTGTGCTCAGTTTGACTTTTAAATTCTTATTTTATTTCTACCATTGGGTGCTGCTTTTTCTTGGAGCATTTCTGTTGCCCTGTTGATTATTATATAGCAGTGCTAAATAAAGCTTTAAGGTAATTTTTAAAGCTTCAAGTCCTTAATTATGATTTTAATTTCTTTACTTGCAGTACTACTTAAGTTGGAAGTCTAGGAGATGATTGGTTGCTCATTGCTCACTGTGCTTTAAAAATTTCACAGTACACACGACTAAAAATGGTCAAATTTTGTAGAAATCAGTTGTGTATTTCAAAAATCTTTAGAATCATCTTACAGGCATAACCTATTCAAAACTACCAATCCTAGAAAATGCAATGACTTTTTATAGCCTGCATGAATTTTCAGGACTAGCATTAACTATGGGGGCAAGTAGACCTTTGTATTTGTGGCACGTTTTTTGAGAACTCATTAATTACTTTGATTTTCGATCTATTAACAGTGTAAGGTAGACAACTCTTACTCAAATTCTGCCTATCTATTTAGATCTATATTTTCTGCAGCCAAAAAAATTTAGGTACAAGATTTTTAAAAAATTATTTTTAACTTTATACACACACAGTCAACCGTTATTTAACTGATAATTTTCTGTTTTATCATATACAAAAGCCCATTAATGATAAATTATGTGGAATGATTAGGGTTTTTTAAAAATAATTATGGTACATTGTATGTTTTATGTCTGACCAAAGTCTGGAGTTATCTAATCATAATCAGGTCAGGTGTGTGTGTGTGTGTGTGTGTGTGGGGGGGGGGGGGTGCTTGTAACACATGTATACATACACTTTACTGAAGTAGGCATGTTTACCAAAGATACAAGGAGAAAGTTTGGGTTGCTTAATGTTAAAATCTGAGATATTTACTAGCACTTAAAATCATTTTATTTTGCAGAAAATGTGTTAGAAATTGGAGTAAACTATGAATGAAATTATAGCCTTTGGAACTGCGTTTAATATTTTTTGTAATTTAATGCATATTTGTGTGGTAACCAAATTTTGAGACATATTTGAAATGTCAAGTTAGCATGTATATAAACTTTGTCAGTCATAACGATACATAAATTATGATTATTTAAGTGACAGACTTGATTATAACTAGGAGAAAATTCGGAATTTATATGTCTACAACAGAAGAAATAGATTTATTGCATATAAGTTACTTTGTAAAAAAATGTTACAAATGGAATTTTATTCATATTTTACATAATAAATTATAATCAGCTTGTTTTTGATATTAAGACACATTTTGTTCCGTAAACAAGTTTTAAAAAAAATTGATAAGTTTTTTTTAAAAAGTAAATATTTTAATTAAATTTTGTGTTTATATCATTTCGTGTTAGTATGCATGGAACATTTTTTGTTATTTTTCTGTTTTGAATCTTGTAAAATGTTTTTGTAATTTATTTAGCTGAACTGGCTACAGTTTGATGCAATCTAAAGGCATAGTGTAATGTGTGTGCCTATGTCAAAGAAAAAAAAACAAATATTAAATTTTCAATTTTCATCACATAAAATGCTGGGATAGAATTTTACCAAATTTGTTTCAATATCACTAGCATATGCATATGTGAAAGACCTTTGTGCCAGTGAGGCACCTCATATTTGATATATAGAAAGTATTAAGGTAGCCATTTAACATTATAACAAGTTGTCCAAGAGAATTTCTGTTGACTCAATGCTGCAAAAGAAGTGATGTTGTCAGCCTAGTTTTATATTTTGTCTGACATAGCATTCAAAATAAAAGATGGCCACTATTACTATACAATAAAAAACAAGATATGTAGCCATTACAGAAATGTTTATGTGACAATTTGGTTCAAGTTTGATGGATTTAAAGCAGATATATAAAAATTTAAAATATGTAATTGTGAAAATTGAATGATATTTGGTGTGAAAAATCCCAAAATATTCAAAATTTTATCTGGCATGACTTTTTAAAATTATTTTTGAAAATAGTGCCAGTTGAGCAATACAAGCCCTATTGGCTATTGGGTCTTTTTTTAAAACATAATTTCATATTCCCAAGCTATTCTATGTCTAATATGAATGAATGAAAGATTAACTGATGACTGAATGAATGAATGAATGAATGAATGAATGAATGAAACAGTTTATGATTCTGCACAAATAAAATCAGTGGGCAACTGACCTTTGTCTTACATATTTGAGTGGTTGCCTTCTTGCAGTGTTTTAACTTTGAGTAAATCTCTTTACTTACAAGGTTTTAAATGTTATTAAAAGCAAGTCTTCAAAATATTCAAAACCACTAAGAAATTTGCTCATTTAAACAAATAATACCAGTCCATTCATCAGTATCAACAGACATGACAACATTTAACCTTATAATTAACTTGCATCTCAGTTTTGAACACTCATTCCTATAAGCTCCAGAAACTATGGTTGCCAAGTATTCTAAACTGCACATGTATAGATTACAGTGCCTGTTACCAATTAGGTTTGAATCCCACTCTAACAGATCCTAGTGTAAAAAAAGATGTCAGTTTAGTGTTGAAAACTGAGAGTGTGAGCACTTCTGTCTCCTCCACCATTCCTGAAGTGACTGCCTGGATACAAGTGAAAAAATTCTGACTCGGTCATTACTCTACTTCACTCTACTCATTTAGGCTCTGAACAACTTTCCTTTTAATTAAGTATTACAAGTAAGCATGTGACTGAGTGAGTAAAACTGTGGTTGTGTGATTGATATTTTTATAGCAATATTTTGTTTTCAGTTAACCAAACCCCGTTAAATCATTGTAGTATATTTCTCACAGTTTCTGTTAATGTAACACATAATTGTTTAAGTTATCTACTTGATTTTTGTAAGATATTGAATGAGAGATATTGTTCTCCAGAAATGATAATTATCTGAATTTTCATTTTATTCTTTAAAACCATGTAAGACACAATACTTTATATGTCATAAATATTCCTTCTCTAACAATTTTTTTTTAGTATATTTAAAGAGTACTGAAACTATACCAAATCCATTCTATGTTTTTTAGGTAACTCATAAATGTATGATGAAGCTGACAAACCAACTAAAATTTTTTATCTTTATTAAAATGTAGCAGTATTATATTTCCAGCTGTTATCAGAGTTTCTAAACAAACTTTTTACGGAATATAAAAGTTTAAATTTCTCTTTCAGTTTTAATAAATGAAAACATTTAATTTGCTCAAATGTCACTTGAAATGGTTTGCACTATATATGTTTTTTTTTTAAATTTATGAGGTTATAAAAATTATTTATTATTACCATATCAATATATCATATTAAATCTTTGCCATCTACAAGTTGTATCACATTTATGCTACCATATAATGGCTTATGAGTTATGGTTGCAGATTCATGATTCAAGGGAGATGGGTCTTTGACCCAATTAGGGTGCAAGATAATTCTTTAAACAAGACATTTAATTAATTTCACAATTTCAAATAAGCACTATTATTTCTTGGCATTGAAATTCAGAATTTTGTAGCCCTTCTTCTTCTACTACTACTACTACTACTACTTCTTCTTCTACTTCTTCTTCTTGTTCTTCTTCTTCTTCTTCTTCTTCTTCTTCTTCTTCTTCTGCTTCTTCTTCCTCTTCTTCTTCTTTTTCTTCTTCTTCACAAAAAAGTTTAAACTTCTGTTGTTAAAGAATGAGAATTCAGATAATTATCAGATTTGGGGTTTTTCACCATTAAACAATAAAGATTGTATCAAAGTGATACTGATGTAAGTAGCAGTCATACTGTACTGACATTTTATAAACCAGGTTCAAATAAATTGATAGATGCTGCAATCTGTTAAATTTGAATGTGAATTTTTAGAAAGTATAGTTTTGTATAATAGATGATAGAATTGATGATAACAGCTTTTTTTAATGCTTTTATTTGATCATTTCATGTACTTACAGTACTATCAAAACTACAGCAGTGTGTCCTTCTCCCGTCTTCCAGCATATATCATCATTTTTTAACTTTCATATAGATTAATAATTGTCAGTAGATTATGCTGCTTTCATCCAGCACTTTGATGCAATTATATAAATGTGTTTGCTTCTTTATATTTAATTAATATTGTACATTTATTTGCTTTTCATTTTGAATAATTGTTTTTGTTTTAATTAATTCAGTTTTGATCTTTCATTATTTCAGTTGGAATCATTCTTCACACTCCCCCCTCAGGAGAGAAAATTCGTCCCCCGACAACCCCAAAAGCTAGAGACCTTACTTGCTGTATGTTCCATTAAAAATAAAATTTTAATTTTGCACTTTTAATTTTGAAACAATATATCTGTATATATATACTGCTTGAAGCATATATGAATATTGAATATAATATTTTTCTAGAATTGGTATGAAGATTTGCAGAAAAAAAGAATGTTTTCAGTTTTGAAGAATGTAACTAATCCTTCTTTTATTCAATAACTTTAAGTGCTAACACTTACCAAAACATGAAAAGTCCATAAAACTAAATTTCAAAAGTACATGCATATTGCAAACATTTTTGACTTAAATATTTCAAAAAAGTATTTTTAAGATTGTGTTTATTTCTTAATTAAAATATTTTGATACATAAGTTTAAAGTTTAGTAAATAACCTGAGGGTGTTGTGTTGAATTTTGAGGGAGTTAATCAAGAAAAGTAGGGATAAAGATGAAATCCAAGGTTGTATTTTCTGATGATTATAGCTAACAGATTCACAATTATTTTCACCTTGTTATTCACACATAATGCTAATTTAATCACAGTAAATCCAGAGATATAATTTGAAAATATGTGGTCACCTTATCACAAACCTAGACTCACTTTGATATTTCAATAAATATGTTTTCTTGAAAGATTTTGTGCTTTTATTGTCATGCAAAAATTTTTTTTTAAAAAGTAGTGTTTACGATAGAAATAAGTGTAAAAAGGCAGTGCCTTACTTGTAAAAAATATACAAAGGCAGTGCCTTACTTGTAATAAGTGTACAAAGACAGTGCCTTATACAATGTAATGATTGTAAAAAGGCAGTACCTTACTTGTAAAAAATGTACAAAGGCAGTGCCTTACTTGTAATAAGTGTACAAAGACAGTGCCTTATACAATGTAATAAGTGTACAAAGGTACAATGCCTTACTTGCAATAAGTGTACAAAGACAGTGCCTTATACAATGTAATAAGTGTACAAAGGCAGTGCCTTACTTGCAATAAGTGTACAAAGACAGTGTCTTACTTGTAGAATATAGCTGTTAGACTTTTAACTCACAAAAGAAGGGGGGACTGAGGGTAGGGAAGTTTGATGTTTGTTAGTGTTAGAGAGATTTTTGGCTTTAAACAATTGATTTTGAGTTAAAGTGAATTGGGAAAAGGATTTGTAAAATTTGTCACATTATAATCACTAGCCCAATGATCTATAAGCTTTAAACATTATAGTGGGGGACACTATTGTTTTTGTTATCCACACACACTGAAACCAAACCATCTTATCTTTATCATTACTTTAGCAGTCTGAGTTAAAATTTGTTTGAAAAGAAAGGTAACTCTATTTTATAATTTTTGGACACTTGCAGTTTCATATGAAGTTGTCAATATCCCTTAAATGTCTACATTTCCTTTAAGGTTTAGGGACTCTATTTTATAATTTTTGGACACTTGCAGTTTCATTTGAAGTTGTCATTATCCCCTACATGTCTACATTCCTTTAAGGTTTAGGGACAATTAAATTAGCATACTGGTGAATACTTTGATCAAAATGCAGTGAAGATTATCACTATTATCAATAAAAATTACTGAAAAAAAATCATATGAGCTGATTAATTTTGGAACACAATAATCATTGAAGCTAATGTGTTCAGCTGGTTTAGCAATTATCCTGCTTTGCTTTTAATGTTGTGTGAATTACAGTTTCAGTTAATTTTTCAGTTAAAACATATTCCGTAAAATAAATAATGACTATTTTGGATGCAAAATCCTTTTAAAATGAATCCAAAAGTATAATTAAGATATTTGCTTTGGTTACAGGTTAAAAATTGGAAGAAAAAGATGAAAGCAATAGGCTTAAAACAATTTTATTTTCATTCAATTAAATAAGAATTATTTGTAAAAAAAAAAAAAAAAAAAAAAAAAAAATCTTTATTATTTTTATTAATTTTTGAAAAAGACACCAGAAGAATCTTAAGATCATATGGACTAATTATTTTTATACAAAGTAAGGTACTATTGTCCTAAGGATATCAAAACAGAGGTCCCTTTATAGTAATTCTTTTGTCTTTAGCTAAAAACGTCATCCAAGTATTATATATATCTAAACTTCTAAGATGTAAATATGTAAACTATGCACCAGCTCATTAAAATTCATGTTATGATAGTGATTAACATTAGATTATTATTTTGTTACTTAAAGTCTTCATATATCAAATTAAAATGTTGTAATCTGTCACTTTATGTTTAAAATTTCAACTTTAATTAATGATGCTAATACCAGTAGTTTATGATATAATGGGATAACTAGTTTTTAGATATACCAATATTATTTTTGTACCAAGTTTCCCTGCAATTTGGATTAAGTAGAACTTCATTCTCTCTTTTATTATAGGCTATTTTTGGCACAAATTTGGTACAATGCCTTAAAGACAAAAAGTAAAAATATACCAAAAATATTTTAATTGTGAATATGTAGACTATATGTCTGTGAAAATAACAGCTTGATAGCTAGTTCTCTCGTTATTTTGAAAGTAACAAAAAATCAAAATTTTGAAGGTGCCCCATTTTAAAATTAAAAAGTGCTGATAATTTATCAACATATTCGGTTACTTTTTTGAACAAGTTGACTTCAAGAATTTGGGGCTGAGATTTGCTTCCAGGGCTGTTGATGTGCAGAATCTGGGACCAGAAAAATGGGACCCATTCACAAAACCCATGACCCATATTTTTCCAGAATATTGTATGTTGGTGAACATTCTAAATTTAAATCAATATTGTACAAAATTGATGCTGATACACATATCTTTTTTCATTGGATCCCCCAGCCCAATGACATAATAATTTCAGTAATTTCATATGACCCCAGCTTCAATACCAACAGCTAATGTGACAGCCCTGGCATGTAATTTACCAACTTTGTCAGTATTGAAGTTGTTAAATAGTCTTTAGCACTTAAACATTGTGGCAAACAAACATACACAGTATCAGCTTTGATAATAACTTGAGAGACAAAATTACTAGAAATCAGTAGGATTTGTAATACTTAAAACTAGGTGAATACAAGACTATGACACTCAAAACTGGGTCAGAGCTGTCAGATGTTGCAATACAAATGGTCAACAAGAACAAGGTTAAAATAGAAAAGTATACTAGTTTGAGAACCTTGAATTTCCTGTAAATATTTATTCATTTTTCCAGGTAATTATAATAAAAATTTAAATGTAACACACACACACACACACACACACACACACACACACACACACACGTGTATATATATATGCCAGGGCTATATATACATATACATGTCAGGGCTATATATATATATATGTCCTAAATGATTTTAATTAAACAGTGTTATAAATGAATGAAAATTAGGAATTTTGATTATAAAAGAATATTTTTTTAAACTTAGCTGAATTACATTAAGTGAAGATATAGGTAGTAAAATTGCCATAAAATAAATAAATAAATAAATGAAAACAAATAATGATAATAAGATAATATTAACAATAAATAAAAATTATAAAAAAAATAAAAAAAATAATGAAAAAAAATAATAAAAATAAATAAATAATAATAATAATAATACATGTAATAACTCATTGTAATCCATTGCATGTGTTATTAATACCTGTTCATTAATCCCAGAATGATTTGTGTTTACACATTAAGAGTGCTTGCATGTTTGTTTTAGTAGTTGTATGTGCATTCATGTTTGCTGAGGTTTGCTGATTTTGCCAGAATAGTTATACTTATCAATCAGATTTTATATATATATATGTATACTTGTTTTCAGCATTTTGTTTTCAGGATGATTAACTATTGTTCTTTATGATATTATATGTATAATATACATGTATTGATGTGTTTCAAAATCTTTTCTTTTTGTAAAATGTATATAACTAACCTCTACATTTTTAAATCTTGTTGTATAATAAAGAAATGATATCTAAATTAGATATATATTAATGCCTTGACAGCAAACACTTGGTTTTGTAATTTGAGTAATTTGATATAATCAATGTGAAGTACAAGGGGGTAACAAATGAAACTTGACCAATTCTTTCTAAAGGGAGGTAACCAAGTAAAGGGGAGATAATTTATAGAATTATATTTACTTAAAATGGAGGAAAAAAGGGAGGGGAGAGGTTTCATCATCCGAGTTTCAAGTACGAGTGATTTATGATAAATGTAATTTATTTAGCTTAGGATATCACACACACACACACACACACACACACACACACACACACACACACACACACACACACACAGCTTGCTTTACTTTGACTTAGATATAGTTTGTTGTTGTTCTTCAGATTTCTATCTCTGGATTTCTTGTCTATTTTACTTTTTGTTGCATAAAAAACAAAATTACTTTGAATTTTAAATTAAATTTAAATTAAATTTAAACTAAAAATAAAGAAACCAAATATATTTTTTAAATTTCTTTAAATGTAGATTGTGAACAAACATATTTTCTGTTTACTAATTGTTGATTTCTCTTCTTACTTTGACCAGGAGGTAAAGTATTTTGTGTAATCAAGAATATTTGTATCTGATTATTTAAAAGCGATAAATCCAGCTTTATCTATCAACCAGAACTATTACACATATATACTGGGAACACAATATATTTGGAAATTTTACAAGTGGACCTATTATTATATCTTCATTATTTTCTTTAGAAAACACCAAAACTAATATTTCTGTTCTTAGAGACTCAATTTCCCAGATTTATTAAAAGTAAAATATCAGAATTTAAACTTTAGTTTTAGACCATTAACAAGATATATAAGTATCATATTTTGGCATCAAGTGTTGGAAAAAATAAAATGATTAGGACAAGTGTTATTTTTCAATGTTTTCTTTACAAAACTCGATCTTCTAGAAAACACTGGCTAAATTTTTCAACTTTGCTATAAATATTTATTTTAAAACTGAAAACAAGTTATTGTTGAATAATGATTTAAAGAATATATGTGTAATTTTTTTTCCTTTGCAAGTCTTACTGCAATATTGATAATGGGTTTTTTTTAGGTGTCTTGCCTCATCCGTCAAGCAGCATCCCTTCATTTTGTTCCACTTCATTTCTTTTGTCTTAGCAGAAATTGCAAACAAGTTGCTTATCAACTTACGTTGTTAAAACAACCATGAACAGCTCAGCTGATAAATCACCCTTTATTATCATGAAAAAGAAAGCAAATCAATAATAGTAATAAGAATAATTTATCTTTTTTATCTTGAAAGGTAAAGCATGGTTATGTACCTGTATGAAGTATCATCAGTTTTGTTTCAGTCATACACAATACATTTTGCTCATGTTGCAATCTACCTTTAATTAATAAAGATTATGTATTTTAAATATTTTGGAATAGAGCAATTTTGGAATGACTGAATTCTTATACTTACTGCCTAATTTTAAAGCATGATATGCAATGCAACAGAATAAGTTTTTGAAATTGTACTGATATATTGATATCCACTTCCTACATTTTACCCCACCTCTGTTTTGCTTAATTTCTCTTGTGTTCCTATTACCTCACCATATATGCTTTGATTGAAAATTTCCTTTTTCCAAAATTTTCTAAAATGCTTACATATTCTGCTTGTTTCCCAAATTTACCAAAATACTTACATGCTACTTGTTTCTAGAATTTGTCAAAATGCTTAAATATACCATTTGTTTTTAAAATTTGCCAATCTACTAGTATTGCTAACTCTTTCTATATGAATGACAGCTTTTTGACTTTAGTTATATAGTTTTTTGCCAGCTTGATGGCAAAAAAAAAAGTTTTATAAATATCTGTTTGTTTTTGCATGATACAGAAAAAAAAATATAGTATTTACCAATACATTCAGATCCTAATTAATACATGATATAATTTTATTTCTTTTTAACTAAGTAATATTTTCTATAAATTAATCAGTTTCTTGTCTGTAGTATTGTTACACCTGTAATTTATATTCTAGTTTATCAAATACTGCTTGATTACTTGTCACTATTATATATATTATATGCATGACTGAATGTAATACTTTATGCATTATATGAAATGGAATGAGTTATCTCCCTTGTGCTGCAATTCTGTACTTGTATCTTTTAGCAATTAATTTCCTATTGTTCTTAATATCATTAAATATGTCAATGGTCAGTTTTACATGTATATTTTTACTTTGACTAATTTGTGTATCAACCCTGTAAATTACAGCTGGAACGTGTGTTTAGTAAGCAAGAGCCTGATAATGCCCAGGTAACAGAAAATCCAGGAAAAACAGATGTCAAAGTATGTCTCCTTGTATAACACCTTCACATATGTATTTATATAGTAAATCAGCTGGCATATATTATTGTTTAGTTCTGGATTTATAAATCAGAAATTTGATATAAAAATTTACAGATTTATTGATTCAGTCTGTTTGGTTCTCACTTTATAAAAATGGTCAGTTAGTAATTTCACTTTGTCTTCTTACCTTTGTAGGAGTGCATTTCATGTAGACTGTTAATTAGATTAGTTATGCAGATCACTAGTGTCATCAATGTTGGTAAAAGTCTTGTTTGTAACTAGTGTTTTACTCACATTCTTTGTTTGGATATCCCATTGGTAATCATGTTTTGTTTTCTCTTATGCAGTAAAACCTGCTATATAAGCCCTCTTACATAAAAACAAACAGTTATCTATAAAGTAGCCAATAAACCTTAGCTGGCATTGATGGTCTTTACAGATTTTACTGTCTAAACATTTTTGGTAGGAAATACAGACAGGATTTAGTATCTCATTATTTTGACATATTTGAAATGTCAAAATATTAGAGCATAGATGATTTACAATATGTCTGGACAATCAGTTTTATTTTGGTAAATTGTACCTTTTACATTAAGTTCAGAATATCTTACATCTTTCTCCCATCCTGAACAAAGGAGTATAAAAGTGCTAGCAGGACTATGTAAAAGTTGTTCTTCTGTTATGACATTTATCTTATGTATTGGAGTAGAAACATGTAGCAGAATAGTGAGACTGTGATCCAAGGGTCACTGATTCCATCCCCAGTCAGAACATGTGGTATGTCCTTTCTTTCTGCCATACTGCTTTTTGAATGTATATGGTCAAAAATGTTAGAGGTTTACCTAGCAATGTCCTGGTGTCCTATTCAAGAATAAGTCTTGTATTGTCAATTTAACTGATATACATAAGCTTTACGGTATTTGTTTTCTGAACTATACTCTATTATTACATGGTTTAGAACTGTTCTTATAAAAGTGAGAACCGTTACTATAATATATGAACAGCTTATACAAGTACCTGTATAATATAGATTAACACCTTTCTTAGCTTTTGTTGTTGTATAGTTGTTTTACTTATTGATTTTTGGATTCTTGCAACAGAATTTAATACATTATGGCACTTGCTTCTGTTAATATGGATTTTTAATTATATTGCCAAATGGTGTGTTGTTGTAGGTGTATTAAAATTTTATCTCATTCATTTTTTCTTTTTTTTTACATAGTAATTTTGGTTTTTTCAAAACTTAATATAATACATGTTTTTCTCAATTTTAAAATTTGATTAGAATTTAATATTCCATTATCTTGTTTGAAAAATGATTTTGTTTACAAACTAGCATTTTACTTCTGATGTCATAAAAGGTCAGCGGTGAAACCATGTAAATTACTCGCTTTTAAATGGTTTATAGACTAAAACATAAAAAGGGAATTTTTCCCACAGATATTTCTACCTATTCACTATACACAATGAATTTCAAAACTTGTTGAGTACCAATTTATGTTTTATAAGTACACTATAATGTGGATGTTTTGGTTATAAACTAGTAATGTACATTAATGCCCTGAATTGAAAGAACATTTTCTATAATGTCTAGAAAAAACTCAAAATAACACACACACACACACACACACACACACACACACACACACACACCCTCCAAAAAAAAAAAAAAGAAAGAAAAAGAAAATCTTTTTTCCATTTAAATATGTCATTCCTGAATAATCTCTCACATAACATGGTAAAATAAAAATTAAAAAAAAAACCAAAAAACAATAATAATAATAATAATAATAATAATAATAATAATGATAAAACCAAACTCACAATAATCATTTATTTAACATGTTACAGTAAGTGTTCACCACTAACATTAAAATCAATAGTCAGAAGCTATTATGATTCTTATAAATAACACAATGTCTAAGTTTTTGTATTCCTTTGTTTTTTTCACATTTAATTTCTTTATCCTTGATGATGATGATGATGATGATGATGATGATGTTGTTGTTGTTAGTGTTAAACCCAGCAAAGTACATGAATGAAATTGTTTTTAAGTTGGACAACTTTCTGTTATTACTTTGGTTAAAAAAAAAAAAAAAAAAAAAATTGGTGTGAATTTAAAGTAACTTAACCGCTTGAAGGAATTTCTTTTTTGAATTGTCCATTTTCCTGATAAAGAGTTACGTTTTCTGTTTTGTACTTTATAATTACAATGAACAATTAACAAACATTCCCTGGTGATATGCCTACTGCTCTATGGTATCACAACCATAAACCCTTTACTTATATAAACTGCATGTTCCTTACAAAATGATCAGTTTGCTGCTTAATGCAAGCAAGCACTGGAACATCTTATAATCTTATATGAAACATCAAAATGATTCAGTCCTGTGAATTAAATAAACCCAAATCATCAAAAAAAATTGACCTATCATCCTTTCATCTTTTATACAGGTTGGATAAATTGAGGCCCTTTTAATTTTTATTTTCATTTTTATTTATTTTTGTTTTTAGTACACTTTTTGTATCCATTAATTTTCCTTACTTTACTAAGTGGCACCAAATCTTCTTTCTTTTTGAAGCACCAAAATCTTTCTTTTCAAAGTCTAAACTTAATACATAACAGATATTTATTGATATATTTTTGCTTTGCACACTGGAGCATCATGTAGATGTAGAATTGGTAGATAGAGTTTCCTATGTATAGTTGAAGAATTATAAAAAATTGCTTTATGACATTTTATAATTTGTGTAGAAAAGGTCTTGTAATTTAGCGTTGTAATAAGCACTGGATTTCAGCATTTTTGTATTTTTATTATAAAACTATTGTAAAGACTTCAAACAATTTTCTTTTAGTTCACTGTATAAAGTACAAAAGACCTATTACCACAAGATATTGTAACAAGTGTTATCATAGCAATGAATGTAGATCTTTGTCATTGATGGTGTCTAGTAATATCTTTCCCCTGAATGTAGATCATTGTCATTGATGGTGTCTAGTGATATCTTACCCCTGAATGTAGATCTTTGTCATTGATGGTGTCTAGTAATATCTTACCCCTGAATGTAGATCATTGTCATTGATGGTGTCTAGTGATATCTTACCCCTGAATGTAGATCATTGTCATTGATAGTGTCTAGTGATATCTTACCCCTGAATGTAGATCTTTGATTTTGATGGTGTCTAGTAAAATCTTACCCCTGAATGTAGATCTCTGTCTTGATGGTGTCTAATAATATCTAACCCCTGAATGTGGATCATTGTCATTGATGGTGTCTAGTAATATCTTACCCCTGAATGTGGATCTTTGTCATTGATAGTGTCTAGTAATATCTTACCCCTGAATGTGGATCATTGTCATTGATGGTGTCTAGTGATATCTTACCCCTGAATGTGGATCTTTGTCATTGATGGTGTCTAGTGATATCTTACCCCTGAATGTGGATCTTTGTCATTGATGGTGTCTAATAATATCTTACCCCTGAATGTGGATCTTTGTCATTGATGGTGTCTAATAATATCTTACCCCTGAATGTAAATCTTTGTCATTGATGGTGTCTAATAATATCTTACCCCTGAATGTAGATCTTTGTCATTGATGGTGTCTAATAATATCTTACCCCTGAATGTGGATCATTGTCATTGATGGTGTCTAGTGATATCTTACCCCTGAATGTGGTTCTTTGTCATTGATGGTGTCTAGTGATATCTTACCCCTGAATGTGGATCTTTGTCATTGATGGTGTCTAATAATATCTTACCCCTGAATGTGGATCATTGTCATTGATGGTGTCTAGTAATATCTTACCCCTAAATGTGGATCTTTGTCATTGATAGTGTCTAGTAATATCTTACCCCAGAATGTGGATCATTGTCATTGATGGTGTCTAGTGATATCTTACCCCTGAATGTGGATCTTTGTCATTGATGGTGTCTAGTGATATCTTACCCCTGAATGTGGATCTTTGTCATTGATGGTGTCTAGTAATATCTTACCCCTGAATGTGGATCATTGTCATTGATGGTGTCTAGTAATACCTTACCCCTGAATGTGGATCATTGTCATTGATAGTGTCTAGTGATATCTTACCCCTGAATGTAGATCTTTGTCATTGATGGTGTCTAGTGATATCTTACCCCTGAATTTGGATCTTTGTCATTGATGGAGCCTTTTTGTTCTTATATTCCTGAATGTTGATCTGTGTCAGTGATGGTGTCTAGTGTTATTATTCCCCAAAATGTGGATCTTTATCAGTAATGTTGTCTTGTTTCATTATTCCCCAAAATGTGGTTCTTTATCAGTGATGTTGTCTTGTTTCATTATTCCCCTGAATATGGATCTTTATTAGTGAGAGTGTCTAGTGTTATTATTCCCCTAAATGTGGATCTGTATCAGTAATGTTGTCTTGTTTCATTATTCCCCTGAATATGGATCTTTATTAGTGAGAGTGTCTAGTGTTATTATTCCCTAAATGTGGATCTTTATCAGTAATGTTGTCTTGTTTCATTATTCCCCTA
The DNA here is from genome assembly GCA_029721355.1 of Tegillarca granosa. Classification (NCBI taxonomy): domain Eukaryota; kingdom Metazoa; phylum Mollusca; class Bivalvia; order Arcoida; family Arcidae; genus Tegillarca; species Tegillarca granosa. Next base: position 27,117,342 of record CM056604.1, on the reverse strand, counting down.
AATGTGGATCTTTATTAGTGAGAGTGTCTAGTGTTATTATTCCTCTAAATGTGGATCTGTATCAGTAATGTTGTCTTGTTTCATTATTCCCCTGAATGGATCTTTATTAGTTAGAGTGTCTAGTGTTATTATTCCTCTAAATGTGGATCTGTATCACTAATGTTGTCTTTTGTCATTATTCCCCTAAATGTGGATCTGTAGCAGTGATGGTTTCTTGTGGTATGTTGTATGACAGAAAACTGACTGTCCCTTTATTTACAGCCTCAGTGACATAGAACTGACTTCTTTTATATATTTGAAAATGTTTTGAAGGGGCAAACCAACCATCACTCTCCTCCAATATTATATCTGCATCTAGGGTTGTCAAACTTATAAAAGGCTTTAGAATCAGGTTATACACTATCAACTTTTTGTTATTCTTTGATTTTGAAAATAGGCAAAATTACATAAGAGTTGTTTTTTGTTGTAAATAGTTAACATATTTCTTTAATTGTCTGAAAATGAAGTTAAAATTAACAATTAAGTTTTAAGTACAATAAATTAGTCTTATATTCTTCAATTTCTAATTTAAGAGATAAATGTCCGTCATTTTACAATTTTAAGCTATTATGCTACATAAACAAATTATGGTTTTTTTTCAACTTTCAACTTAATTTTAGAATGATTCATAGTTAACAATTTAAAGACTAGAATTTCAGAATAATTTGTGGTGTTTTTGATGCATCATGTACTAGTTCTTTGCATGATGGTTGTATTAAAAAAACTATTAAAAAACTTTATTTTTCGTTTGACTTACATGATGTTTATAAGTTTTGTATTTATTTGTTTATTTATGATTTTTAATTTGTTTTTAGGGTATTATTTTATAATGTATATCTTTGACACTCAGTTTACTTCAAGATGTTTTTCTTTCTTTCTTTTATTTTTTTCATTGTTTACTTCATTTTAGCTCACCAAACATGGGTGTGTCATAAGTGTCCATAATGGCTTGTAAATCTGATTGACCTATGTTAATTCGCCTTTATTGGCTTTATTCACAAGCCAGAGTGCATTCATTAATACTTTAAACAAATCTCTAAATGAAGAACTGTACAACTTCAGTGTCAGAAAGTACAGATGATATGCAAGTTTGGAAAATCAGTGGTCTCATTGTTTTGTATTTGGAAAATCAGTGGTCTCATTGTTTTGTATTCTTTCTTTTTCTTATCTTTTTTTTTTTTTTTTTTCTTTTTTCATCACACATTAAGTTAATTTTGCTATTGCCAAGAACATTATATTTTTGTGATTCATTTTAATCAATTATTTCAATTGAAATTACATGTGTTTCACTATAATTAGTTTGCAACTGTGAAGGGATTTTTCCTGCTTGTATATGACTCTATATATGTCATGGTTCCTGGAAGCAATAACATATGTAACATTGGAAAAGCACTGAAATGGAGAAATATTTTGTGATTGTATACAACCATTGGTAGAATATGCTTGAAAAATATTTTACAGTTTTGAAAAACATATACAATGACATTGTTAAATTACTTCAATATTTTTTTCTTTTAATCAGAAACTTGAGAATATGTATTTATCTGTTAACTTTTGTCTTTGGAGCTTCAAGAACTTTCAAAATAAAATTTGTAATAGGCCACAACATTTTTTAAGTTTTTCAGTTCACTTGCCAAAGTTCAATTCTTTTCTTTAGTTTTTTTCACCATTACAGAACTGACCACATCAAAATAATTCAAAGAATCTTGAGTGGGGCCTAAAACATCATTACTTAACTCAAGCTTACTCAACTTTTATTCCCAAATTTTTGGTAGGGTTTTGGAAATGGTTATATTTTGACAGCAGAAAAAAATCAACATTTGCCTAAATCTTACATAATTTTGAAATATTTCCATGGCTAAGAGATCTCAATTTCGATAAAATCTAGCTATGCATTTATGTTATTTCATTGGCCACTGGAATCTCATCAATTCATCTAAAAGGGATTTGTAAATTATGCAGTTGGAGATTGTTACTTCTACTTCAGAGTAATTTCTAAATGGTCATTGTGCAACATTTTCTACTCAGGAAAATAATTTGATCTTTATTGGTAGAAAAAGGGCCTAAAAGGCAGAGTGTTACAACAACAGATTGATTGAAATGATTTTTTTTCTTTATCTGTACAGAATATTGAACCTATTCATGACACAACATTACTACGACATTTTTTCGGTCCAAAAGGGAAAGATGTTCTCAAATTTAATGATTTTGCAAAGTAAGTTAACATAAATCTGTATATATGCTATGTATTTGTTATGTGTAAAAACAATATTCCCATTTGTTATATGACATACAGAAATCTAAATCAGAGGTCTAATATTGTTGAATCCAGAACTCATTCTTGACCATTTTTTTTACCTCGGGTTAAAATTTTCTCCATTTCATAAAAGTATTCAATTCTTTTAACAAAAATCTTATTTTGGAATTTAAAAAATCTTGAGGTCTGGTTTTTCATGTAAATTTGCTTTGGACCAATTGATTGATTGATTGATTGAATGGGGTTTTTATATCTCGGTCAAGAATTTTTTTATATATGGAGATGTGCTCTGAACCAAAATTGAAGACCTCGGGTAGAAATTTCTCTGTGTCACAACAGGTGATGGGGATAATTGAAGATTCTATTACTCTTGTTAGTTATTTCCGTAAGCAATTTACTTTTCTGTAAAAATGTTTTAAGTAGTTTTACTGTTTCACTAGACAAATTCAAATTTTGAGAATGTTTAGACATTAAACTCTTTTAATAAAATTATTTTAGAATTTCATTTATGAAGTTTATATTGGTTAATAAAAAAATAATAATTATGGTAAATTTATGAAATATATAACAATGAAGAGACTGTAATAGCACTTTTATTTGGGGAAAAAGCAAATGTGATTACAAGTCTTGTATATGAGATACTCTTACAGCTTATCAATAAAATATCTTACAAAGTATTACAAATTTCACATTAAACTTAACAACATTTTTTTTTTTTTTCATTTTTGTAGCTTCATGGAAAATCTTCAGGATGAAGTCTTGGAAATTGAGTTTATGGAATTTTCAAGAGGAATGGCAACAATTTCCGAGGAAGATTTTGCACGTATTCTACTCAGATACACAATGTTAGACAAAGGCGACATTGAAACTTGCATAAATAGGGTTAGGGAGCGAATGCCTCAGGAGAAGGTAATTGTCAAGGTCTTATTGGAAGGGGAAGGAAAATAGATAGGTATACCGGTAGATCATGAGGATAAACTGAAAGATTCAAGTATAGGACAGCTTTTTAGTTTATACAAAATATATGCAAGCTTTTAGGAACAAGGAACATTTCAGAAGCTTTTCAATACTATCTTAAAGAGTTGAATGCCTTATTTCAATTACCATTTCATGTCTCTTTTTGTCTATTTCACAGTTACTTTATTTTATTCCGTTTTATGTCACTTTTTGTCTATTTCACAGTTACTATATTTTTACCATTTCAAGTCACTTTATTTCTATTTCACACTTACTGTATTTTATTCAATTTCATGTCACTTATTGTCTATTTCACAGCTACTGTATTTTTACCATTTCATGTCACTTTTTGTCTATTTCACAGTTACTTTTTTCATGTATTTCAGGGATTATCATTTAAAGAGTTTAAGGAATTTTGTCAGTTTTTGAACAGCTTGGATGATTTTGCTATTGCTATGAAGATGTACACATATGCTCAACAACCAGTATCTAAGGGTAAGAACAGTGTGTACAGGTAGACAACTCACTCATAGACTCTGAGAATGATGTCAATGATTTAAAAAGATGGTTTTGAAAAAAATGTTAGATAAACTAAACCATAGCCTATAATTTAAAACCAAATAACTTTAAATAGCTTTAAAACTTGGTTTGATTGAAGTTGTTTACCTGGTTGGTCAAAGAATGTTTGTTATACTTAATTCTGGTTATACTATATAAAGGTTCAACATCTACAATATATACTAGTATTCAGACAAAACAGTGACTTGTTACATTCGTTGCTAACAATATGCATGGTTCTTTGTTAAAAAAAATATTGTCACACAGCATAATTTCCATGGTATGTGCAAAACATTAGCTCTACTTTTTCTGTGTAAAAAACCTAGCTTCCAACTAGAACTATGGTGACACTTTATATCTTGACAAAATGCTATATTCAAGAAGTATTCAATTTGCAAGTTTGCAGTTTTTCTTTGGACTTTTTTTCTAGTTTCCTAGTTTGCAGTAGCTGGACAACTGATAAAATAGTGCTCTATAGATATACATGGCTAGTGGTTTCAAACTTACCTATGAGCCACCAGTTACATACTGTTAGTTTGTAAATATATCAGCTATGCAGTAGCATTCACAATAGAAAAATTTTTAAGTGCTAGTGCACAGATTCATTTGGTACAGACATTGTTGCTACAATTGTCCATTGCTCTAACTGGATAGAACATTAGCAACAGTAAATTATGGTCCTAAGCTCACAAAATCTCCCATAAAGTGTTCAAACCCACCACCCTTTAATCTAGATATCAATAGTCTATTGACCGAGCCACATTATTCTTGTTGTTGCATTATAATTTTTGATTTGTATTTTCAGAACAATTCCAACGTGCAGTTAAAGTGTGTACTGGTAATGTACTGAGTCCACACTTAGTAAACACAGTATTCCAGATATTTGATGAGGATGGGGATGGTCATCTCAGTCATAAAGAATTCATATCTATCATGAAAGATAGATTACACAGAGGTTCCAGGGTAAGAATTACTAAAAGTTATCTCCCTTTTCAGTCCAGTTTGCCCATATTTCTCGGATTAGATACCCCAAGATGATGGTCTAAAGCTATATTTTTGAGTTAGGGTTTTTGTATCTATTATAATTTTGCAATAACTCCCTGACTAATACAAACAGTAGATATGCTTCAGTGTTGAGTCTGTCTCATTCTGTGTTACAGTCTGTAGTTGATTTCATAACTTTCTCATTACTTTGCTATATTTTATACTGCCTACTCTTAATAATTCTAGAATCACTCTGGTTAGTAATGCTCATAGTAAAAATTTAGAATTTATTTTATTTTTGTGTAAATAGTGATATATTTTTTACATTTCATATCTTTGGTGATTTATTGGTGACATCCGAAAAATTGGTATTTTAGGTATTTTAACTATTACAAAGAGAAATATTGTAGATTTAAATCCAAATTTGGTTTTGAAATAATGAATGTTATTTATGTGTTGCAATATTTTGCTATGTCTAAGATTGTGGCATATATTTGACATTAATTATTTTTATTTTCTTTGCCATGTTGCTTCATTAGTAATTTGTTTTATTGTATTTCATTGATTTTTTTTTTCCAAAATTTTTAAAAATAAAAATGAACTTTAAAAATTTAATAAATTAATTTTAAAAGTTTAAAAACACTCATATATGATCATTAGACAGTTGTTTCAGTTTACCCGAGACCGACTGAATGGAACTATTGTGATGGTTTATCATAAGTGGTTTCTGATGCACCATTGGCTGTGGTCATCTCCTCTCTCCCCCCCCCCCCCCCCCCCCCCCCCAATTCTTGTCTTGCTGAAGAGCTTCAAGGTCACACATATGAAAGTATCATGTTACCATTCTACAATACAACTGTATTTATGTCACATTTTGTGTTTTGTTTTGATGTCATCATCATCAAGTTTGGAGCAGTAAAACAATTCTTTTATTAATAAATAATTACGGCCTTTACTCTGGCATAATACTGTCCTTAAAAAACTTAACAAAGAAAAAAAAAACCTTTGAATCATCAAAAAAGTATAGATACTAGATAATCAGTTAAAACATCTATGTACAGGTTGTTTACCATTGTAAGAAAAAGCATGTCCTGTGTTTTACATTTTCAATATTCTTTATTCAAAATCATTTTAAAGATATCATTTAATAGCTTTTTTTTAGGTTTTGGTATTTATATAGAGTACCATAATAGTTTAGATTAATACTATGTAGTAAGAGTATTTTACATGTTAAATTAGTATCTTGCTTATAATACTTAACTAACACCCAAATATACATTTTCATTCATATATATATATATTATAGCTATCATAGACAGGGAATGTTATTAACATATACCTTTGCCAATCAGAACTTTCCAGACTCTGTAAACTCGGTAAGCTTTGTTCTGGATCATTTTGTCAACACTTGTTTCAGAAAAATATCTCTGACACAAAAAATAATGTAAAAATTCTTCCATTTTACTGTCTTGGCATTATTGTGGATGTGTCAAAATTTAGAAGTTGTATGGTAAATTCAGTTAAAATTTTAATCAAGCTTATGATGACTATACAATCTAGATGAAACAGTGAAACACCCTATGCTCTGTTCTTTCCCTCTTTTTGTGCTGGCCACGAATAGCTGCAAAATCACTGATGCGGCTCTAAACAATAAATCACTCACTCCTCTTTTGTAAACATATTTCATGATTATCAACTTTAAATGCCTGTTTAATGACAATCTTCTCTTGTATTAAAAAGTGATGAAATATTATCTTACTTGTAACTTAACTTGCATGTGAAACAAATACACATACCAGCACAGTACTCATAAAATTTTAAAAATGATGTATTCAGTGATATTTTTACAATGATACATTGATAAATCTTATTAAGTAAAAAATAGAAAATAGGAACTAAATGAAATAATGCTTTCTTAATTTATTTATTTATTTATTTATTTATTTTTTTTTTTGCAAATGAAAATTGATGCATAGTTTGATGATGATAGATATCATATAAATGACATTCATATATGTGATTCTAATCATTTTATTTTTCAGTGATTGTCATTCACAATTAATTTTATTTCTTGGATATCACTGTTACCTAAATTTGATCCTAGATATTGGATACTAATGTGGTCCTTTGCTTGCTTGTATTTTCATAATGCTGCCAGCTGTTATATACAAATTTTAGTGAGTTGTCTCCCCTTTGACTACCCACTATCCTATATATAAACTTTGTATATTATTAACATGTTTTTTGACTTCCTTTGACAGAGACAGAGGGTAAGACTGCTATGTATTACATGTATTCCAAACCATATCATACATAGATTAAACTAATTTTTATTGTGTTAATGGGGTAAAGAGGAAGCTGTACATAATATTTTGTCAATTAAATTTTTTCTCATATTAAAACAAACCTTCTTGAAAAAAAAATTATTCATTTTTATTCTTTTCTTTCTTTGTTATTTTAAATATCAAACATTTTCCTTGCATGCAATTTGGTACTGGAAAAAGCCTTTCCCTTCATGTTTAATTTAATGAAAATCATTACTTATTAAACAATAAAAATAACAACCAAAATTAAAATGGTGACAGAGAATAATACAACTGCATGACTGCTTATGTCATTACCTTTTCAGTTGAGACATTCAACATCTAACCCAGAAAAGATGCTTTCAATATGGCATATACCAGTGTTTGTATAAGTGATGGTAATAGAATGGTTTGTTAACAATATGAGCAATGATTTGGTGTTAAATGAACCTTCTTTAAAATTTAGCTTCTAAAAACTGAAGAAGTTTCATTTTAGGCAAAAAGATTTCTTTTTTTTTCTCCTACAAAGATGAGTACATCTGTACTTATATGCCATTCTCAAGTACTTTTCAAGGTTTAGATTATCTGAAAAGGCTGATATGTGGAAGTCATGATGTTGTCAACTACATTTATTAAAAATAAACTCTAATTTTCTCTTTTTACTATAATTGATCCTACAAGTAAGTGAAACTTGATATAGTTAATCATTTAACTTAAACATGTCTGCAGTATCTGTGGTTTAAATAAGATGTTTTAATGAGGATTTCATAATAATGTGTGGATCATCAATTTTCTATTGTAAAAGGTAATTTCACCTAAAGTGATAAAATTTGATATATACATGTACCGTAGATACAATATTTTCAGAGCTATGCCATGAATAGAAAATTGGGTAACTGTGACCAAATTTTCACGGTTAAGTGGTTTTTTGTTGCAAATTAAAGGTTATGAACATATATATATAAATAAATTTTTGGAATAAGTAAATTTTGGCAAGGCCATTTTGTTGAATAAAAAATATATCATTGTGACCTAAATCAAATATTTAAAAATATGCATAAAATTAAGCTTTTTTTTTTGGACGCTTCAATTTTCTTTGATCAATTTGACTTGCCTTTTTTCCTTTTTTCTTTATTATTATTTATTTCCTCATTTTACCCCCATTTTGTTGCATAGTCAGTTTTTGTTCTAATAAATGAGAGTATGTTGCATGATAAGGATATATAAACAGAGAATGATAGACAAGTGGTTTATTTCAAGTTTTGTTGAATGATGTAGATGAAATAACAGAGGACAGGAATGGCTTTAAATTCTGTTGGTGTTATGTAGGGTATCTTTCTGTAATTCATACATGTTTTTTTCTTTACATAATTTTGTTTTGTTTAAGGAGTTGTTTTGTAGTCATGGAATGTTCAGTTTTTAATTTCCGCATGTTAGATTAGTGTGTGAGACATCATCAGGAACTTTATACCCGTAGAACAGCTGATTGTCATAAAAAAAGAGTTTTTTTTTTCACTTTTTAAGAAAGTTCTAGCATTCTAATGAAGTTCAATTTTCTAACTAACATGATTATTGTTAACATAACAATTACTATGGCAACCAGATGTCTCTAAGATATAAATTTCCTATTGTTGTTTCACCTATGGTAAAATTCTAGTGACAAGATTGGTATCAATGTTGTAGTAAGGATATCAGTAAAACAGTAGTAGTTCCTACCACTAGATCAACATAACATACATGTATTTTATCCATAATAGGAATGTGTTACGTTTATTTTAATGCCTAAAACTTTCCATGTACCAGTACAATAAATTTTATCATTGAAATGCCATAAAATATGTATACATGTTTTTAACTAGTGATAGCCTAGCCTAATGTATATATATATATATATATATATATATATATATATATATATATATATATATATATATATATATATATATTCTAAATTGCTGTATAAATCTAATTTGTCAACTTAAAATCTAAAAATGAAATCTTTTTTATTTGCTTTTGTGTCTAAATTTTGTTATGCTTGATACCAGAAGGTTTGAGCTGTTGTTTGAATATAAAGAAATATAGCAGACTTTGTCAATTAAAAACCAAATTATTTTATATGCAAATCACGATCTGCTCATACTAAGGAACTATTATAGAATAAAAAGGAATTAAAAGATGAGTCTTTGTATCAAGTTTAAGGAAATTAGAAAAGTATGTGGATCATTTAGCTTTTGGGCAGAGAATTAAAATATGGAAAAATATAAGCTGATTAATCACTAGTTAAAATTTGAAAATTTTTATTTGAAGATTTATCAAAATTAGAAGTTTTCAAGGAAAGGCTCATTGTAAAATGATATTGATAATTGTTAAGAATTTATTTTAGAAACATGTTTACAATTTATGTTGGTGGCACTTTACCCTGGATGGCATTTTACGTATAATAAAATTTGGATATATCATCTTACTTCCTTAAACAAGTTCAAGTACATGTATAAACCTGTACTTGTAATATATTGTAGCAAAGTAGAAAATTGGCACATTAACATACAATATTATTAGTGTGTCAATCATTCTTACAGAGTTTGCTATTTTAACTGTACCAGACATAAACGATGAATCACACACAACCAGTTATCATCAATTCAATACTTTGATAGCCATTTGTCAGTTTTTGGCTTTGCTTAGCTTAAGACTCAGAGAAGCTATTACCATGGTTAACTGTGTCATTCTCTATCTCTGTATCTGTAAATGTTTACATTATAATCATCTCATCCTAATTTTTTAAAATTGATGATATTCCGCAATTATTATGTTTTTAAAGGGTTTTTAAATTTGCGCAAAATGAAGGATTTATGTACTGTTGGAGCATTTTGATATGGGAATGAACATTTCCAAACCTTCTTTTTAAGAAAGCTTAATTGCTTGACATTAGTTATTTTATATTTTGGTCTCTTCTGGCATATAGGTTTTAATTTTCACAACCTTGGCTGTTGGGCCTCAGATTAGAAATCTATATTGTGACTTTTATGAATTAAAAAAAAAATCTGGTTAATATATAGTAACTACAACTACTGTATATATTTTATGTATAGTATCTACAGAAAAAGTAGCAAAAACTTTGACAGTGGGGTCCCAATTAGAGAAACTGTAAATAGACAACTGTAAATTAATTTGAAAAAAATATTAACTATGAGCATGCAAAAGCTTGACCCTAGATATATAAAAAAGTACCATATCTATTACAAACACTGTAGTATTCAGTTTGCAGAAATCTTTTCAGTAGGACTCTAAATGGGAAACTGTAGAAAAGGCCGTCAAATTGATTAAAAAGTGATGATCATAAATAGCTAAACTTGATTAGATGTGTGTTAGTATTGAATTTTCTAAAATCTTGCTTGGTGGCCCAAATAGAAAAACTAAGGAAGTTCATATGAATTTCTAATAAGCATACATTAGTTACACATTAGATATTTTAGATATAACATCCTTAGGATAAAAAGTTAATTTTGCATTGGAGACCCAGATTCTTTTCAATAAGCACAAAGTTTGTTGAGCTTAGATTATTTAGATGTAGAATTTATTTGTAAAAATTGTCTGATAAATTATCTCCTGATTTGATAAACTATTTTGATTTTTAATAGCCAAGTGTTGGAAGTTGTTTTGAGTTTTATGTATCTTTTATTTAGCTTTTTTCAAAAGTTTAAATAAAGTCTATCATTGAGCTTTTTGGGATAAAAATGGGTAAAAAGATAAGCATGGCTTCAGACAGAGAGCTTAAAGCAAGCTTATAGATTTTACTGTAATTATTCTAATTTTGGAGACGATTATGCAAGGCATGTGATTTATTAAATTTGATTTTTTTGAATTTGCTTCATTCAAATTAGAGCTGGGTTGGCTTTTTGAATGTATATAATTTTAATTTCTTTTAGATAAATCAATGTGTATGTTATTACAGACCTACTGTATACAAAGATTATTTGATCTATAGAGGCCAGGCAACAATATTAATTTTGCTTATTAAAGTTGTTTAGATATATTTAAGTCACTTGTTTGTAAACAGCCATTTTTTAGTTGTACATGCATTTGGTAACCTTATCAAACTTAATCTATGAACTGTGTACACACACAGGTATTTTTGTTCTATCCCTATTGCCCGATTATTGACTACGGTATGTAAAGTTCTAGAAATTTTACACTTTAAGAACTTGTAGAGGGTATAAAAACTACCAAACTGTCAACAAGCACCATTACCATGGTAATAAACTGACTCAGCTGTTATGGTAAAGGTATTACTTTCACAGCTGTAAATTACAGTTCTACAGTTTATTTAACTGCCACCCCATGAACCCCTCCAATGCATGCACAGCCCCCCCCCCCCCCCCTTCCCATACCTTTCATTAGACAACACCTTATTTCTGTATGAGCTAAGATTTGAAATTAAGTTCCCCAATAAAAGTGTAATAGCTTATTTTCAGGTTGCTCAGACATTAATTGTATTAAATGATCATTATGAAAAAATACACATGTAATTTAGTAAGTTTAGTATGATCAAAAACTTATTGCACGATAACTCATAATAGGATTTATTTATCATGTTGTGAGATGTAATCATTTATATATATATACAGAAGTAAAATTGCTTCATGTGCTTGTAGTTGTATCCACCTTGAGATTACTTATTTCGAATAGCTTAAAAATAAATAAAATCAATTCAAATTTGTTTAACCAAAATAAATATAGAAAAAGTATCCATTAATCATGTGTAAACAAACAGCTGTTTTAATACTTAATTTAAAGTTAATTTCTTAGGTCATGTGTAATTAGGAAGTCTTTGAGTAATTCTTGTGGTTCAAAGGGCTGGACATAAGCATAAACAAGGGCAATGAATTGGTATAATATTGATTACATAAAGAAAGATTTGTCTTATAAATTCCTTTAAAAAATATGTTACCTTCATTTTTGAATATCTATATTCGGTATTACATTGTTTTGTTATTATGATTACTTTTTTTATCATCAATTATTTCTGTCATCGTAAGTGTATATTATTACTTCTTGTTTTAGTTATTTCTTACTACTACAGGGGAACCGGTCTAAAGCTTATGACCTAAATTGTTGTTGAGAATAGACAGGTTTTTAGTTTATAAAGGTTCATTTAAACAGTATATCCTAAATGTTACCCAGAGGTTAAGGTGATAGCTTCTAAAACTCGAGACTTTTTGCTGCTGTTGTTTAATCCTAGTGGATCACAAGTAAAAATGGTTTTTTCTTGTCCTATAAGCCTTTACAGATGGGCTAGGTATCATTTTTATGGACTGAGTGATCTGTGATCTTCAACATTGCAAATAAGTGCACTAGCCCTCTAAAGGTTAACAAACCTATACATTAGAACAAAGCTGAACAGAATTATTTGCACAAAACTCACTAACCACATGGACCTGTGTATAGATTAATCTTTGAGATAAATAGCAAGTAGTTAGAAAATTGCTGATGTGACATAAAACGCCATTCAACCAACAAACCAACCATGTTTAGTTTAGACAGGTTCCACTGTATTATGATTTACATTATCACATGACTGTTATTTATATACATTATCACATGACTGTTATTTATATACGTTATCACATGACTGTTGTTTCTATACTTATGTTGTCTATTTACAGTCTCACCTGATGCATACCAGTGACCACTGGGCTGCCTTTAAAACCTGTGTGAAGAATGAAGTCAAATCCTACTAGATGAGGACGGGTGTTGGAAGCTGAGACTGTTACTACTTTAAGTGATGTGGCCTTGTGATATAACTTACATCATGTAGAGACAAATTTTAAATCTGTAGATGTATATTGAAAACAATTAAAATATTTGTTACATAAAGTTATATTATGGTTAATTTGTCCTAATTTTGTTATCATCTAAATCCTTGCAAAATAATACCACTTTTGACTTCTTATATACCAGTTTTAATGTGTGTATATTGTTATCATACATTGTAAGTAAAACTAGAACAAAGAATTTTTTACTTGAAATGGAAAAATGTCATGATTTGTTTATTATGTGATTATGTCTTTTTTAATGAAAATTATCAGTAAGTCAAACAATTTTCCATTGTTTTATCATGAACCATGATTTTTATGTTGGATTGTCTCCTCTTCGAACTTCATCAGAATCTAAAAGAGTATAGGTAGTAAATTCTACATTCCAAAATTTGTAAAGTAAAATAAAAGTTGAGATAAAATTTATTCTGTTAACTAGGGATATACTCCTGTTCCATTTTTATTTCTTTTTCTCAATAATGCAGTTCTTAGTATGATTCTGAAATGTATATTGAAAGTTTGCCTTGGTCATGGCTCAGATATACTTAAATAGATACAGGTGGTAACTGGGAATAACCGAGATTAAGGAGCTCTGTAATCTTTCTTCTTTGAATATTTTTCGGAGGAGTAAGAAGGAACTTTTGCAGTTCTCTTATCTTTGAAAATAATGATTTATTATTGCATTATTTCAATTGGTGAAATGATCAAGTTACCAGGTAGCAAGTATTTATTTCAGTTTAGTGGTAATTTATTGCATTTACAGCTAAATGCAACTAATGCTGATGTCCTGTTTTAATGCATTTTAAAAATTTTTTTCTTGATGTATATATTGTTTTTTCTTTATATATATTTTCAATGTGTATTTGATCTTTGTTATAAACAATCTGTTTATTTTTACTAGTGGTTCAAATACCACTGTACAAATTTTCAATTTCTTTGCAAAAATAAGTTTAATACATAAAAAAGAGAGGTTTGTCTTATTGTTTGGTTTGAATGTTAATTTGATAAATGATTCATTTTGAAAGTCTGAATGGATATTTGAATAATTACGTTATATGGCTAGCTGTTATATTCGTGTGCTGTTTCCATTCCAAATTCAAGTATAAACGTATGTCGTCAGTAATCTCCGTTTGTTTACAAGTTCTTCCGAATATACATTCTTCCTTAAAAATAACACAACTTTGTATGAAATCACTTTTTGCAATTAAGCGAATTAAATTTTACATTTACAACCCTATTGGTTAATTTATATCAAAGATGAAGAATATTTTGTCGTTTTTTTCCCTTACTGTTCTAAATACCTAACAAAAGAAACTTTATATAATGATGAGATTCTATATTTATTTAGCTGAATTGTCTAGATACTAACTATACAAATCCATTTAAAAGCCATTGACTTTTGTGTCAGATCACCTAATATTCTGGTGAATCAAATTTTAAGAATGTTACACTATTTTATAATTTAAAAAATTTAAGATGCATTAAATATGAAGAGATAATTCTACTCTGCCAGTCATTCAATATCTGTGATGTTAATGTGTGTAAAAAAGGATTTATCTTTTTATTTCAAATTTATATTTATTTCTCTGCCTTTGTTATATATCAAATAAATCAAGCCATTCATTCCGTTTTCTGTTCTCTTTACAACATTAGAAATATTAGACAATTGCAATTATTGTCATTATAAGCAGTTTTCATGATGAAACTGGTTTTAACACATTATTTATGAGGTCGGTGGCCTATTAAGACATTTTGAAAGGCCATCAAATCCAAGGTGTCTGGCCACTGCCAGTTTCACCCCAAACAGCTTGATGTGAGAATTTTTATTGACCTTTATTAGTTGGAGAAGTGGTAAAGTTCAGATATTAATATCTTTGCACACAGGGTCTCATTGCTGTGAGCTTGATCCAGGTCAACTGCACATTAGAATGTTCCTTTGTTGTTGAAGTTTGGTGGTTTTGTATGGGAAATCTGGTTATCTCCACAGTTCTAGAACAGACTGTCTCTATGTCAGTAAAACAATCTTGACTAGGACTGAAACACCATTACTCCACTCTCCTCTGATTTAATTAATTTTGTCTTTTCTTCTAGTTATTAGTTGGGCCTCTGGTGATTTGATTGGCTATTTTCTTATCTATTGGTTGTTTCGATTGTCTGGGCCTTCACAGGTTTTCTTATCTGGTGGGCTTTTACTAGTTATTTTATTAGTTGGGACTTTTGATTTTCTTAATTTAGCACAATGGACTAAGAATTTTGCCATGTTTATCTGGGACCAGTGTGTTTACCCTAAAATTATCAGTAAAATTGTTGAACTAAATTTGCACAAAGACATGCACATACCATATGATATTGTGAAGGATTTTATCCCTGGAGAACATTAAACTTGTCTCTCCATGGACAACTGAAACATTATTATCATTCTAGATCACATTACTTGAATGAAACTTTCCTTTAATATTAACATGTTTATAGTACACATATATTTACTAGAAATAAAACACACACACACCTATATTTTCATGTTTTAATGAATTTTGTCAATATTTTTTTTCCCAAGTATTGAAATAAACAAAATGTCTAGACATATAAAACACAATAGATACAGAAATGAACAATGTCTATAATATATTTAATTGTTTTTCCATCATAACATGTGGGTGTCCCATTCTCTCAGAATTAACTGGATCTGAAAACAGAAATTAGTATTCATAATCAATAAAAAGTTCTGCAAACAGTTTAACTAATCATAAGTGCATTGATCAAAATTTTCACTTTTAACTGAAAAAAGTTTCTTTTTTCTCAATGCAATGACAATACTGATTCTGTTCAATAATATTAAGAGTAGATAATGTCCTTAAACAGCCAAAAATCTTTGAGAACATGCTGTTTGAAACAGTTTTACTTGTAATAAAGGACTTGTGGAGCTGCCTATAGAAGTTTTAAAAAGCTCTAATATATATATATATATATATATATATATATATATATATATATATATATATATATATATATATATACAAGTTACCTGTGTGTGTGTGTGTGTGTGTGTGTGTGACTTTAAAGATTGAGTGTTAAAACTCATTTTCAACTTCAACTTCTGGTTTAGGTTGTTTTCACAAAATGTATTTTTAAAGAAGTGACTTAGGGTTCAGTCAACTATGCATTGACCTGGAGATCCTGGTAATCCTAAACATCTCATCAGAACTAATGGGGACCATTAACAACATAAATTTTACCAAATGAACAATATGAATGTTAGCTCTGGGAGTAAGGATACATCATTCTGATTCTAATGTAAAAAGTCCTGAAATTGACCTATGACCCTGGGTATTTCAGAATCTCAGCTGACCATCTCAAAAATTATATATATAAACAAGTTAACAATTATCCTATTGTAATTCACTTGTTAACATAATTCCTTCTCATCATTATAAAACTTTCAGGAAGATGGGATTTATTTTATCTTTGAACCGATACTTGAAGATAAATACCTGGAGTTATAGAGAATACTAATGAAGACTTGAGGTGCTTGATCTTCCAATAAGAGATACATAAAGGTATTAAAGCCTATTACACGGATATAGTGATCATTGTGGACATAGTATTATATACTAGTGTATACATGGTGTACATAATCCCCCTTAATAACTTCCTACCTTCTACTGTTTGTGTATTAATACTAAGTATAAAGTCAACTACTGATATTTGCTTTGTAAAATGAGTGACTAGTTTAAATCTTGACTTAGTTATTAATCCCATTTCCTATTACTACCTCTTGTGACTTATATATTGAAAGACCTCTTCAACCTGTTGTCATGAGAAAGAGAGAGAGAGAGAGAGGTGATGGTTCTTGTTAGTGTATGAATTAAAGAGTCTAGAAATTGTGTTCAGGTTTTTGTTGTGCTTAACATGTCAATAATATGCAAAGAATCTGTAAAAAATGAACAAAGTTTTGCTCATTATGAAAAAAAAAATTCTGACTTTAGCCCCTCATTATGATTTTTTAGACTAGATGCCTTTAGTGAGATGTAATTTAAACACATTATAGATCAAGCTAATATAACCAGTTATAAGTAATCATAAGTTTGTGATTTTAAGAGCAAGTAGTCAGTCTTCATACATCTAAAATTATGGGTAAAGAGTGATATAGATTTTCTGGCCCCAAAATATATGGAAGTGTATACATGTATACTGAAACCTTTCTCCTTGATCAGATCACAGTGCCTCTCACCGCCTGGGTTCGAATCCCACTCGGGACAGATCCTAGTGCTAGAAAGTTTTTCAGTTCGCTTGTCTCGAAATAAGTGAAAGATTCTTGACTGGGGCATAAAACACCATTACTCCACTCCACTCTCCTTGATCACTTTTGTGACATTAAACAACTTTCTCCCCAATTTTCTTAAGTTACACATGTATTTCAAATTACGTTTTCATTTAAAAAAATTGTTGTTCACACGACAAAAAACTGACATAATGAACTAGACTTTTCAACTATTTTTGTCTCTTAAAAAAACTTGACTGATATTAGTTTGAACTAAACAGCCTGATTTTAGCCTGTATTATATAACAGATATATTTTAATCTGGCCCAGATCTTAACCGAGCTCAGAGACTTTGGTGGATAAACATCCTGTAACACACAGGAAGTACTGATCAATTAAAATACTTATTCCCATACAACTGTTATATATATATATGTTTATTTCTACATAACAGTAGCAACTACTTCAAGTCAAAAATAAAAAAAATCCTAATTAGCTGAGATTGTAAGATGTTGACAACAAGATGATTGCTATCAGTTAATAACGCCTGTATCAGGAGGGTGTGTATGGAGTTTTAAAGCTCTGGTAACCTAGATAGAATACACTGAACTTTGTGGGGAACTTATTAGTAATTTCAGAAAATATGACAATATTTTAATTCAACAAGAAAAGTTTGTAACCATATGTTTTTCTGCCACATCCATGACCCTAAATACTAATAAACATTTATAATGACTACAATGAAATGAGGGGAAAAAATTTTTAAAAATAATAATAATTGATTAGAAGGAAAACAAAACAAAAAAAATAGAGCCGGGGGTGGGGGCATAAAGAGATATGCATTTTCTACCATAGATTCATTGTTGAAATTGAATATTTCTGCTATTTCTTTCTTTTGCAGAACAAGAAACATTAAAATTTATATGCCTGATTAACTCAGCCTTGATTGTTATGAATGGTGAAATCAAAACATAAAAGTAATGTTTCAAATCTTTTGTAACCTATGATTTTGACAGTATTTCACTCTATTTGACAGTATGAGGGTATTCAAACATAAAAAAAATTGTAAACTTAATAAATAACAAAATCATTTTACCACCAAGAAAATCTTCAAACTCTATCATATCATCTCTACCAGTCAGAGTGTCCATCATCAAGTTAGAACTAGGCAATCCCGGTAATCGCTGCATCTACAAAAACAATTAACATGATTTCACTTATATCTAGAGGTCATCTGGCACTTTTACCTGTCAATGAATCTATCATAGAAATTCCCTGATTAACAGCAATAACTGCTAATTGCTGTTAACAGTTTGAAATGAAGACCAGAAATTAGGGGTTAGTTGGTTTGCAGTTGATGAATGAAGTTTTACATACCGTATAATGGTCAAGTTTTCTGGTCTTGTATGGGGAATGGTGGCAGAAACTAGAGCTCCCAAAGAAAACCACCGACCTTTGTCATTACAGTATCTGTCTAACAAGGAATTAAGGCCCTAGTTTTAAATTTAATGCTTTAGACTACTTGACCACTCCCAAAATCCAAGGCTTTAGAACATTCGGCCACTACTGGACATGCAAAAGACACTTTATCTAAATCTACCAAACAAATAATCGGTAAGAAACACTGAAATAAAATGCGTTTCAAGGATACAAAATATGACATGTAGACAGACAGGAAAACATTCACATGATATGAAGTAGTGATGTTTTATGCCAGTGTCAGGTTTCTTTCATTTACACAAAGATGGCCTGTTCTCCGATAGTGAAGGAAAATAGAGTATCTGTAAAAAACCAGCAATCATTTGAAAGCAAACTGACAAACTTTCTCACACTAGAATCTGCTCAAGTGGGATTCTTACAAAGACAGTGACAGATGCTGTAATGAGTAAAACCATATTGCTTTGGACCGTATGGTCACCAAGGCCCAATCTCACATGGAGCTAGGATAATAATTCAAATCAAAAGTGTGCAGTAAAAATGTACTCACCTTTAATGCTACATGTTTTTCCATCTGTAGCTTCAGTGGTGCATGGACACCAATAGTGTTTCTCAGCATGACATAATCCATCTTTTGTTTGTTCTCATTCCACTTTTAACAAAATCAACATTTCAATAAAATTAATGTAACAATCTCTAAACGCATTTCACAATTGTTGAAGTCAGACTTATAAACATTGAAATTTATTCACAGGCAAGATGGGGAACACCTGGCTCATGGTGGAAGTAATGGTAGAAAAAGTATATTGGAGTAATGATATTTAAGGCCTAAATCAAGAGTATTTCATTACAAGATAGTGGAGTGAATTGAAGTATTTTATTATTCATGGCTTCCATTAAGACCTTTCTGACATTGTTTTTGATTCTTGAAAATTGGAAGTTTCACGACTATCAAACATAAACAGCTATTGTTATATGGTTTGACTTGAAATTTTGAAGAAAGTAGATTTGACCCCTGAAGTAAAGTCAACAGTCAATTAAAACCTGTATTATTCATCATAAATAACCATAAAAATTCTGAAGCCAATAAAACTAATATTCTCAAGCCAAATTAAACCAAAATCCTGATGTCAACAAAACTAATAAAACCCTATAGTCTTAGACAATAAAACCCTATAGTCTGAAGTCAATAAAACCCTATAGTCTTAGACAATAAAACCGAATAGTCTTAGGCAATATAACACTATAGATTGAAGCCAATAAAACTGTATAGTCTTGGACAATAAAACCCTATAGTCTTGGACAATAAAACCCTATAGTTTTAGACAATATAACACTAGTCTTGGACAATAAAACCCTATAGTTTTAGACAATAAAACCCTATAGTTTTATACAATATAACACTATAGTCTTAGACAATAAAACCCTATAATCTTGGACAATAAAACCCTATAGTCTTAGACAATAAAACCCTATAGTCTTTGATTTTTTTTTTTTTTTTTTTTTAAAAAACCCTATAGTCTTTGAGACCACTACGGTAGCTCAGTTGGTAGAGTGCTCGCTCCGTAAGTGGAAGGTCGTGGGTTCGAACCCCGGCCGGGTCTGACCCAAGACTTGAAAGTGGGTAGTGACTGTTCTTTCGCCAAGCACTCGGCATTACGAATTGAAAGTCACGGTTCTTTCGGATGGGAACTTAAAATAAACGAGGTCCCGTGTCATGGCAGGCATGGCACGATAAAGAACCCTGCTGTATAATGCCATCAGCGCAACTCACAGGCAAAATTTCTGCACTTCGCCTATAGCTGGCGACGTCTCGATATAAGTGAAATATTCTTGACTGGGACGTTAAACACCATTACTCAACTCAACCCCCCTATAGTCTTTGACAAAAAACCCTATAGTCTGAAGTCAATAAAACCCTATAGTCTTGGACAATAAAACCCTATAGTCTTAGACAATAAAACACTATAGTCTTAGACAAGAAAACCATATGGTCTTAGACAATAAAACCCTATAGTCTTGGACAATAAAACCGTATAATCTTAGACAATACAACCCTATAGTCTTAGACAATATAACCCTATAGTCTTGGACAATACAACCCTATAGTCTTGGACAATAAAACCGTATGGTCTTAGACAATAAAACCCTATAGTCTTGGACAATAAAACCGTATAGTCTTAGACAATACAACCCTATAGTCTTAGACAATATAACCCTATAGTCTTGGACAATACAACCCTATAGTCTTAGAAAAGAAAACCGTATGGTCTTAGACAATAAAACCCTATAGTCTTGGACAATAAAACCGTATAGTCTTAGACAATACAACCCTATAGTCTTAGACAATATAACCCTATAGTCTTGGACAATACAACCCTATAGTCTTAGACAAGAAAACCGTATGGTCTTGGACAAAAAAACCCTATAGTCTTGGACAATAAAACCCTATAGTCTTGGACAAAAAAACCCTATAGTCTTGGACAAAAAAACCCTATAGTCTTGGACAAAAAAACCCTATAGTCTTAGGCAATAAAACCCTATAGTCTTAGACAATAAAACCCTATAGTATTAGACAATACAACCCTATAGTCTTGGACAAAAAAACCCTATAGTCTTGGACAATAAAACCCTATAGTCTTAGGCAATATAACACTATAGATTGAAGCCAATAAAACCCTATAGTCTTGGACAATACAACCCTATAGTCTTGGACAATAAAACACTATAGTCTTAGACAATATAACACTATAGTCTTAGACAATATAACACTATAGTCAGGCAATATAACACTATCAATTGAAGCCAATAAAACCCTATAGTCTTGGACAATACAACCCTATAGTCTTGGACAATACAACCCTATAGTCTTGGACCATAAAACCCTATAGTCTTAGACAATACAACCCTATAGTCTTAGACAATATAACACTATAGTCTTGGACAATAAAACCCTATAGTCTTGGACAATACAACCCTATAGTCTTAGACAATATAACCCTATAGCCTTAGGCAATATAACACTATAGATTGAAGCCAATACAACCCTATAGTCTTGGACAATACAACCCTATAGTCTTAGACAATAAAACCCTATAGTCTTAGACAATATAACACTATAGTCTTAGACAATAAAACCCTATAGTCTTAGACAATATAACACTATAGTCTTAGACAATAAAACAGTATAGTCTTAGGCAATATAACACTATAGATTGAAGCCAATAAAACCCTATAGTCTTGGACAATACAACCCTATAGTCTTGGACAATAAAACTGTATGGTCTTAGACAATAAAACCCTATAGTCTTGGACAATAAAACCGTATAGTCTTAGACAATACAACCCTATAGTCTTAGACAAGAAAACCATATGGTCTTGGACAAAAAAACCCTATAGTCTTGGACAATAAAACCCTATAGTCTTGGACAAAAAAACCCTATAGTCTTGGACAATAAAACCCTATAGTCTGAGGCAATATAACACTATAGATTGAAGCCAATAAAACCCTATAGTCTTAGACAATACAACCCTATTGTCTTGGACAAAAAAACCCTATAGTCTTGGACAATAAAACCCTATAGTCTTAGGCAATATAACACTATAGATTAAAGCCAACAAAACCCTATAGTCTTGGACAATACAACCCTATAGTCTTGGACAATAAAACACTATAGTCTTAGACAATATAACACTATAGTCTTAGACAATATAACACTATAGTCTTAGGCAATATAACACTATAGATTGAAGCCAATAAAACCCTATAGTCTTGGACAATACAACCCTATAGTCTTGGACAATACAACCCTATAGTCTTGGACCATAAAACCCTATAGTCTTAGACAATACAACCCTATAGTCTTAGACAATATAACACTATAGTCTTAGGCAATATAACACTATAGATTGAAGCCAATAAAACGCTATAGTCTTAGACAATACAACCCTATTGTCTTGGACAAAAAAACCCTATAGTCTTGGACAATAAAACCCTATAGTCTTAGGCAATATAACACTATAGATTAAAGCCAACAAAACCCTATAGTCTTGGACAATACAACCCTATAGTCTTGGACAATAAAACACTATAGTCTTAGACAATATAACACTATAGTCTTAGACAATATAACACTATAGTCTTAGGCAATATAACACTATAGATTGAAGCCAATAAAACCCTATAGTCTTGGACAATACAACCCTATAGTCTTGGACAATACAACCCTATAGTCTTGGACCATAAAACCCTATAGTCTTAGACAATATAACACTATAGTCTTAGACAATATAACACTATAGTCTTAGGCAATATAACACTATAGATTGAAGCCAATAAAACCCTATAGTCTTGGACAATAAAACCCTATAGTCTTGGACAATACAACCCTATAGTCTTAGACAATATAACCCTATAGCCTTAGGCAATATAACACTATAGATTGAAGCCAATACAACCCTATAGTCTTGGACAATACAACCCTATAGTCTTAGACAATAAAACCCTATAGTCTTAGACAATATAACACTATAGTCTTAGACAATAAAACCCTATAGTCTTAGACAATATAACACTATAGTCTTAGACAATAAAACAGTATAGTCTTAGGCAATATAACACTATAGATTGAAGCCAATAAAACCCTATAGTCTTGGACAATACAACCCTATAGTCTTGGACAATAAAACTGTATGGTCTTAGACAATAAAACCCTATAGTCTTGGACAATAAAACCGTATAGTCTTAGACAATACAACCCTATAGTCTTAGACAAGAAAACCATATGGTCTTGGACAAAAAAACCCTATAGTCTTGGACAATAAAACCCTATAGTCTTGGACAAAAAAACCCTATAGTCTTGGACAATAAAACCCTATAGTCTGAGGCAATATAACACTATAGATTGAAGCCAATAAAACCCTATAGTCTTAGACAATACAACCCTATTGTCTTGGACAAAAAAACCCTATAGTCTTGGACAATAAAACCCTATAGTCTTAGGCAATATAACACTATAGATTAAAGCCAACAAAACCCTATAGTCTTGGACAATACAACCCTATAGTCTTGGACAATAAAACACTATAGTCTTAGACAATATAACACTATAGTCTTAGACAATATAACACTATAGTCTTAGGCAATATAACACTATAGATTGAAGCCAATAAAACCCTATAGTCTTGGACAATACAACCCTATAGTCTTGGACAATACAACCCTATAGTCTTGGACCATAAAACCCTATAGTCTTAGACAATACAACCCTATAGTCTTAGACAATATAACACTATAGTCTTAGGCAATATAACACTATAGATTGAAGCCAATAAAACGCTATAGTCTTAGACAATACAACCCTATTGTCTTGGACAAAAAAACCCTATAGTCTTGGACAATAAAACCCTATAGTCTTAGGCAATATAACACTATAGATTAAAGCCAACAAAACCCTATAGTCTTGGACAATACAACCCTATAGTCTTGGACAATAAAACACTATAGTCTTAGACAATATAACACTATAGTCTTAGACAATATAACACTATAGTCTTAGGCAATATAACACTATAGATTGAAGCCAATAAAACCCTATAGTCTTGGACAATACAACCCTATAGTCTTGGACAATACAACCCTATAGTCTTGGACCATAAAACCCTATAGTCTTAGACAATACAACCCTATAGTCTTAGACAATATAACACTATAGTCTTAGGCAATATAACACTATAGATTGAAGCCAATAAAACGCTATAGTCTTAGACAATACAACCCTATAGCCTTAGGCAATATAACACTATAGATTGAAGCCAATAAAACCCTATAGTCTTGGACAATACAACCCTATAGTCTTGGACAATACAACCCTATAGTCTTGGACAATAAAACCCTATAGTCTTAGACAATAAAACCCTATAGTCTTAGACAATATAACACTATAGTCTTAGACAATAAAACCCTATAGTCTTAGACAATATAACACTATTCTAGACAATAAAACAGTATAGTCTTAGGCAATATAACCCTATAGTCTTGGACAAAAAAACCCTATAGTCTCGGACAATAAAACCCTATAGTCTTAGGCAATATAACACTATAGATTGAAGCCAATAAAACCCTATAGTCTTGGACAATACAACCCTATAGTCTTGGACAATAAAACACTATAGTCTTAGACAATATAACACTATAGTCTTAGACAATATAACACTATAGTCTTAGACAATATAACACTATAGTCAGGCAATATAACACTATCGATTGAAGCCAATAAAACCCTATAGTCTTGGACAATACAACCCTATAGTCTTGGACAATACAAACCTATAGTCTTGGACCATAAAACCCTATAGTCTTAGACAATACAACCCTATAGTCTTAGACAATATAACACTATAGTCTTGGACAATAAAACCCTATAGTCTTGGACAATACAACCCTATAGTCTTAGACAATATAACCCTATAGCCTTAGGCAATATAACACTATAGATTGAAGCCAATAAAACCCTATAGTCTTGGACAATACAACCCTATAGTCTTGGACAATAAAACCCTATAGTCTTAGACAATAAAACCCTATAGTCTTAGACAATATAACACTATAGTCTTAGACAATAAAACCCTATAGTCTTAGACAATATAACACTATAGTCTTAGACAATAAAACAGTATAGTCTTAGGCAATATAACACTATAGATTGAAGCCAATAAAACCCTATAGTCTTGGACAATACAACCCTATAGTCTTGGACAATACAACCCTATAGTCTTAGACAATATAACACTATAGTCTTGGACAATAAAACCCTATAGTCCTATAGTCTTGGACAATAAAACCCTATAGTCTTAGACAATAAAATCGTATAGTCTTAGGCAATATAACACTATAGATTGAAGCCAATAAAACCCTATAGTCTTGGACAATACAACCCTATAGTCTTGGACAATAAAACCCTATAGTCTTAGACAATAAAACCCTATAGTCTTAGACAATATAACACTATAGTCTTAGACAATAAAACCCTATAGTCTTAGACAATATAACACTATAGTCTTAGACAATATAACACTATAGTCTTAGACAATATAACACTATAGTCTTAGGCAATATAACACTACAGATTGAAGCCAATAAAACCCTATAGTCTTGGACAATACAACCCTATAGTCTTGGACAATAAAACCCTATAGTCTTGGACAATAAAACCCTATAGTCTTGGACAATAAAACCCTATAGTCTTAGACAATACAACCCTATAGTCTTAGACAATATAACACTATAGTCTTGGACAATAAAACCCTATAGTCTTGGACAATAAAACCCTATAGTGACTGTCTTAGACAATAACACCTTATAGTCTTAAAATAAAACCAATATTCTGATGGCAATAAAACCAAACTTCTGAAGTCAATTAAACCCTATAGTCTGAAGTCAATTAAAATCTATAGTCTGAAGTCAATAAAACCAGACTTCTGAAATCAAGTAAACTATATTGTCTAAACACAATAAAACCAAAACTTTGATGGCATTAAATATTCTGATGTCTATAAAACTAATATTCTGCAGCTAATAAAACCCTATAGTTTGATGCCAATAAGACAAATATTTTGATGTTGTTAAAACTGAAGTCAATTAAACCCTATAGTCTGAAGTCAATAAAACCCTATAGTCTGAAGTCAATAAAACCCTATAGTCTGTCAATAAAACCCTATAGCCTGAAGTCAATACAACCCTATAGTCTGAAGTCAATTAAACCCTATAGTCTGAAGTCAATAAAACCCTATAGTCTGAAGTCAATTAAACCCTATAGTCTGAAGTCAATAAAACCCTATAGTCTGGAGTCAAGAAACCCTTTATAGTCTGAGGTCAATAAAACCCTATAGTCTGGAGTCAAGAAACCCTTTATAGTCTGAAGTCAATAAAACCCTATAGTCTGTCAATAAAACCCTATAGCCTGAAGTCAATACAACCCTATAGTCTGAAGTCAATAAAACCCTATAGTCTGAAGTCAATAAAACCCTATAGTCTGAAGTCAATAAAACCCTATAGTGTCTGAAGTCAATACAACCCTATAGTCTGAAGTCAATAAAACCCTATAGTGTCTGAAGTCAATAAAACCCTATAGTCTGAAGTCAATAAAACCCTTTATTATACCTTATGTAATTTTCAAGTAATTTGATTGGATAACTAACTGTTTGAAAATAAAATAATATCACCCTTAGATTTACTAAGAATAAAGAATGGTGCACATGCTTCAGGGTAACATTAGTTGAGGAGTTATGGTAACGGGTAATATTTTAAAAAATATCACATGTGGAAAAGGAATCCTAAATCACACAACCGAACGTAGCTAAACGTTTGATGGATACGATCTTTTATTAATATCCATTTTATTCATATGCAAGCGTTTCCTTGATCAAGACTACCTGTCATCAGACGACAGACGGCAACCGTAAATGGCCAGCCTGAGATAGTAATCTTTTTTTTTTTCAAGTAACAGAGAATCTCAGTTTAAGAGAATATCTGGAGAAAGACATTTGGCATAATAAAATAAATATAATAATCTTAAGTAAATAAAACCAATATTCTGAAGACAATAAAACTAACAGCCAACTAATGAATAAACAACAACCATTCAGCTGACAAAACTTCTTGATTATTGATGGTGTCTGGTTTCAGTCATTACCTGATGCTTTCATAAAAGCCATTTAACTATAAATTAATTACTGTTGGTAATTACAGGTAATTATACTGCTATTATCCAAATTTTGTCTCATTTGTTTATAATTACTGTGACAGTTACAGATGATATAAAACTACAACAAAATCTTACTTTTATGCTTTTTTAATGGCTAAATGTGGTCTATAAAAGTCAGAAAGTGCCCTTTCATATATTCAACTCTTGGATAATAATTACGATAAATAATTTTCTCAATTTTACATCCGACAGTGTAAATAGATATAGAATTTCACTTCACATTACTGTGACATACATTTGTCAATTGGATGAGGTTATAAAAGGATACAAATTATAAAACCCTATCTCTATACTCCTTTTTCAAAGCAAACAGTCTCAATCCTCCCCAAATAAATAATAACCCTTTTCAAAAAAAAAAAAACAAACAAACAAAAAAAAAAAAAAAAAAAAACAAAAAAAAAAAAAAAAAAAAACACAAGTGTCTATCCAATTTGCACTTTGTCACTGTCATCAATAACATGTACATGTATACAATTTTGAAATTTTTCAATGTACAAATTATTATTAATTTTGCATTTATATAATAATGAAATTGGACTCTAAAATCCTGTTTTGGATTTAAAGTCATTCAGTAATTATAAACTTACATGTTTTTCAGAGTGTTCTAATGGATGTGAATAATTTGTTGTGGTGCTAGCACTCTGTAGGCTAGAAGTAAAAATAAAAAATCCCTGTATGATATGAATTACAATAAATCATTGACAATGATAATTATACAGATTTTTTTAGTTATTGAAAAGAGGAGTAACAATAAAAGCATTATTTATCATACTAAAAATCTTTTATGAATATTAAGGCAATTAGTACTAGAATGTTGGAGAAGGCATGAGTGCGATAATACAAAACCACTGATCTTGGGAAATGGAACCTGCTCAATTAATTTCGGACATTGGCAGAATGATACCATTCGTGCATTGGGCAACTTGGCTATAAAGACTTCAAATGAAACGTAATTATGATTCATCAACTAAATAAGAGTGTTGGCCTTTAAATTTAAGATGTCTTACAACTGTTAATTTAACCCTGGCCCACTGCAAGTGAGAAAGGGAAAAAGTTACCTCTTAGTCATGGCCCCTTACTGGTTGTGGCCTGGTACCAGTAAAATGGACCGAGTGGTCCATCATGTTCCTCTGCAACATTGCTGGCCAGTGAACTTGCACTATAAAGGTCACCATATGTGTGCACTAGTAAAAGGAAGGTCTAAAACACTTGCACATTCACATACCATATGAACTTGTGATAAGATCAATCCTCAAGATTAATCAAAATTGTCTATTCCCAAAAAGCTGAAAAACTGCTGATGTGACATAAAACAACATTCAATCAATTAATAATCAACCAACCAGCCTATTATATATAGTTAGGCCAGGTTAAAAATTCAAATACGCCTATTGATAGGATTTTTTATTTCAATGCAGGCTAAGATGGTCAAATTTCTAAAGTATACAGGATGAAGATAAATTCATGTGCCACCTCCACTGAATTGATGAATATTATAAGAGTTGCCATGTAGACAACATTAACCAATCAAAATGCAATCTTTTTAATAATAATGTATGAATTCTGGACTTACCCATGAACCATCACATCAGTTACTCCATAAGGACCAGTAGGTAATGTTATAGCCTTGTTCCCATCAGGCTTTGGTCTCACAGATGGGTAAGGCATATGCTGTAAAATATAAGTAAAATAACAAATCATTTACCAAAGCTTATAAAGTACCAAAATGGTCCTTTTTAAGTCCAAATAATGTTTAAGCAGAACTATTTGCTATCAAGTCTTATGCACAAGTCAAGATTATTTCACTTATGCAATAATGAGGGGGGGATCCGAAATCCAACCCCCCCCCCCCCCCAAAAAAAAAAAAAACAAAAACAAAAAAAAAACCCAAAAAAAAAAAAAAAAAAAAAAAAAAAAAAAAAAAAAAAATGACCTTTGACAGAGTGAACTAAAAAATTGTAACAGTAAAATCTACAATAGTGGAATTCATACATATTCTGAGAGGCACAGCACACTGTTTTATCAAATATAAATTAAAAATATCTAGTGTTTGTGAAATTTAATTATATTGATGACTGTAAAAAATGTATATTTAAAAAAAAAGAAAGAATTCCATGGCATAAAATGTCTTGCCTGGTAAGTTTCTTATCAAGTAGAAACAATATATTGATGTGGTTTAAAGCTGCATTAAGTTTTTAAATTTTCTGAATTTTTTTTCGATTTTCTAAAAATTTATTTTTTAAAAAATAAATATCCTCTGACCAGGATCCATGGGATTCATTTTCTGAAATTTCATTCCTTTTAACTGTAAATAAACGGAATCCTCTGACCGGTTGGTCAATGTTTATTGATGGTAATTATGAGCTTGGAGCATGCGCACAGATGTATGGAAAAACCCATGAATCGAAGGTGAAACATGACAAATTGCATTAATTGTCCTTAATTAATATCCAGATGTATTTGAAATGGTGTTATGTATCCCTTATTAAGTCACAAATGACAAATTCAACAAAGTTCTGTGTTTAATTTATTGTATTTGACCGATTTTAAAGTTGTATTTAAATGACCTGGGTTTTGATGACATAACCATGTTTTAATATTAGATCCCAAATGCTGCATCTCGCTGGGTAATTACTGTAATTTCTGTATTTATTCGAGCTTTTTCATTGAACCAAATGTAACATTGTTCATTAGGAACATCATTAATTAGATTAGCACCGTTTTAATTTTTTCTTTGGAAAACTTAATGCAGCTTTAAATTTACAGATCTCTGTTCAAAATGGGAAATTGGAAAATGATTTTCAGGTGTAAAGGGATAAATTTTAAAATTTAAGGGATAGGGATTCAGGGATCCGTAAAAACTTTATAGAAGAAGGCGGGGGTTTAGGCTTTACATGATACCAACCGCATATTCTGCATCTAGCAAAGATTTCAAAAATCTATAAAAGAGCAGGTTTTCTATGTATACAGTTTTAGTTATCTAACTTGTGTAATACCCTAGGCATGACAAGTTTGATTGTACAATGTATTACAATGTATTATAAATTTTCAATGTGTTTGAAAGTTAATCAGGGATTAAGCTTTCCCCGCTTTCAACAACCAAAATCAAACAAAAGTGGACATTTCCTTCTTTCAATCACCATGATAAATAAATAGGTTATGCATAAGTGTGTTTAAATCAACTTAAGTTTATACCATCATCATGCACAGGACCCTTATTAGGAAGCTAGGTCAAGACTGAGATCTTACTGGGGTCAAAACTTTTCAGTTTCTTATCCCCAGTAATATTAACAATATTAGATAACTGCACCCCAAAATTATTAAATTTATCTACATCAAACACAGGACACTTCAATCTGTTATCACTCCCACCCCCACATTTATATATACCGGTATTACCAGCAAATGACAAAAGACAGGACTGCAAAAATATTATAAAAATTATTTTTTGGGGTAAAGAAACATTTGCCATGGATATATATGCAACCTAACTAGTAATTGGAGTACATGTATTACATTATCGTTCATTTTATAGTGATGATGATGATGATGATGATGATGATGATTATCATTATCAATAATATTATAATTATTTTTATTGCTGTTGTTGTTTTCCGACAGGAGATCACTCTCACCAATTGCCATTTCCGGTAGATTCCTTATTATCTTATTATAGTTATTTTTTTAAATCCACTTTAATGTTAAACAATTATATGTTACAGTGCTTATAACACAAAGTATTCAGTTCTGGGACTGTGGGGAAAGGCAGAAGGGTCATACATAAGACTTTAAAATTTGCGATATTGTTTCCTCACCTGGCAATGGACATTTAGAGAACAGAGTATTGCCAGGTTTGTCAGGATAATGTGGCTGGGGGAGTGGTATGCTTATCTGTGATATACTGACTTGGTGATCCGGCACCTTAACAAAAAGTTTCCCAAAGTTTGCACTAGTGTGTGGCAGTCATAATGACACTTTCACATCTCACACATACATAATCATTTTCTGAGATTAATCCAAAGAGATAAGTAACCTTGCTCATATCATGAATAGCTGAAGAATGCTGATGTGGTGTAAGAAACATTTCAACCAACCAATCTTTAGAAATCATTGTAATAATTATATTCAACAATACAATTTCAAATGAACTTTTTGAAAGTGTAGAAGCATGAGACATTCAGGTACATATATAGTCAATAAAGTTAATTCTGACTCAAACTTTGGCTCCTCTACCTACTGATGATTATCAGTAATCGGTGGCCGAGTGGTCTAAAGTGCATGCTTATGGATCACAGCACCTCTCACTGCCTCGGTTTGAATCCCACCCGTGACAGATCCTAGTGTGAGAAAGTTTGTCAGTTCGCTTGCTGAAGGCAGTGATTTTGCTATGGTTTTTAAAAACTACCTTCTACCTTTCAGATTGGGAAAATTTGGACCCTTTTTATGTCACATATTACGCTCAGAATTTTGAAATTCATTGCAAAGATTTTATATTGTGACAATATCTAACATTTTTGTCTGTCAGAACAGTTTTGGACAACTGGATTTAACTTAAACTATTTGATTATGTGTCACTGTAGCCTTTTGGGGATTTTCAGTTGTCAAATTGGGAAATTTTAGTCATATTTCTCAAGGGGAAACTACCTTTATTCGGTAGTAATTTTAGGCAAACAAAACCACTGGAAGGTCAGTTGTTTTCTCTGGGGACTCCGGTTTCCTCCAATAATCCAGAACTGACCGTCTTGAAATAAGTACATTGTATAATCTTGACTGAGGCGTAAAACACCATTACTCCACTAAACTCTACCTACTGAACTTCTCAGATTGATACACTCCACTTTTAAGGATGTAAATGATGGCATGGTTGTTTCAGAAAGAAAACCTTTACCATGTAAAGAAACAATAGGGACAAATATTTGAGTTTTGAGATCCTACATAAAGCAAGAATTTGTTTAGCTTTTATTAGAAGACATAGTATTAACAAGTTCACCCAGCCCCAGGAGAATGTGGCTGGGGGAGTGGCAAGCTTGTTTGTGGCAAAATGACTTGGTGAAAAGGCAATTTACTTAAATTTACATTACCAGTATACATGTATTGGTTTGGATATGCCATGAGCTCAGTTGCAGAAGTAAAGATATATTTATATATATAAGGTATTCAACTTGAATTTGAACTCTGAAAAAATATTTTAATTATTTTTTAATCCACCAAAAGACTAACTGTTGTAGGTGAAGTTATTATTACCGATATTATTATCTTTATTAGGGCCGTCACGGTTAGCAATTTTCCTAAATGGGTACCTTACATGCATTACCCGTACTGTGAGCAGTAAATCAATAGTCTGAATAAGTGATAAGAAAAACAGCAATACATTATAAAATTCTGACTCAGACCCTGACTGGAAAAAATGCAAAAACACTGATTAAATTGGGCATCTGTACTAATCCTGTCATTCAAATCCCTTCTAAAAAGATACCATATACTTGCACTGGTATACAAATATTCATTGAAATGCATGCTGGTTTAAGGATTTTTTTAAAAACATTTCTTATAAACTTTGTCGTAGATGTATGGTGAACAACCTTAGGATATTGATAGCAGCTGCTCAAACACGCATGTGCAAACCCTCACTGTTGAATAGTATACAGGACAAAGTGAAAACACATATACTGTTGAACATGCCTCAGAATCCTGTCTATGTTTTAAATTGTACGCTTTGTTAATGGAGCATGTGCATTTGCAAAAAATATTTTGATTGGTCCATATTTCAAAAGTGAAAGTAAAGATTCCCCGATATTTTTAGGTCAAAAGAATTGACTAATCAGAATGTTTGTTGTGATTCAGCACAGGATGATGATTGCCATTCTAAGTGTGAAATGGCGTGTTATACAAGGGATGGTCACAGTTTAACTTGTGTTATATGGTTCAGAGACAGTGATGACAGTTCAGATATGCATTATTTTGTAGAGCGATGCATAAAGGTTTGAGAGATGTGCATTTATTATTATTTATTGTCCACCAATAAATAGAAAAAAAAAAGTACCGAATCAAGGTAGGTCAAAAATGAGGATAGTGAAAGGTCAACATCTTGTGTTATGGTAGGGTCATGGGGTTTATTATCATTATCTAAAATATTGAAACAAGCACCTGTGTTGCTAGCTTATTGTTATAGCTAAGAACGTTAGGAAACACTCTAGTCATACAGTTGTTAATACAGGTGTGACTAGTCCGAGAGATCTGACGTCGGATTTTATTTTACTTTTCGACTTTTGTAAAATCGACATCAGAGATCTCTCCATATATTTTTAACGTAGCTAGTCCAAGAGATCTGACGTCGATTTTATTTTACTTTTCGACTTTTGTAAAATCGATGACATCGTAAAATAAAATTGACGTCAGTTCTCTCGGACTAAGGTGTGACAGACGTGAAATTACACAAGTTAGAGAAAGAAAACTGTTGGCAGATAGATAATTTTTTGCCAGTAGCAACTAAACCACTAGCCACTAGGTACAATAGGCGTCTTGTAGTATGTTACTAAATTTTCGAACGACCCCCCCCCCCCTTTCCGCCTTCCATCAATGAAATTGTTTGCAACTTGCAGATTTCGTTTGCCTATAAAGGTCTGACTTTGTCCTTGTGTGTAAATAAAAAAGACATACAATAAACGCGACAGATTCTGTGACTGTCATTGACAGTTAAAACAAAAAAATATATTTTGTCAAGTCACACTTACTGAGTTCTCCATGTTTTCGCTTTGTTAGACAGGAAACCTGTTGTAAATGAATTATGTCCCTTGAATTGTCCGAGTTCTTTGATCATTTCGATCATCAATGTTGTTATTACTCGGATTAGAACAATTATTAATAGGTACTTGTCTAGAAGGGATTTCCCTAAAAATGACGTCAGGGGTGATTCCCACTGCTGATCTTTTTTCCTCCCTTAACTTTGAATTACATTATATTTTTTATCAAACAACCCGATGGAAATAAAGAACTAATCATCGTAACTTTAGAAAATGTAATGTCAAAACTTAATAAATAATAAACAACTCAATACAAAACATACAAGGCCTAAATTACTGATAAAATATTTAACAAGGGGAGAAAACAGAACAGCAAAAACTAAAGATGATACGGAACTCCTAAACACTCATAGACCACTTGAAATATTTGATATAGATTTGAAATGATTTACAGTGGAGGTATACTGCAATTGACATCAGAACGGACAACATTTAACTCTACAAATTAGCTGTGGACACATGGTGGACATTATCAAAGGATCACAATTGAAGTGATTCATTGATATACATCAACAAAGACCAACTACTCAACACAAATGTAAATGTTTTAGTTAAAATACATCAACAGTAGTATTTTAGCAGAAGCTTCATGGAGTGTTACTATATTTGTTTACAGTTAATTCTGCTTCTTGTAGCTTATACAACTGCACAAGATGGTAAGTGGTAAAATTTTGATGTATATAGTTATTCTATTTTTACTTCCTTTTTATTTGTCTTAAAGATTTTTTTTAATTAATTAATTTTTTTGTACTTTGAGTATTTTTAAAACAAAAATATTTGGTAGCTGCTGCATCTAATAGATTTGATAGCATTTGATGCCATGGTGTCCTTTTAATTTTTTTTATTAACAGTTTACTCACATCAAGTACTAAATTGTTTATATAATTTTCCATTATAATATGTTAAGAAAATGCCTACACACCTGGTTGAGCATATTTAAACCTTTTTTTTTCTGTTTAAATAGACAATCAAAAGGCTTGTTTCAAAGAAACAAATATGAAAGATAGGATTTTAACAATCTTAAAAGACTACTATATATATATATATATATGTCAGAAAAACTGCAATGGTCTAGATTAAGGTGAAAAAATCATAAAAAAAGTATATCAATCAATATAAAAATAAAGTAAATACAGGAACAATACCAGAAATTGACTTTTCTAGTTTCGATGAACTGAGTGTATATCTGAGTTCCATGACATCATTGATGTGATTACCTATATTTATACATTTTACACATGGCTTATAATTAAGAAACAATTGAAGCATTTTATTATGGATGAGTCACATCAATAGATCTGTATCTTTAAGTGTCAGTATGTTAGGATCTATATGTATAATATTGTCATTATTGCATTGTGTTGGAGTTGATAGGAACAAATATGTAATTAATACAATGTAAAGGGTTGGTTGAAATAGGGTTATTGGTGGAGAGCAAAATTAAGTATTGTATTTCTCTCTTTAAAAAAAAAATCCTCAGTATTTATAAATGAAACTCACTGGAGTCCTTCAAAGGAGACTGATGCCACATGTCACAGTAAGTGTGGCACACAAAAGAATCCTCCCTGCACATTGCAAAGGTCAAAATTTCTGCCATTTCACCTATAGTTTGTGGTGTCTTGATATAAGTGAAATAGTCTCGACTCTGAGGTAAAACCCATTCATTTAATCAAAATAATAAATAAATAAATAAATAAGAATAAAATAAAAAGGTAAATCAAATCAATCAAAATAAAAAAATAATAATTAATAAAATATTAAATAAATATTTTTAAAAAATGGTAAAATCTTTTAGTACATGTAAGTGAACTGACAGACTTTCTCTCGCAAACAGTTACAGCTAGCATAAAGAAAAAGAAAAAATGTTAAAACAACTCAATTTTTATCCAAAGAGCCCTTGACTAAGTTGACTTAAGACTATAAGTTACCTGTAATATCAAGTTCAATGATCATTTTGACACGTAAGGATTATCACTGAATATTACTGGATAAATTAATCTTTAGAATTATATCACATGAGGAAATTTATACAAAATCATTGAGTCTGTATATAGACCATTTGACCAATGAAAATTAACCAGTTAAAGAGTTTTGGGTCTAGATCAGAGAGTCATAGAAATAGAAGTTCTATTTCATTCTTTTCTTTTTTCTTTTTTTATTTTTTATTTTATTTTATTTATTTAATTTTTTTTTTTTTTTTTTGAGGGGGGGGGGGGGGGGGGGCTTTATACTCTGAAATATTGTTTTTGAAACTAAAATTCATAGAGTAATATTTTTAAATGATTATTTACTGATATTATATATACATGTATATATCTATGATTACAATTGAAAATATGCATGCACCAAAACTGAGAAAGTCTCTTGAGGTTCATTAACAAACTGTTTTCTTCCTTTTTTCTCATCCATAATATATGTAATTATGTATCTTAGGATTTATACTGGTAACCATTTTTCCTTTGCAACCTCTATTTATAATCAGCATATTATTTAAAATCATCCCAGGCACATAATAGTTGTACATGTTTAAAGAAAAGTGTGTTTTAATATGTTAAATAAAAAGTTTTGCTTCTGTTTTTAGATGCACACAGACTACCTAATACCTCACCAGGCAATGTCTTGTTAATATTCTAACCAGTGTAAATCTCAAATGGTTTCTGCTAGTTTATACTGAAAAGACTTTCAACATGTCCAAATATGGAGACAATACATTTTTTATATGTCTCTAGGCGGACATGATGCATCTTATTTACTTCTTTTAATTGCCTGTAAGAACTAACCATAACCTGAACTTCTTTAATTTAAAAAAAAAAAGAAAGAAAAAAAAAGAAGTTTGCCATTATCCTCCTCCTCCAATTTGCCCCTACTCCTTTTCCTTGGCCCACAGCCGATAGGAGTGCTGTTTTATATTAAAGGGATATATATGTCAACAAAGAATCAAATTTATCTGTTTATTTAAGTTTTTATGGCAAGATTTCATCTTCAGATTTTAATACACTGTATATATGTAATAAGGAAGAGATTATGACCATTAAGCTTAATGCAACACAAAAATAACCTTGATTGGACACTTATCCCAGTCCATGTTCAATAAAGTGATTTCGTATTAGCTAGAAATGTTAAAAATAATGTTGACTATCTATCTACCAGTTGTACACCACAATCTAAAGTAAAGGGAGTTGAGTTGGTTTTTTACACCACAGTCAAGATTCCTTCTCTTATATTGAGGTGTTTACTTCTGGAATGGTAGAGAAAAATCGAGTGCCTGGAGAAAACTAACAATCTTCAGCAAGCAAACTGACAAACTTTCTCACAATTTGATCTGCATGTGTGGGATTAAAACCTAGGCTGTGAGTGGCACAGTGATCTTTACACCACTCAGCCACTGAGAGACTGCTTTAAACGATGGACATTTTCAAGGGAAGATCATTAAAACTTGAGTTTAAATGATTTTGAAAGTATTTGTTTTATAAACTTGTGATGTACAGTTCAGTGTTTTAAATTAAATTCCACAAGGTTTGTATAATAAAGGGTGTGGTGGAAAAAGTTCTAGTAAAATAATGAAGAAGATTTAAAATAAAGAATTGTTTTATTTACTGGGAAAATTGGAGTGCCTATGATAATACGGAAAAGTTTTGGACTAAATGCTAATCTACATGTAGTTAATTATTAATAAATTAAATTAGAATTGTGTACATGAAATATTTTTGAATCTTTTATAATGTTGTGATTATTATTAAGTTAACTCACTTGGCAATAATTGTTAGTTGATTTACCGGACAACATCAGCATTTTTGCTAAAGAAGCTTAAAGAATTTATATGTACAATGTACATGTAAGTACAAGAGATTTGATTGTAACCCAGTTACAGTCTTTTCGGGGAAAAATTGATTATGACATCTTACCAGATGCAAGTCAATAAGAATTGCGGGGCCTCAGTGGCAGAGTGGTCTAAAGCTCCCCCTTACAGATCACAGTGCCTCTCATCACCTAGGTTTGAATCCCACTCGGGACAGATACTAGTGTGAGAAAGTGTGTCAGTTCGCTTGCCTAAGGTTGGTGGTTTTCTCTGGGCACTCAGGTTTCCTCCACCATCCCAGAACTGACCGCCTCGAAATAAGTGAAAGATTCTTGACTGGGTAAAGCACCATTACTCCACTCCACTCCACACTCCACTCAATAATTATTGCCTTAATAGTTCTCCATACCAGCTTCGACCAATGGTCCATTATGCACAATAAATCAAATGCTTTTTAAATGCTTCAAACATGTTACATCATTTTAAAATCATTATCTTAAGAAAAATTTAAATTTTAAAATCAGTATTTTAAGAAATTAATTCAAAAAATTATCTTCTCAAATCTGGATTTTTACCCTTAATCAGTCAATCATGTAAAAATTAAAGAATCCCATTAAGTCCAATAAATCTTGTTACATCTAGTATGCTAAAAACTTCCGGTACTTCAGCTGAAACATATATAAAATCAAATCATTTATACTGTTTTCTCAAAATCTGGATTTTTTTTCTCAACAAAAATCATTCAAACATGCAAAAATATTAAAAAACCCATTACATGTACATGTATATACATGTACATTAAAGAACTATATTGAAGGATGTTATTTTTTCAGTTTTCAAGATAATATACATATCAAAAAATATTCTAGTAACAATATTTTCTCAAAATTTCAGCCTTTTTTTATCTAATAAACCATGCAAAATCATTCAAATCCTGTTGCATATTTAAATTTAATATTAAATTATGTAATGCCATATCATCCAGTGAATATATACAGGTGAAGTTTCATTTAAAATTTCAAATAAAAGAATATGTATCAAAATAATCAGTCCAAGAAACTCTAACAAAAACTTTGCATCCATGTTGATGATAACGTCATGACACCAATAACAACAGTATGATTGCTTTGTCATACTCTTTTACAGAAGAGAAAAAAATGTTTTTAAATTTCTAAATTTAACTTCAAATTCTTATTTCATTACTAACTGTCTATTGATCAGATGCTAAAACATTAAAAAAAAAAAAAAAAAAAAAAAAAAAAAAAAAAACAGTTGCTCAATAAAAGTCTTATCTTGTTAGTAATTGATTAATTATTGCAATGAAATATATGGATAATGGTATATAAACTTGTCTGATATTTTATGCTGTTTGATGATATATATGTAAGTACCACACACACAAAAAAACCAAACTGATTTTTATCATGCTTATACATGTAATATTTTGGTAATTGTGAAACTTCTTCCAAAACTTGCATAATTTTAGGACTTTCTTTATGCAATTAATTAGATTTTGGGAATTTGTTGTGCAAATTACCAATATTTCAGTAGGAAATGGTTGATGCAGAGAAAAAAATCAAACTATCGACCTAAATATGCAATTATCCAATGAGCTAAGTGAAATCTACTGTACATATCTTTTATCCAGGTGAAGAGAAGGTTGAGAAAGATTTTTTTTGTGGTAGCCTCATTGCTGAGTTTGGTTATTTTTCAAAACATATCGTAACGCTTAATAAACTGGGGCCTTAAAGACCAAGTGGTCTGAAGTAAGCAATTGCCAAATCCCAATCCCTCTAACAGCCTTAGTTTGAATCCTGCTTGGGCAGATCCAATTGTGAGAAGGTTTGTCAGTTCACTTGCAGAAGTTCAGCATTTTTGTCTAGCTGGCACTTTGGTTTCCTCCACCATTCCAAACTGACTGCATCAATGTAAGTGAAAAAAAAATCTTGAGTAGGTTGTAAAACA
The DNA here is from genome assembly GCA_029721355.1 of Tegillarca granosa. Lineage (NCBI taxonomy): Eukaryota > Metazoa > Mollusca > Bivalvia > Arcoida > Arcidae > Tegillarca > Tegillarca granosa. The sequence continues at coordinate 27,077,398 of CM056604.1, read as the reverse complement.
ATATTATTCCACTCCACTCTGTTCATAACTCATACAATGGTTAGAGTTTTTACAGGTAAAAGATATTTCTCTAATTAACAACTACAATATATATTATGTTTTCATTAGGTAATTAACTCTTGCTATTCTATTCAATTCAATTAATCTTTATTGGCATTAAACATACAAATGTTTAAAGCCACAAAATCCAAGGTGGCAAAAATTACAAGAGCTTTAACTACATATATATATTAATCAAAATTCATAATGATGTTATGACATTTAAATGCAAAAAAAAGATATTTTGACAGTTTGTTCATTATAATATTGAATGAGCAAGATAAAAGATATTCAAATTTAAGTAAGTTAGGCCAATGACAATACCATTTTGCAAAAAAATTGTTTTCTTAAATCTATGTATGCTGGACATACTTACAAAAATGATATTCATTTTCCAAAGCTTTCATGTTGCAACATTTATACAATCTTTAATTCTGTTATATGTTTTCATATCTCCCAGTTTCAATTGCTAATGAATGAGAAGAAATTCTAAAACGAGTTGAAATATTTGTAAATTTGACATTTGAGATACAATCTAAATAATTTTCTATTCTTTTTTAAACATTTGATAATAAAACAATTTACCACATTCAGATATCTGACTACACCACTGTTGTTTATACTGATCTTGTAATATTCTCTTTAATAATTAAAATTTGGAATACAAAAATCCTGTTGAGACCATATATAAGACAAGCCTAAAGAGTCTAATAAATGCTTAACTTGAAAAGCCAAATTTAAACCATTATAGCTACATATCCATTATCAGCATCAATTCTCAAAGCATTGTAAACATTATATAACAGAGTATTTTGATCACCAATTATTTTTAACCAATATTTTAAAATTCTTAATTGTCTAATATATGAGAGAGGAAATCTTCCTAGCTCTCCATAAACAGCTGCATTACTTGAAGATTTTGTAACATTTAGTATACGTTTATAAAATTTTAGATGTAGACGTTCAATATCTTCGGCATTTAAAATTAGTGAAACCATAGAGTCAAATATATCCAAACAATTTGATATAGGTAACAAAACATTATTTTGTGATTTGATCAATCATTCACCGCTTTCGTACCAATTTCACAAATCCTTTTTTGAGTTTGATTCCATTTGCCATTTATGAAAAAGTTTACACCTAAATAAACAAAATTCTTTACATTTTGTACTAAAACACTAGTATAATAAACTGCTGATTTTACCATTCTGTTACCAGTATGAAACACCATTGCTTTTGTTTTCTCAACATTAACCTCAAATTGCCATTTTTCACAATATATTTGTAATTTAATTTAATTTTGAAAATAAAACTGTGTCATCTGCATAAAACAATGAAAATAAGTTAACGTTATCAATATCAAACATATCACAACCCTTTGAATCTAAAGATTCTTGCAGAGTTGTTGTAATGTGTACCCCTACAACAGTTTATAAAAAACGGTGAAAATAACTGTAGATTTTTTTTAAAAAACTGAAGAATACTGGACAAATAGTGCAAGTGATTACTTAGTTCACTTTCAGCTTCAGTTGTGCTAAAATATTGTGGACTCTATGGAGTAGTATCTTTTTCAATGTCTCATTAAAGACTTTACTAAAGTTGACTTAATAAACACCTCCAAAAAAAACAAAGGTTGTACAGTTTACAATAAGTTATTGTTGTTTAACAGATTATTTATATTCTTTCAAATGAATAGATTACCAGTATATATTATTGTTGCTTTTACAGTGACTAAGCAGATGTACATCTCCAATAAAACAAGAGATGATAATTTGATTTGATTACATAACAAAAGGTGTCTGGTCAGTCGTCAGACAATGTCTGAACCTTATCTGAACCTGTTTTAATTAGATGATTGATGTCTTTGTCTTTCATTTTGTCCTGTGATATCACACATAACTCCCAAGCAAAATTATGTTCATGTATAAATACACATAGTAACCCTTTATTCTATATTTGACACTATTTTATAACTTTCGCACCAGACATGCACTTAACATGTTAGATTTTAATTGTTATTTGTATGTACTTAAAGTTTAGAATTATGTCTCACTCTGTAACAAGTTTATCCGCGACAGGAAATCTTTATTTTATGTGTTATCTTTGATTATAGAATTGTATTTTGCATTTGAAGTGATTTATTATGTTAATTAAGTCATTTATTTGTCCAAATTAAGGTGTAACAATTTTGTAATTATAACTAGACAGTGTTTGGTTTGTGCTTTTGTTAAAAATATATTTCTTATTTGTTTGTATCTACTGGTTATCTCTCAGTATGGTTAAGACTTGTGTTGGCTTCATGTTGTTATCCAGCATGCAAATTAATTCTAAGATCTAGTGGCCAATGGCCATCAGATTTTCAACCAGGTCAGGCAATATGTAGAATAAAAAACTTACCACAGTTAAGGTTGGCATATGACTTTTCTGGGGGTACATAGAATTTACCTATCAACATAGCAGCTCACAATGATTTTATTCTGTTTCTTGAAATTGGTAATATGAGCTAGTTAATTAAAAAAAAGAATTTGAAAAAAAAAGGTTTCATGTGACATTCTTAATTATGGTTACACAATCCACAAGTCTTAAGTTTAGTTTATTCAAATTACAATGTATAAACAAATTTTATAACTTTCACACCAGACATGCACTTAACATGTTATAACAAACAAAAGTGGGTTATTTTGCAAGTTTTGGAGAGCTATAAAGGTTTTTTTTCCATTTTGCAAGTTAATGACCCTTTCATAGTTTGTTCGTAAAGTTTAAAATATGGTTAAAAACTTCCAAAAAAGCTTAATGTTTTATACACTGCAGACTAGGTAAGAATTTTTAGTAAACCAAATGTTTTATGCACTGCAGACTAGGTAAGAATTTTTAGTAAACCAAATGTTTTATACACTGCACTACCTGTATTTAATCTGTATGTTAAAACAATCTCTGGATAACATGTTGGTACATTTATGTGCATGCTGTAGTCTAGGTAACAAACTGTGTCATAAAATACTGTTATCTTGTTCAGGAAAAATCTAGAATGTTCTAGTTTTAAAAGAGACATATAAAATGGTTCATACACAAGCTTTCTTGAAGTAGGAGGATAATTTCAATATGCACAAAAATCTAGAATGTTCTGGTTTTAAAAAAGTCATATAAAATGGTTCATACACAAGCTTTCTTGAAGTTGGAGGAAAATTTCAATATGCACAAAAATCTAGAATGTTCTGGTTTTAAAAAAGTCATATAAAATGGTTCATACACAAGCTTTCTTGAAGTTGGAGGAAAATTTCAATATGCACAAAAATCTAGAATGTTCTGGTTTTAAAAGAGCCATATAAAATGGTTCATACACAAGCTTTCTTGAAGTTGGAGGATAATTTCAACTATGCACAAAAATCTAGAATGTTCTGGTTTTAAAAGAGCCATATAAAATGGTTCATACACAAGCTTTCTTGAAGTTGGAGGAAAATTTCAACATGCTCAATGTTTGGAACACTGCTTGGCTAATGAATGTTTCATCAAGCATTTTTAGCTCACCTGAGCCAAAGGCTCAAGTGAGCTTTTCTGATCAAAATTTGTCTGTCGTCGTCATCGTCGTTGTCGTCGTCGTCGGCGTCCTCGGCGTAAACTTTTACATTTTCGACTTCTTTTCTGAAACTACAAGGTAGATTTCAATGAAACTTGGTCAGATGCATATATGGGCCAGTGCAAGTTCAGATTTTTACGTGGCGTTGTCCTGGCTCCCAAAACTAGATCAAGGTGACCTATGGTTCCAAAAAACTTAAAAAAGTCTTCTTCTCCAAAAGCAATGATGGGAGAAAAAATCTGATGTGATATTTGGCTTCTCTAGGGTCTTAAGCTTACAAATTGTTCATTTCGTGAAATTTGGTAAAAAATTAGGTTACGCGTTTTTGCGTTTAATTTTAAAAATTTCATAAAATGGATTCAAATTGTTAAAACTTGACTATATGAATAGATATTGACATGGGGTTTTCAGTTTTGACTTTTTCGTGTAATAACCTTCAAATAGGGGTCAAGGTCAAAGTTCAAGGTCATGACCTAGTTTGTAATTTTTGCAGTTTTAGGCTGTTTTCTTCAAAATTTTAAGAGATATATAATATCAAAACATTGTTAAAATGTTCAGCATGACAAAATGTAAAAAGGTACAAAGTTTCGTAACTGTATGATAATGCATGTAGGAGTTGTTGCCCCTGAAATGTTATTTTTTTGCTAATAAAAACTAAAATTGTGCATTAGCTTGAAAACTATAAACTTTTTGTATAGGCATATATGTTAGAATATTGTAGGTATTGACATGGATGAACATTTTGATATATGGCTCAAGGTCATACGTTCAAAGGTCAAGGTCATAGGTGCATAAAAAGACTGAAATTGTTAATTATCTTTGAAACGATTAACTTTTTGTATTGGCATGTATATTAGAATATTGTTGGAATTGATATGGCAATCATTCTGATATGAGATATAAGGTCTTACATTTAAAGGTCAAGGTCATAAATGCATAAAAAACTGAAATTGTTAATTATCTTGAAAACTATTAACTTTTTGCATAGGCATATATATTAGAATATTGTAGATATTGATATGACAATCATTTAAATATGTGACTCAAGGTCATACATTTAAAGGTCAAGGTCATGGGTGCATAAAAAGACTGAAATTTTTAATTATCTTGGAAACTATAAATGTTTTGTATTGGCATGTATATTAGAATATTGTAGGAATTAATATGGCAATTATTCTGATATAAGATTCAAGATCTTATGTTTAAAGGTCAAGGTCATAGATGCATAAAAAGACTGAAATTGTTAATTATCTTGAAAACTATTAACTTTTTTATAGGCATGTGTATTAGAATATTTTATGTATATTTGCAAATGATTTTGGATATATCCTCAGGTTGGCCATATTCTCAGGTGAGCGTTAAGGCCCATGGGCCTCTTGTTTAACATGCTGTAAATTGTTTCTTCTTCTGCCGTCAAAACTTTATATAATTGCATTTTGTTCTTTAACTGATTAAATAGCTTGATGGCTAATAGAACATTTATTTATTAATTGCTGGTTAATTCATAGCCAATGTGTTTGTATAGATTAATTAATATAATATTTCTTATTTTCCCTAGTTTACTAACTAGTATAATTTCATCTAAAACTGAAGTTGTATAACTTTATTCATTCTCATAATCAGTTTTGTGAATACACATGTATATACAATGTAATTGGTATTTCATATATACACAGGGATATAAGGTCCTGTGGGCAACCATTTTCTAGATGACACCTATAATAGCAATTATTTGATAATTCTACAGTGCAAATTTATATATGTACCATAATTATGTTCTAGTTTTCTTCTTTCAAGTATTTGCACAAAGGATTATCATTAACCATATTACTTCAATCAGAAACTAATGAAGTGTGTGTAATAAGTACAACTTCATTATCTATTGAAAGCACTTAAATCTGGAATCCCAAGTGGGACCATGGACACCATTCAAATACTGGTGATCCATGCTGTTCAAATCTATTAAAATTATACAGAATATTTTGTCTATGAGTCTGGAATAATGCTGTAAACACTGATTTCAGTTTTGTTCAATAAAGCATTGTTCTATTGCTTACCAAATAATTTTTAACAAGGCTACCAAAAATAAAAATATGTTTCTTTGTCATATTGATAATATTTTGTCTCATGGTGATCATCAGAAAAATTATAGATATGACTGACATATACAACTAATTGAGGTTTTATTTATTACTGAAAAATTGAAAATTTTCGTGAAATCCGAGATAGTAACAAGATAAAAAATAAAACTACTAGTGTATTTTATTTAGATGAATTTTATATGCTTTTGCAATGACCATAATCTGGCAATTTGAACTAAAAGAAAGGAAATATCTGTAAGTTGCAATACTGACAAAAAGTAAACCCACGCAAACATTTTCTATTTAATAGTAACTCAATGCCTACAAAAAGTACAAAAGAATTATCAACATGCCTAAGCTTTTGCATCAAAATTGCTGTTCAGTGTTAAAGGAAAGAGGCAAAATCTATCAAATGACAAATTTTTATATGCCCTGATTATATTTTTACGAACAGAGAGGAATCTCTGTGATGTATTGTCACGTACGTCGCAATCGGACGGGCTATGTCACCGCTATGTCAAATCCTTGCGCAATATATGTGGAATATAGTACGGTAGTTTGCGGGTGATAAGTACGTGCTGAGGGTAACCGCACAATGATGAATGTATGTGGTATTGAAAATAAAATTTATACATGGATTCTGTGGAGAAACTTTTGGTGGAAAGGATACAATGCGGCGCAGCGGAAGAATACATGAACAGTTTATGTAAACAAAGACCTATTTTCGCGGATATCCCATAATTTAAACGGTCTCTTTTGATTGGATGAATTATATGACGTGTCATTTCTTGGTAGCATGCGTTTTGGCGAGAAGAGTGAACCACAGTAAATAAAGCACTATTTTTTTAACATTACCCGAAGTTTGAGCGTGTAAGTAAAAGTATAGGTTGCGGAAAGTGCTGTAAAGAAATCATGTCTTACATGCACGATAGCAAATGTCATGTTTATAGGAATGTATTTGTTTTCATTCGTTTCCCTTCCCATCCCCTCCTCGAAGCCCCAACAAAATTTGACCTATATCTGATGTAGACATGTTTACATTTTAATTTTGTCGACATAGCGTAAAAATGATATACACGATTTTGAGAGCAGCATTGTGAAATCGACCGGAAAAAAAGCTATAGCTGAGAGATTTCACGAGTTCCTGTCGATTGTGCAAGATGTACTATAGAAGTTTACATGGAAAGTTTTAGGGTAAATCCTCGGTAGGTGGCGTGTATTTTGTATATAAACAGTTTTTTGCAACCATCATTTGCGGTTGTTTTGTCGTTATTGAGAAATATAACGATCGATGACACCATAAAAACATCTTTCTGTTTGTGTAATTAATTAAAAATGTAACGTATGAACGTTTTTGTCTTTTCTTGGAGAAATGCTTGGAATGTGAAAGAACCTTGCTTTAGCACAGACTCTTCTGAATGTGGTATTTTGCCAACACTAATACAAAAAAATATAATGGACACTTTTCCAGTCATGAATTCTTACTCCCCTTCCATATGGTGTTTTACAACCTTGATCGCATAGGAATGGAATGGGATAAGGCAAATTGCACTGCTACCTACACTCACTTTCAAGCGGCCTCTTGCGTTTCCATGCTCTCTGTTCGTATGGCACCTCCGGTGCTTTGATTGTTTGTTGTGATGTTTTTTTTCCTTTTTGTTTTAGTAAAAGCCAAGTATATGCTTTCCAGTTTCATATACACCTGTATGTACTGATAGTGTTCTATTATATGAGAATGAGAATCAAATATTTAATTGTGTGGTCTTTATAAATGTTTCCCTTCCAAATGATAACATCTGAAAATAATGAATATCTTTAGATTGCCTGTTGCTCAGTTAATGAAGATGTTCAATTTGATTACTTGTTATCAATTATATAACAAATTTGTGATAGATTAAAATGATTGGTTATTACATTATGGTTATAAGTTTTGTGGATGAATGGGTAACAGCGATACATTTCATAATGGAATAGTGAACAAACAGCAGAAAATTGATGCCGTTTTTTTCAGGAATATTTTAACACCTGTCATTGAGATAAGACACACACACACACACACACACACACACACACACACACACACAATCCAAGCACATTAGCTTTGATTTGTAGATGTCCTTATAAAGTAACATAGTGCTTTTAGCAACTAAATGCAAGCTGCTGTTGGGGAAAAAAATTACATATATGTAAATGAATCTCACAAAGTTGTTGCTGCATTACAATTGGATAGTCCACTGGAAAAAATTCCTCTGGTTATCCCTGATACCTTGAGACCATTAAGAGTTTGCTGTTCCAAGAATGAACATTAAATAATTATATGCTTTCCTGGCATGAGGACGATCTTGGTGGCTCAGTATATAACTGAGGTTAGACATTCAATCCCTAGCTGGGTCATACATAAGACTTAAAAATGTGTGAAACTGCTTCCTCACCTATCGCTTGGCATTAAAGGGAAAGGGTATCAACTGCAGTATCTGGTGCGAAAACTTGAATGGCTCTTAGTGCAAGTGAACTAGAAAAGACAAAAAAAAATGAGATATATTATTGAGATTTTTGTTGTCTGGTTGGTATGTTAACAATGAAATTTTAGGATTGTCATAACCAGTATCACTGTTAATATTGAACAATGTGGTATATTTTATACACAACATACATTTATTTATGAAACAAAACAGGTCATTATTATAACTATTAGTATCAAATGAAATGATTGCCTAATCATGTTTTTCATTCAGCTTACTAATTAATTCAGAATAATTAGGACTATAAATTTACTGGATATTATGACAATTGCATTAATTGACATATAATGGTTTTATATACAGTATGAAGGGCTTATAGAACAAGATAATCATAAGAAATTTTGTTAGATATAGATAATTATCAGAAAAAAAAATAGCAGGGAGTCTTACTGAGGATGTACATAAGTGTCTTTCCTGTTCTTAATAACCTGTTAAAAAAATCTCCTACATAAAAACTACACAAACTGTGGTTAAATCTTGCTTCATTTATGGTCTATAGTCTATTTATCTAGATATGTTAACAGTCCTAATGTTGTACCATTGCACCATTTGTACCATCATGAGTTAATTTTAGCAATGTCTTTTTACGCCTCAGGCAAGATTTTTTCAATTTTATCAGACGGTCAGTTCTGGGATGGAGGAGAAAATAAGAGTGCCTGTAGAAAAGAACCAGCCATCAGTGAAGGAACTGACAAACTGTCTCACACTAGGAACTGACTTAGTGGGATTCAAACCTAGGTGGTGATCCACTGTGCTTGCTTTATAGGCCACTCAACCACCAAGGCCACTGTAACTTTCAAATACAATTACACCAATTTATAATATGAAGAATTTAATACATTTGTATTAACAAGAATTTTAAACTTTAATTTTCATGCAAAGACCTTTGACTTTTGTCTTTAATCTTATGTTGAAATTTTTTAAACATGCAGATTGGTAAATTTTAGATCATATACAGTAAAAGTTGAGCCTGTGCCGTCTTTTATAACAATAATGATTAGAATTTAAACAAAATGTCTGACTTGTATTTGTTGTGTTTCAAATTTCAGTATCACTTAAAGAGGTGGAAGAAAAAATGGCCAAAAAGAAATTCTTACCTTGTCTGACTTGTATTTGTTGTGTTTCAAATTTAGTATCACTTAAAAGAGTTGGAAGTAAAAATGGCCAAAAGAAATTCTTACTTTATGTGAGGAAGAACACAATTTTATTTAAATATTTTCAATTACAAGAAGATCTTTTGATATAAATCGACATTAATGTATTATGAAACAATCTGAGTATTAGAATTTGTAGTTTTAAAAATATATTTTTTTTATTTTTTAATCCTTTAAGAAATTAAAAAAATTATCCCTCACCACATGCATATTCAAACACTAAAATAGCCAATATATTGCATCACACATAAGTGCTTAAGGGAAGGTATTGCAAGTCATGTGATCAGTTGTAATTATGGCTCATATAAAAACATTTGGTCTCAAACATAGTTTCATAGAACAAAAACAGCAGTGGCAAATGTTTTCATTTTTATTTATTTATTTAATTTATTAATTAATTAATTTATTTATTTATTTATTTATTTTTATTATTATAATGTTTTTTTTTTTTTTTTTTTTTTTTTTTTTTTTTTTTTTTTTTTTTTTTTTTTTTTTTTTTTGCATTCCGATTGCAATTAATAGAAAGCTTTAAACAGTCTAGACTCACAAGTTATCTTAAAAGTTATGAATATTAAACACTTTAATATATAAAGACATAAAGTATAAGTAACCATTAGGATAGCTCCAGTTACCAAGCCCAGATGATGAATGGCTAAACATTGTCTGTGTTTAGCTGAAGACCCCTCAGTATTTTTTTTATGACTTTCTGTACTGGTCATATGGAAAGTCACTCATTATAATGCCTTTTGTGTTTTAGTACTGGAACCTAAAAATGTTCTTTAATTTAATTTATGAGAAACACTTTTCATCCAGAGCCTTAAGCCTGATTAGGTTAAAGATCAATTTGTAAAGAATGTAAAAGCCATGTTTTCTGTTGATATGTATCACTACTTTATCTATTTGAAGTTAGATCTGTTGGTTTGGATGACCTAAATGATTTGTTAAACTCTGGAAAACATTATTATTTTTTGACAGCTGAATCTGTAGGATACATCAATTTTATATATTTGTTCATTGTTAAAAGAAAAGGGTATGTATTGATTCTCTTTAAAAGACCCTGGCTACCTAGCTACCGAGCTCAAGAATTCAGCCAATTCTGAAAAGTCTGAACAACATATTTAGTTCTAAACTGGAGAGAAAATTTAAAGTGTTTATTGATATTAATTAATTTTAAGATTTGTGGGAAATGTCAACAAGTCAGAAGTGCTAAAATCTTAATATGTCACAGAACAAAGTTCATTTTAGTCCTTATTAATTAACAGTAGCTGTCCTCCTTTTAAAAGCCCTGAGATACTACATAAAGTTAAGTTACAGTAGTCGATCTCTACATGATGTTGTGGATACCTTTAATGGATGACATTAAGAATGGTTTAATATTACACAAGATGTAAAATTCACCATTTTTTATTTGCAGCTTTTTTATTTATTTATTTATTTATTTATTTTTATTCAGAGAATGAATTTTTCATATTCCTGATAAAAAATACCTATTTGAAAGTACTGAGAGCATTGTTCCTCCAGTGCAACCAGTCTCAATATCTTTTGATGGCAAATAATAAATAGCTGGTATATATTATCAGCCATGATCATTTAGTATCAATATTTGAATTTCAATACCCGCACAATGGTAATGAATTTCAGAACACACACACACACACACACATATAAAGAAATGTAAATACATTGTAAATGAAAAATTCCCAAAGAACACCTTGTCTCAATACCTGTATCTAGTACTGATGACAGATTATGAAAGATATATTTTTCAGAATAGCAGATAGACTACTTCACTTTAATAATCATGTGTAACAATGCTCTTACAATGTTATTCCAGAATTTTTGAACATCAAACGCAGATGTTAAAGCTGAAACAGAATTCAGAATAACAGCGTTAAGATACCTTGACATAAATCGCTGTTGTTGATTAATTTTGAATATTTAGCACTTAAGTAACCTAACAGTAAATTTTTTACAGATGTTTATAGAATCTGATAGTTAGTCATATGTTGTTGTACAGGTATATATATATATATATATATATATATATATATATATATATATATATATATATATATATACATGAAGATTCAACCTCAAATGAACTAGCATCCTGGTACATTAGTGAAATCATACTTTAGAAATCTGAAATTGATTTGCTGCAATAGAATAGACTATACAGGAAAGAATGAAATAAATTATTCGAACTTGTATCAAAAAGCCGCACAATTTATAAAGATGTAATTTTTAGTTGCCAAAGCAACAAACACACAACAGTAATTAAGACACGCTAATAAATTTTTGAGATTACAGATTATAAAATTGGCTAGGGACTGTGTATGAGAATAGAAAAAAAAATACATTTTTGTTTTGGATAAAATCTTCAAAAAATTTGTATGTGATTGTTTGATATCAAGATTATCTTAAGAACTGTATGATGCTAAAAATGGGTGAACGAGAATAGTTGTGAAAATGCTGATTGGCAGCAGTGGTCAAATAAAATAAAGAAAGAAAAGGAAAGGAAAAACCAACAAGTTTGGTTCAGACATAGTTATCAGTTGTCAGGCTATAAAGCTTTTAATTTTGAACACATTTACTAGCTTTGTTCAGTGTTGAAATCTTAAGGACATTGTGCCAAGTTAAACTTGTGGAACTATAACAGGTTTACAGAATATATCAGTGATGCTGAGAGGTTATTTATGAAAATACTAATACATGTAGTTAAGTTATAAATCATGTTCTTTCTTTAATATTAGGTTTTAATACACAATACTGCCTCACATAGACAGGCTGTGTAATTGGGATAAAGATCAGATCCTATCTCTTCTCATAAGAGACGAGTTTTCGGCATTTTTTTCTAATGTTGTTGGTAAATACCTTACATATGTGAAAAGCATATGTTTTTTAACACACATTTTAGAGGAAATATAGGTCAAATACTGACATGTGCATATTGTATTCAAGAAACTTTTTTCCTGCAATGAACTAAGACCACTGGATTTTGCTTCATTAAATAACATATTGCATTAAAACTTTGGATTGAGCTGGAATGCATTAAGGAAGAATGCATTAAAGTATGCATTCAGAAAGAATACAAAAAAACTTGCATTGAAGAAGAATGCATTACAAAACTTGCATTGAGGAAGAATGCATTAAAAAAGTTGCATTGAGTATGAATACATTACAAAAGTTGCATTGAGGATGAATGCATTAAAAACTTGCATTAAGGAAGAATGCATTACAAAACTTGCATTGAGGAAGAATGAATTAAAGAAAACTTGCATTGAGACAGAATGCATTACAAAACCCGCATTGAGGAAGTACATGTATAACAATACAGTGAAACCTCCTTCTACACCACCACCAATGGTACAAACAGATAACATAAATAATGATTTAAATATCGTATAGAAACTTGAAAAGATTGGTTGTAATGTTGTTTAATATTGCATAATCAATTTAAGTATTATTCTAAGAACAAGTTCATGTATTGTGAGATGTACCAGTTTGTATTACTGTCTGCTTTTGACTAGCTCACACTCAGGGCAATGTTTTTAATATTAAGTCAGTAAACCACAAACATGCTTAGTTAACTGTTCTAGTCACATTATCCTGGCACCAGGTGAACGATGCAATATGAGTTCCTTTTTATGCTGAGTGCCAGGTGAGGAAACAGTTTCTCAAGTTTTAAATTGTTATATGACCCAGCTGGGATTAGAACCAAAAACCTTCCAATATTGAGGAAGAAGATCTGCCACTGAGCCACAGAGGTGGTAGAAAACTTGTATAATATATAATAGTGTGTAACAAAACTGATGTAAGTTTTTGGTAATATAATATTGCATGGTTTATTTGTTCAATCACGATATAGCAGTATGATAAATACAGGTTTGTAATAGTTTGTGCGATTCAGGTTAAGATATTTTTCTTTGTCTATCTTCAGTAAATGCGAATTTCTAATTATTTCTTAAAGTTTTCTTAGGATTTATGAATTCAAGCCATTTGGGCACATCTATTCCTCTCTATTACTTTGTTGTTTATATGTACATGTATATGTATTTCTATGGTTCGGGGAATCGGTATACAATTTTCTTTTCTCTAGAATGTCATCCTAGAGGGTCATGTCATGTTTGAACCAAGTTGCCTTGACAGATAAATCCATTAAAATACATTATTAATTATATTTTTGACAACTTGAATGAAGCAAATGAATTGACAACCATGGATAGTTAAAAGTTGTCCACTTCTTAAAAATATGTTCATATGTACATTATGTAGTGGTCACTAATGCCTAATTGCTTGTTATTGGAAAAATAAACCATGTCAACTTCTCCTAACTAAAGTTACAACATCAAAGCACTTAACTCTTTTCTGCAATGTTATAATTAAGGACATGTATTTATCTTAATATGTAAACTAACTTAGCTAATTTTAACACACAATAAGTAAGACCAGTGGTCAAAACCGGGTGTCCACTTTTCTTAAATAAGGCTACATTGGTCAAAACACTTAAACTAATGCTAAAAGTTGGTGATTAAGGATTAAAATCATCATATGATCTGGTTATTCCTTTGTATTATTTGGTCATTTTAAATAGAGGTGGGTCCTGTTTAAACAATGAGGGTATTTATCCAGTAAAGATGTAACTTCCTTTATGATTTAAGTACATGTGTATTTTTACTTACTGTAGTATTTGATGCAATAAAACTACTATCTAGTAATGTGATCTTAATATTATTGTTGCAATCAGAATACATGTATTTAGGATAATTCATACAAATTTTATGTTGATTATTTTTAATTTATTTAAATGTCATTAGGATTCAAAGAATTTTTTTTTAAATTGTGTCAATAACTGCTGCTTAGTTTTATTATCATCTTTAAATCCCCAGTTTTGCTATTTTTCTTGTGACATTAATTCTTGTATAGACAAAGAGTTCATCCATGATATTTCTTCACCTGTTCATTTTCTGATTCAGCACATCCATGATATTTCTTCACCTGCATTTTCTGATTCAGCACACAGTTTACAATTACAATCTTTATCCTCACTTTTCTTCTCAAAACTTTACACTGCCATGTGGTGTTTTTATACCAGTATAACTTAAAATAGGTTTTTTTTTCGAAAGAAAACTTTTTTGCATGAAACCTATAGTGAAATATCTTAAAAGAAAGAGATAAGATGTAGTTGTTTTTTAATAAATTATTTGATATTTAAATTTGATATGAAATGACTTTTACATACTAGACAATCAAACTTTTTAATAATAGAAGCCGACACAAATGTGCTCTCTCTCTCTCTCTCTCTCTCTCTCTCTCTCTCACACACACAAACACACACACACACACACACACACACACACACACACACACATTTATAAAGGTGTGGCATTATTGTGGTCTTCTTCTCATCATACAGATAAGCTCAAAATAACAGAGATCTGCACTTTAGAAGAACACACTCTCTCCTTTTTTCACTCCCTTTTTCTCTTTTTTCTTCCCTGATCCTCTCTCTCTTTCTCTCTCCATTTTTTGGCATTGAAACTAACTCATTTGGATCTGGTAAACATCAAATTTCAAACATGCAGCAACTTAAATCTTTGTATACATCTTTCTCTTGACATGATTCATTAACTAATCTTTCAAACTTTTCATATACAATACATTACATGTGCTGCATATCTTTTGATGATAATTACTTCCATAGATAATGCATTTACAAGTTAATATCATCTTTGGTATGTTACATAACACAATATTTTTTTGAGCAGTCAATTCTAAAATAATTTAGAACCTGATATATAAACTTCAACAGATCAGTCAGCTAAGTAATTGTTTTCTCTCTGCTTGCTGTGCTAAACAAGCTCTACATAGTGAGTATACTCAGAGTGTACAGAATAAGATTGTTCTCGTCTGTAGTAACAGTCAAGTAAAATCATGTAGAATCATGATTACGGATCACTGCACCTCTCACTGCCTGGACCCCAATCCCACTCGGGACAGATCCTAATGTGAGAAAGTTTGTTAGTTTGCTTGCCAAAGGTCGGTGGTTTTATCCAGACACTCTGGTTTCCTACACTGTACCACAACTGACCACCTCGAAATAAGTTGAAAGAATCTAGAGTGGGTCATAAAACACTATTACTCAACTCCATGTACAGACAAGAGTTTTTCTTCTCTTAATTGTCACAGTGCCAAGTTAATTGATTAAATTTATATTGGTGGATGGGAGTGTTAAACCAAAAGGCAATTAAGTCTTTTGTTTTTATCAAATTTATATCAGTAGACAACCAGTGCTTAGAAAAAGTTACCTCCAGCAAATGAACTGACAAATTTTTCATACTAGGATCTACCCCAGTTTGATTTAAAACCTACAAGGTTAGAATCTGTTTGCTCACATAATAGAATACTAGGCCATCTACACTCAAATCAGAATTATCATACACTAACATATGGTCAATTAATACATAAATGTCATATGAGATGTATGATCATTTAAGATGTTTGGTTTTGATAAAATATTTTTCTCCTAAGAATTAACTTGAATTGCATAGAATATTTCCCATATTTTTGTTTCATGTAAAACACCACAACTCCATTAAGTGTGTGTGTGTGTGTGTGTGTGTGTGTGTGTTATTTCTCTTTTTAAGTATTCACTACCATAAGTTTACAAACAAGGATTCAAAGATTTTTAATACTAGTATGTAGTTATAAACAGGAAATGGATACAATTAATTACTTCTTTCCCTCCTCTTGCTCTACATTACACCTTAATTATAAGGTACACACCTGTCAATTAAAATAATAATGTTCAGGATAATTTAAGTTCCAAGTTAACTCCCTAATACTTCCCAGTTTTTATATGAATTGACATATTCAACAAATATGCTTATACATGTATATTGTTTTAATCTATGGGAGATACGTTCTGTAATGTCTCATGAAATTTTAGCTTATCTGAGCTCAGGTGAGCTATTGCAATCGTTCACCATCTGTCATAAGTCATGCATTGTGCCTCATGCCTCATGCATTAACCTTTAACATTTTAATCTTCAAGTTTCAGTATTGCACAAATGGTAGCCACGGGGCTCAAAATAAGGAAGTGGGAAGGCACTTAGTGGGGAAATGGCTAAAAATAGTATATTTGTCACTATATCTTGAAAACCATTAACTTTTTGTATTTGTTTGTATATAAGAATATTGTAGGTATTGATTCAATGATCATTTAAATATATGATTCAAGGTCATATGTTGAAAGGTCAAGGTCACAGCTGTAAAAGAAGACTGAAAATGTTACTTATCTTGAAAACTATTAACGTTTTGTATATTAGAATATTGTAGATATTGATATGATAATCATTTTGATATATGGTTCAAGGTCACAGATTCAAAGGTCAAGGCCATAGCTGCATATGAAGATTGAAATTGTTAATTGTCTTGAAAACTATTAACTTTTTGTAGCATGTATATTAGAATATTGTAGACATTACATGATGATCATTTTGATATATGATTCAAGGTCATATGTTGAAAGCTCAAGGTCACAGCTGCAAAAGAAGACTGAAAATGTTAATAATCTTGAATACTATTTACTTTTTGTATAGGCATGTATGTTAAAATATTGTAGGTAATGATATGACAATCATTTTAATATATGGTACAAGTCATAGGTTCAAAGGTCAAGGTAGCCACATTAGAAGACTGAAATTGTGAATTATCTTGAAAAAAGTTTGGAAATGGCACTCAGCTAAGTATTTCCCCAGTTGTTTTCAATCATCAGAAGACTGTGCAACCAGAAGATTAACAGTGCCAGAAATGGAAGCTAAAGATAATTAAAGAAGCACCAAAACAAGCTTAAAGCTTACGACTGCATCTAATATGAATGAATGAATGAATGACTAGGGGAGTGTTATGTCAGCATACTGACTTAGTGAGCTAGCACCTAAACAAAACCACAATAGGTATATAAAAACCACAAGCTTAATCTGATATTTAATCTAATATTTATGTTTCAACAGAATTTGAAGCTCGTTTACACAGTGAAACCCATGCCAATCCTCAACCGAAGATGATAGTATATAGTGGAAATAAAGAGAATGGAACATTACCTTTCATCACAGATGGATTCATTTTGGAAAAGTGGCAGTAATTTTACCTATCGAGTGTCAGGGTAACCTAGAGTATCAACTGATTTTAATTGTTGCTCGACTAACTAAGTATTCGGTAAGTATAGAAACAATAGGAAAATGTCACTCTTACAATTTAATCACCTAAATATCTCCGAAATATGTATATGGTATTTTTCATAGATTTATCATTTTGTTGATCGTAATTAAATTATCAGGCTGTCTCTTAAGAAATAAAAATTAATATTCCAATTTCTTTATCGTATCAGCATGTGAAGTATAAAGAACTGTCAAGTACTTCATGGAAATCTTGAGACAGCACATTAATTGTAGTCTGTCAGTTAATAAGACACAGAATATTACTTTATTATTATTTTTTATATGAACAATTTTTTCATAAATATTTTTAACTTTTGTCATTAATGATTCTATAATACAAACATATGTTGGCTCCCAAGTATACATTCTAGTTTTTTTTTTTTTTTTTTTTTCTTCAGAGAGCCCCAGATTATGATGGTTTGAATATAAAAGAAATAAAACCAGATACTGAATCGGATTCCGAAGATAGAATTAATAGAGTAAAATTTGAGGTTACAGAGACAGACTACAAATACACAGGAAGATACATATGTAGATATGACAATAGTTATGATTTTAGAGATAGTGTTTATATTTATGTCACAGGTAAGTTAATTATCCCCCGCTCCAACGAAGTTGGCGAGGGGTATATAGAAATGGGTTCTGTTCGTTCGTTCATTCGTCCATCACAAGTACAATGTTAAGTTTTTCTATTAAAGTTTTTCAAACAGTTAAAATTCTTCAGAATTTTTCATTATAATTTAAAGAAATTATTCTCATTTATTTTTAAACATGTCTATATGTTTTTACATAATTTATTGACCAGAAAACTCATCCAGAACACAATGTTAACTTTTTGCGTTAAAGTTTTGCTACATGTTTTTATATTATGATTTAAGAATAGCAAGTTAATAATAATAAATTTATACCAAAAAGAAATAGTGCTATTACTTCAAAAGTGTTTACATATTTCTCTGCAACATTTTAATACCTGCAGTTTTAGTATTTCTTAGTAAAAATGCATATTTGATATAAAAAATGTACATTTTGAGAAAATGAACTTGTTTATTTATTTTATAGGATTTTCAGTAGATATCATATTATTATTTAAGGAAGTTTAACATATATACATGTTTTTTTTAAGTGGTTCAGTATTTTTGGGGTAAATTTGTCAATTTTAAAAAGAAAACACTGATTTTTAGAAAATTCTTTTTTGTGGGTATTATCAATTTACTGTTATCTTTGATGGAGTTCTTTATATTGGGTGGGTATTTTGGTGTAGGATTTTATTTTTCTGAAAAAAATATACATTTATTATTTTTTATACAAATATTTAAAAAAAAAATAAAAATAAAGATGATGATTATAATGCTACTGCTGCTGATGACGATGATGATGTATGCTGCTGATTCTATAGAAACTCTCAATATAATGTAATCATTAAAAGAAGTTCAACATATATACATGGTTTTTTAAGTGGTTCAGTTTTTTTGGGTAGATATGTCAATTTTAAAAAGAAAACACTGATTTTTAGAAAATTCTTTTTTGTGGGTATTATCAATTTACTGTTATCTTTGATGGAGTTCTTTATATTGGGTGGGTATTTTGGTGTAGGATTTTATTTTTCTGAAAAAAATATACATTTATTATTTTTTATACAAATATTTAAAAAAAATAAAAATAAAGATGATGATTATAATGCTACTGCTGCTGATGACGATGATGATGTATGCTGCTGATTCTGTAGAAACTCTCAATATAATGTAATCATTAAAAGAAGTTCAACATATTATACATGGTTTTTTAAGTGGTTCAGTTTTTTGGGGTAAATATGTCAATTTTAAAAAGAAAACACTGATTTTGAGAAATTTTTTTTGTGGCTATTATCAATTTACTGTTATCTTTGATGGAGTTCTTTATATTGGGTGGGTATTTTGGTGTAGGATTTTATTTTTCTGAAAAAAAGAAACATTTTTTATTTATTATACAAATATTTTAAAAAAAGGTATGATGATTATAATGCTACTTCTGCTGATGACAATGATGTTGATGTATGCTGCTGATGATGTTGAATTTATGCTAGGGATAATGTTGAATTTTCTTAATGTGGTGTTGATGATGCTGATACAGTTGCTGCTGCTGCTGATGATGATGATGATGATGATGAAAACTTGCTCTTGATGATTTTCATACAGTGGAACATACTTGTAATGAAAATCATTAAGTGAGCAAAGTTAGTGATATGTAATAGTAATTATTAAATTGTCATATATATATATATATATATATATATATATATATATATATATATATATATATATATATATATATATATATGTATATATATTTATAGCATATTACATGTGGAATTTTTCAACCAACAACTTGTCTCTTTGATGATGATGATGATGATGATGATGATGATGACAATGAACAAATTTTCTCTTTGATTATTTCCTGTTTTTCAAAATGATGTTTTATATTTTAACATATGCATTTAAACCTGTATAGCTTATAATCACTTTTGTTTTCAATGAATACAACATCAACAACAATAGAAAAAATGTTTTCTACTTATGGATATTGTTGATGTTTTGACTAAAATATGAAATGTCATTTAAAAACATTATAGTTTCCCAGTCATTGTTTAGATTATAACATAAGACTCTATAAGTTTAGCATGATTTTGAATAGAAGTTGTAATCACTGAAACTATTGGTAGAAAATAGAGAGTTTGTAGAGCGGGGGATCTGAATGACAATGTCTTCTTGTTTTTTTTTATTACCTGAAATCTGGCTGATATTGTTAATTCTTTAAAAGTAATAAATTTATTTACATTTTATGTTAAACAGTAATTCCCTATTCTTTTACAGGAGTTCATAATTCCATTACAAGGCATTTTAGTATTTCTTTGAACTTTTTAACTTGCAAAGTGAAATGTACAACCTGATGGTTCACTTTCACTTCATATTTGATTCATGACATTTTGTTGTCATGAAGTTACTTTTACGTTTTAGAAAATTAAAAAAAAAAAATTTATCATAATTATGTGTGATTCTGGTTGTAACTATTTTTTCATACGGCTCTTAAAGGAAAAGTAAACTTTTGTAAAATTCTTCAGTAACTGTCATGGTGGTTGTCGATGTAATACAATATATAAGTATTGCATTTCTGATAGGGTGACAGTCCATAATGTCACCCCAAGAAACTTCAATGACAATGAATTTGGAGGGGTGACAATATAGACTGTCACCCTATAAGGAATGTAATTTTTTTTTTATTATTATACTGATTGTTTGCTTTTATTAGACTGTGCAACCAAAGTACATTACCTGGTATATTTGTCTGTAAACAATTATCATCTACTTATTAAGACACTTGTAACATTATTCTTAGTTAACACCACTTTAGAAAAGCATTGTACTGATAAAGAACACACGGATGAATGTGGATGTGTTCAAACCATATACGCAACATTTTTGCCCATGTGACATTTTCCATAATGTCAGTCGTTACTTTGTGTTGTCAGGTAATGTCACAGTGTAACGTAGTCTTTCTTCTTATCTTATGTTGAAATCACAGGGTGACATTAAATTTAGCCAAATTCTAATTAGCCAGTCAGAATTCAAGAATTCCACAAGACGTATAATATATATATACACAAATGTATATATGTAGTTTTCTGTGTCTGTAACAGTAAATTACGCAAATTTTCCTTAAAAAATCTAATAAATTTGAATAGTTTTGTATTATAACTTACTTGAGATACTGTAAGTTATAGGAAATCACAGTACAGATTTGTGTTAATGATAGAAAATCTCAGCACAGAGAAAAAAAATATGACTATTGGATTTTGCATGTTAAAAAGGTAAGTAAAATCCCTATAGCTGCAATACCAGCCTTTTTACAGAAATATTTTGTGTTTATCGAGAATGTGCGTAGGTAATGTCAGTTTATAGTTTTCAAACACTATTAGGAATTATTTGATTTTCTGTAAAATTCTACATTTCACTCACAAACACACAGTGACCTTGATAGTTAAATTTATGCTTATTTTTATTATTGTTTTAGATGGTACACACTTGCTTGCACCACATTGGAGTAAAGTACCAATATTCTTCAAAATTATCTATCAGTATAAAAAGACTACAATTCCCTGTAGAGTTACAGATCCACGAGCCAATGTTACTTTGACAAAAATGATGTATTTGAGACCACATGTTATCAAGACCGGGGAATCAGTTCGTTATTCACCATCTGAAGGATATATTTTGGAATTTCCAACACAAGTCTTTGATGGAATGTTCCACTGCACAGCTACTAGAAATGGTTTTACATCAGTACAGCAATTTTGGTTGGAACATCGAAGTATGTATAGGGAAATCTTTCAAAATTAAAGACATTTGAATCAGAAAAACTGCCTGTAAACTTCTGTTGATAAGTTACATGACTTGACCAAAGTATTATGACCTTGACCAAAAATTATGCTATTGTGGATAGTGTGACAGTCACATGACCTTGACCAAAGTATTATGACCTTGACCAAAAATCATGCTAGTTTGAATAGTGTGACAGTTACATGACCTTGACCAAAGTATTACTTTGGAATAAACAAAGTTTTGGCAAGTTTGATGATTACCGGTATATGGTATTCCATGTAAGAGTTGTCGCCCCTAAAATACTAATTTTTTGCAAATTTTTCTGTTTTTGACCATTTTCTTGAAAACATCTAGAGATTAATGATAACAATAATTTGCAGAAATGTTCAGCACAACAAAATCTAACAACGAAACAAGTTTAGTTTCTATATATTTTAAATTCATGTAAGAATTTTTGTCCCTGAAAAATTACTGTAAAATCACAAATATTCGCTGGGGATTAAATTTCATTATTTTTGTGGGTTATTGAAAACCACAAAATTAAATGTCATCAAAAATTTTTAATTACCTTTGCCCTCAAAAGGATTTTTTTTTCACAGACTCAATTCCAGGAAAATTTCTACCGACAGAATTTTTTAAAAAGGTAAAACTACGAAATTTTAACGAAATGAATATAAGTGATTCTACAGTATTTTTTTCAGACATTTCACTGTTTTTGACCATTTTTTTAAAAACTATAATAGATGGACAATAACAATAAATTTAAAAAATAATTAACATGATAAAATCTAGCAAGTTATTTTTAACTATGTTGTAATCCATGTAAGTGTTGATATGTAATTTTTGTGTATTTGAAATTCTTTGACGATAATCATGAATACTATTTTAGTTCAAACAATAAATCATTACCACAGAAATAATCCTGTTTCATGAGAACCTTAATGTTATTGGCTTTTTTTATATATATATTTGTAACAGTTACAGAATTTTATAATTTTATTAATTTCTTGTGTACACAATCTTCAAAATACAAACATTTATTTTCATTTTGAAATTAAAGCATTTAGGTTAGACATATCAGGTGAGCATATCAGGCCCATTGGGCCTCTTGTTATTGAAACAATTAATTTTAAATTTATATCTAATTGAAGATTATGCTAGTGAATATAATGGGTTATGCTAGTTAATTGCATATTCCAAGCTGGGGCCTTGGTGGCTGAGTGATATGAAGTTTGTACTTACGGAATACAGTGCCTCTCACCCCCTACTGGTAGTTTGGAATCCTTTGTGGGTAGATCTTACTTAGTGTGAGAACATTTTTCAGTACACTTCCGAGCACTCTGGCTTCCTTCGTCCTAGAGCTGAATGCCTTTGTATAAATGAAAGAATCTTGAATGGAGCATGAAACACCATTTATTGAATCCGATCACATATTCCATGCTATTCTAAATGAAACTTTAAATAATATAAGTTTTACCCTAATTCATTTGTTTTAATCTCAAATGTTTTTTTTTTTTTTTTTAGGATCATCAGAAGTACCAAAGCCATATTTTAATTCTTCTGTAATAAATGTTGAAGCTGGTACAACATTTACTTTACCCTGTATTGTTAATGTGAATAAAGATGTTAAAATTCACATGGATTGGTCGTATTCCTCAGGAGAAGTATGTATAAAATTATGTAGTTTTCTATTTTGATTTTTAAAATTGGCAGTATTGTTTCATTTGAAATATCAATAGTCAAAATAAAATTCACCGAAAAATTATTGTTTTTCCACTGGACAGCTACTTTTCAATTTTAGGGCCTAATGATAATTCTTTATCGATTTCTTTACAGCCTTTTTCTCCAATAGTAACTTAAAAGTACATAAGAGTTATTATTTCGTAAGACCTTTGTAATAACAATGTTTTTGTTCTATTCGTACAAATTAATGGTGTCTGGATTGGAACCATTGGATTTTTTTAAACTATGAAAATTGATGGGTAGATTTCTATTTCATCCTATTTTGGAACAAATTCAGGACTATCAATTTTATTTTTAATAATAGCTGTCAAAGGTCAAGGTCAAATGCACCTTAGATTTGAATTCTGGATTCAAACCTATGTTATATATATGTCATATAGGGTAAACAAATCCACGAACATTCAGAATTTGTCTTTAATTTTACATCTTTAATCTGTTTAACATATTGAAGACTTTTCTCCTCACATAATTTTCATTTTATGTTTCCCTATTTTCACTCCTGTTTTGTAGAAAATCAACCAGTTTACCAGATTGAAACTTCTTCCTATCATTGTTCTACCCTTTAACCATGTAGCATGTTAAAATTAGAATACAAAAACTTCAAATCACAATTTCAAGCATGTTAATCTCTGAGCTATTGTGTATGTCCATAGTTGACCTGATTTGATATCTGACCTATTTATAAATGTATGTCAGTTGTTGACCTTATTAAGTTATTTTTTATAGCAAAATCAGTCACAAAATATATCCTCTGCAAAAGAGGTAAGGCATTCAATGATCTGCATGTTTATTTATTTATTTATTTATTTATTTATTTATTTATTTATTTATTTATTTATTTATTTGCAGTATTTTTCCAACTGTTTTCTGTTGTGTTTAAGTAAAGAAGCTAATTTGTTAAGTAACCTGGTCTGTTAATTTAAAGGAAAAAATTGGGCATAGCACTTTAATATTTTTACAGATAGGGCACAACATTTTATTTATTTTTTTTTTTTTATAAACAGTGCACATCATATTAATTTTTAGCTCACCTGATCAAAGGTAATTTTAATGAATCATGACTATGAAACTATTTAACTTTTTTTTGGCTTCTGTTTTATTATTTTTCCATTTTTTCAGATTTTATTGTTTAAAATCTTTAATCCTCAGTTTGAAAATAAAATTTCGTTTAAGTAATTTCAATTTGTTCTTCTAGGCTACTTTTTCAGGAGACCAAATAGTTATATAATATTTGAAATATTATGTATGTGGGAAATTCCAAGAATCCCAGATTTATACCATTTGTTTTCAGAATATATATATACTTTAATACAGTCATTAAAGTAGTTATAAACATATTACAGATACTAAAATTAAATCTCTTAATAAAGATATTAATTGTGGATTAAAATATTGTTCCTAATGTGAATTTTGTTTATTTTGATTAGAATGGCACATTTGTAGATATGGATTATTTGGTAAGCTAAAGAGCTAAGTAAGGAGTGAAATCTTAACACTTTGTGCATGCTTACTTATTTACACAGGCTTTCAAATGAGTTAAAAGTGCATATTAATCATTCGATTCAAGTATTTTAACATAAAACATTTGGAATAAAATTTTTCACATATTAAGATATATAAAAATTAATTAGAAAAAAGATATCATAACCAGTATATAGAGATATATTTTTGCTTATAAATTTTTAATCTTTTTTATTGATAAAAACATCTTTTTTTTCTCTCTCTTTCTCTCTTTCTCTTTCTCTCTTTCTCTTTATCTTTTTGGGTTATTTTTAGCTTCTGCTTGTAAACTTTATTGCAACATCTATAGTATTCATGTTAAATACCTTTATATTCTTGTTTGATAATGCCCAACAGAATATATTACCACTGTGGTAGCTCAGTCGGTAGAGTGCTCGCTACTTAAGTAGAAGGTCGTGGGTTCGAACCCCGGCCAGGTCTGGCCAAAGACTTGAAAGTGGGAAGTGACTGTTCTTTCGCCAAGCACTCAGCATTACGAAATGAAAGTCATGGTTCTTTTGCATGGGAACTTAAAATAAATGAGGTCCCATGTCACGGATAAAGAACCCTGTTGTATAATCCTATCAGCGCAATGCGCAGACAAAATTTCTGCACTTTCACCTATAGCTGGTGACGTCTCAATATAAATGAAATATTCTTGACTTGGAAGTTAAACACCATTACTCACCTCGCTCACTCCAACAGAATATCCCATTTCTTGTTTAAAAACAATCAAATGGTTTTGAAAAAAAAGTGAAACTTATTGGCATATGAATAAAGTAAAGTCTATGTGTAAATTTGTGGTAAGCATTTACCATACAAAGCCAGAGCATCAAGTATGTAAATGAGTCAATGACAGTACAGATATACCGGTATCTCAAATGTAAATTATATCTGCTGATATATTTAAATGAATTATCTGGACTAGGTTGTTGTTACTTCAAAATCAGTCATTGGATGTTTTGTGTAAGATGTCCATTTAACAAAAGAAGCTGAAGTGTAAAGAGTAAAAAATTAAAAAGAATGTTTAACCTGACCTTATCTTTTGAATTCCACATTCTGCCCAGTAAACATACAAAGCCCTTATCTCTAGAAGTACATGTTTTTCATAGAACTTTGGAAGTTAAAATGAATTTGAAAGCTTGTTATGTCTGTTAGATTTAGCTATTTAGATAGAATAAAGCTTAATTTTTTTTTATTCATGAGTGAAATACATTTTTATGAGTGATAACTTTAGAGTATTGTTACTAAAAGTCTTTCGGTATTACGTTACAAGTGCATTTAATAACCAAAAAAAAAAAAAAAAAAAAATTGAATAAATAAATAAATATCAAAATGGCAATACATGTATTTATTTATTTATTTCTTTGTTTTTTTGTTTGTTTTTTTTTTTATTGATTGATTGATTTTCTGGCATAAGAATGATTTAATTCAATTTCATTCAATGGCTTTTTAACGCAACTCTTTTATGGAACTTTCAGGATATATAATTATATATACATGTTGATATAGATATAAATATATATATATATGGTGTTGGTATTTAAATTTATGTTCATTTTTTATTGGATATTAAGGACATTTTGTTTCACAATAACTATAGTGAAACTGTTGTTTTCATGTACATGTACAACCAAACAGTAAAATAGTTTATCTTGATATGATACATATGACAAGTTTTTAAGGTGTATCATGCACTCATAAATAGATCTTTTGTTTTAAACATGGACATCAGTATTAGACATCACTGTGTTGTGCAAATGAAAATGACAGACAGTATTAAAAAAAGAGAGACAGAGAAGATTAATTCTTGTTTCAGTGTTTATTTACTTGATGTCTGTGCCAATCTTTCATTACACCCAATTGTAAAAGAATTTTATATTTTATCATTTATAAGTTTATGCTTGTATCTTTTTGTATGTGTGTGTGTGTTTGTGTATTTTGGTGTTTTTTACTTATTATCGGTGTTGCATGTAGTTTACAGTGTAAAAATATTTTATTAATAGCATTAAGTGTCTGCTTTGGTTTATGTATGTAGCATTGCATGATACATGTACAGTAAAGTTAAATATAAAGGACACAGAACACAGAGTTACCAGGTTGCTCTCTACCCTTTATGACTTTATTGTACATGTAACACCCACAGGACTGTCTGTCAGAGTTACCAGGTTGCTCTCTACCCTTTATGACTTTATTGTACATGTAACACCCACAGGACTGTCTGTCAGAGTTACCAGGTTGCTCTCTACCCTTTATGACTTTATTGTACATGTAACACCCACAGGGCTGTCTGTCAGAGTTACCAGGTTGCTCTCTACCCTTTATGACTTTATGGTACATGTTACACCCACAGGACTGTCTGTCAGAGTTACCAGGTTGATCTCTACCCTTTATGACTTTATTGTACATGTAACACCCACAGGACTGTCTGTCAGAGTTACCAGGTTGCTCTCTACCCTTTATGACTTTATTGTACATGTAACACCCACAGGGCTGTCTGTCAGAGTTACCAGGTTGCTCTCTACCCTTTATGACTTTATGGTACATGTTACACCCACAGGACTGTCTGTCAGAGTTACCAGGTTGATCTCTACCCTTAATGACTTTATGGTACATGTTACCCCCTCAGGGTCTGTCTTTAGAGTTACCAGGTTGATCTCTACCCTTTATGATTTTATGGTACATGTTACACCCCACAGGTCTGTCTGTCAGAGTTACCAGGTTTCTCTCTACCCTTTATGACTTTATGGTACATGTTACACCCACAGGACTGTCTGTCAGAGTTACCAGGTTGCTCTCTACCCTTTATGACTTTATTGTACATGTTACACCCACAGGTCTGTCTTAGAGTTACCAGGTTGATCTCTACCCTTTATGACTTTATTGTACATGTTACACCCACAGGTCTGTCTGTCAGAGTTACCAGGTTGCTCTCTACCCTATATGACTTTATTGTACAATTGTTACACCCACAGGACTGTCTGTCAGAGTTACCAGGTTGCTCCATACCCTTTATGATTTTATTGTACATGTAACACCCACAGGGCTGTCTGTAGGAGCTACCAGGTTGCTCCCTATCTTTATGACTTTATTGTACATTGTAACACCCACAGGGCTGTCTGTCAGAGTTATCAGGTTGCTCCCTACCCTTTTTGACTTTATTGTACATTGTAACACCCACAGGGCTGTCTGTCAGAGTTATCCGGTTGCTCCCTACCTTTCATAACTTTATTGTACATGTAACACCCACAGGACTGTCTGTCAGAGTTACCAGGTTGCTACCTAACCTTTATGACTTTATTTTACATGTAACACCCACAGGGCTGTCTGTAGGAGTTACCTGGTTGCTCCCTACCCTTTATGACTTTATTGTACATGTTACACCCACAGGGCTGTCTGTATGAGTTACCAGGTGCTCCCTACCCTTTATGACTTTATTTTACATGTAACACCCACAGGGCTGTCTGTAGGAGTTACCAGGTTGCTCCCTATCTTTTATGACTTTATTGTACATGTTACACCCAGGACTCCCGGCTGTAGAAATTCCATGGAAATATGTCCATGTCCATGTAAAATCCATGGATTTCCATGGAAATGCCATAAAAATCCATGGAAAGTGTGTACATGTCCATGGAAAAAAGATTTGCCATCTTTTTAACTATGGACATATACACACTTTCCATGGAATTTCTGTGGACATGTGCATGGATTTTTGTGGCAAATTTTTGTCTGTCAATGAAAGTTTAACAAAATATACAAAGTTTCAGGCTCAGCATTTTCAACAAACTCTGTACGTGGAAATTCCATGGATTTCCATGGCATTTTTTTCAAGTGTCAAGGTCAGCAATTCAAGTGCTTTGTTCATACAATTAGGAGGTTCTGCTAGACAACATCAAGAAAAAAAGATGGCTGCCTAGTATGACCAGCATTTTTAGACATTTCAGCTTTAGACTATACAAGACTAAGAAGGACATAAAATCTTATATTTTGTTGCAAAGATACTGGATATTATACAAAGGAAACCTTTTTGAGATAATGGAATCTAGTAAAATTATAAGCAGACCATTGAAAGTGTCATTTGGGAATTATTTAGCTGTATTTTAAAGTATGGAAAGTGCCATGTGAGTTTTATTAACTTCATTCTATCATGTAACTTACATAAATGATACAGGCAACTATTTTGTTATAAAGTTTAACTCAGATAAAAAAATTAAAATAAAAAATGATATATTAATTGTCATTAAGAGTGAGCAATTAATCTTTCAAAGATCTGTATGAACATGAAAATATCATGAATAAAATACATTGGTGAGGTTCCAAAGACTTGATGAGATTTTGTTTAATAATTATTAAAACAGTCATAGGCAACAAAAAGTCACCAAATATGTCATTTCATAATTTCAGCAAATGTGCTGACTCACAGAGTAGCCATTTTTTTTCTTGATGCTGTCTATAAATACTTCATCTGGATGGATCACTTTTTAAAAATTTGACACTTATTTTCCATGTACAATGTACATGGATTTCCATGTACATCGACCATGGATTTGCCACATGCATGTTCACAGATTTGCCACGTACTTGTCCATGGATTTGCCACGTACATATCCATGGAATTTCCACGTACATGTCCATGGATTTGCCACGTACATATCCATGGAATTTCCACGTACATACGGTTCCAATACTCCAAAATGTCCATGGATTTGCCACGTACATGTCCACAGATTTGCCACGTACATGTCCATGGATTTGCCACGTACATATCCATGGAATTTCCATGTACATACGGTTCCAATACTCCAAAATGTCCATGGATTTGCCACGTACATTGTCCATAGAATTTCCACGTACATATGGTTCCAATACTCCACACTTTCCATTTCGAAAAATCCATGGAAATTCCATGGATTCCATGGCAAATCTTCACCATGCAGTGCATGCTTTTTATTTCAGGTACATACTGCATGCTCTTTTTGCTGCTTTTTTAACTTCTAACTTCTTAAATCACATTTTTAGCAACTGTTAATGTTATTGTTTATTATATGGTATTCATTAGTACGCACATACTAGTATTCTGAATACATTACATTTCACTTATGATTAATAAGTCAAATTTTGTTAAATGGAAAAAAATGTATTTCTAAATGAAAATAAATTTAAAATTATAGTAACCCATCAGGTACTTAGGTTTCCGCATTTTTTTCATTCATAAAAGCAAAGCTTTCTCAAATCTAGCTGTCAAACGCATTGGCGCTTAACCCAAAGCTGCGTCCATTACAGAGTTCAGCTGCCTCTCATCTGTATATCAAAGTTAAATAAAGGCAGGTAATCCAAATTATGATGACTTTGCATTCTATGAATTTGGTGAATAAATTGCAATGGTATATCACGGCAATCCATTGTTTAAAATTGATTAAGTTAGAAATGAAAATGAGAATCTCAAGAGAACACAGCATTTTCCTGTGTTTCAGGACAGATATTATTCTGATGATGTCACATGTTGTCCCCCCCCCCCCCTCCCTTCAATGATCACTAGTAGAAAGATCTTTTTCATATGTATTTAGCTGAATAAATCATTTGCAGTAGTAAAATATGTGTTTGTGGTAATATTGAAGTCACCTAAAAATATTGATTTAAAAAAAGTATGTGGTCTTGTTTACTATGGCAGTACCTGGGAAATATTTGGCTTTACCCTTGTATGCAAATTTGTTTTATTTATGTCACTTGGTTTATGATATGGTCATTTGGTACATGTACCACATGGTTAGTGCTATAGTCATTTTGAGTAATATGGTTTATAATATGGTTATCTACTTCTACATGATTATGATATGATCTGTTATTTCCACATAAAGACATTTTTATATAGTCATTGAGTGACACATGGTTTATTGAATGGTCATTTCAAGTTCCATTGTTATGGTCTAGCCAGTGCACAGAACACGTCCCTCACTGCTGTCTTTCAGTGCACTGCAAAATGTAAATATTAACCACTACACCTACATTAAGGCTGACAACTTTACAAACATAATTTAGAATTGGTGCAAAATTCACATTCAAACAATCATTCGTCTTTTGTGAATTTTATAATTTTCAGTACTTTGTTTTTTATTTTTATTTATTTTTTTTTTTGCTTGTTCATATTGCAATTAAGCTATTATAATAATCTCCTTTGACATGTATATATAAGCTAATGTTTTAATCATGTAGAAATTATTAAAATAATCTTTTTGCAAATAGCTTGAAAATTATATAAAACTGTATACAACCAAGTCACAAACCATTTCCCCTTACTTCCTGGTTCTGTCTTATCATGATTACCAAGTTAATTACTCCAAATTTACACTTTAAATGACAATTGAGAGGTTATGTTAGCCCAGTGCCTGATTACCCTGATCCTCTAAGATATTAGTATTTGTAATTGAAATATTCATTTTTAGCTCACCTGACCGAAAGGTCATGTGAGCTTATGGCATAGCACGGCGTGTGTATGTGCATACATGCGTGCGTGGGTGCATGCATGTGTGTGTGCGTCGTTAACACCTACCATTTTTCGACTTCTCCTCCAAAACTGTTGGACAGATTTTAATGATACTTGGTCAGAAGCATATATATTGGCCGGTGCAATTCAGATTTGTTCATGCCATTGCCATGGCTACCAAAACTAGGTCATGTGACCTAGGGGTCAAAAAATCTTTGAAAATCTGATGTGATGGGAGAAAAAATCTGATGTGATATTTGGATTCTTTAGGGTCTTAAACCTATAGTTTTTTCATTTCGTGAAATTCGGTCGAAAAATGGGTTTA
The DNA here is from genome assembly GCA_029721355.1 of Tegillarca granosa. Taxonomy (NCBI): domain Eukaryota; kingdom Metazoa; phylum Mollusca; class Bivalvia; order Arcoida; family Arcidae; genus Tegillarca; species Tegillarca granosa. The sequence continues at coordinate 27,045,393 of CM056604.1, read as the reverse complement.
CGCGTTTTTGCGTTTTATTTAAAAAATTTTGTAAAATGGCTTCAAATTGTTATAACTGGACTATTTGAACAGATAATGACATGGGGTTTTCAGTTTTGACTTTTTCTTGAAATGACCTTTAATTTAGTATCAAGGTCACAAATCAAGGTCATGACCTAATTTGTGAATTTTGCAGTTTAAGGCAATTTCTTGCAAATATTAAGGGATATATGAGTTCAAAACATTGTTAAGATGTTCCCCATGACAAAATTTAAAAAGGTACTAAGTTTCATAACTATATGGTAATCCATGTAGGAGTCGTTGCCCCTGTAATCTTATTTTTTGCTTATAAATACTAAAAGTGTGCATTAGCTTTAAAACTATGAGCTTTTTATATAGGCATGTATATTAGAATATTGTAGGTATTGATTTGACAGTCATTGTGATATATGGTTCAAGGTCATATGTTGAAAGGTCAAGGTCATAGCTGCATACATGTTCTGAAACTGAATTATCTTGAAAACTTTTAACTTGTTGTATAAGCATGTATATTAGAATATTGTAGGTATTGATATGACGATCATTTTGATATATGGTTCAAGGTCATAGCTGCAAATGTGTACTGAAATTGAATTATCTTAAAAACTATAAGCTTTTTGCATAGGCATGTATATTAGAATATTGTAAGTATTGATATGACAATCATTTTGATATATGGTTCAAGGTCACATGTTCAAAGGTCAAGGTCATAGCTGTAGAAGAAGACTGAAATTGTAAATTATAATTGTAAATTATCCTGAAAACCATTAACATTTTGTACAAGCATGTTTATTAGAATATTTTAGGTATTGATATTACGACCATTTTGATATAAGGTTCAAGTTTGTATGTTCAAAGGTCAAAATCATGGCTGCAAAACCATATGGTTAATGATTTGGAAATTTTTCATTGTACTATAATTAAATCATATGAGCTATTTATAAATGAAATGTGACAAGACATTTCTGATTAATTATTGCAGGATTTTCCAAACTTTAGGAATTTTGTGAACTTTTTGTTCTTTGTCAGTTTTTGGACATTTCTTCAGGTGAGCCTTAAGGCCCATGGGCCTCTTGTTCTTGTAGTATGTCACTTATTTTTGAGGGACTTCTGAAGTTTTTTAATCTTATCCATAGCATTTGCAACTTTTAAACCACACAAAAATGTATATGAAAACTTAAACAGTATTTTTTTTCTGACTATTTAGGTGTCAGAACGTGTTTCCTATACACCTGCATTTAAGTCACCTGTGTCTTCCGGAGATTATGCATATGATATGATTGTTAGTGTACTGACAGTTCATAATGCCAAAAAGGAAGATGCCGGTGTTTACAGATGTCTTGTGAGGACACATGATGGAAAAACAGCACATGTTGAGAAAGTGATATATGTACCAGGTAATATTAACAAGTTGAAAGTATAAAAAAACTTTTGTTATAATCCTATTATCAGCAAAATGCAAGTAAAATGTTAAAATTATAAATATAATTCCTAGCAGAAAAGTTAAGTCCAACAAAATCGCACACCCTTCATTAATGTCACCAACTTAACAAGTATAATATCAAAAAGTGCAGATAAACATTTCATTATGCTAAGGTAAGCGTTAACGACCATAGGCCTCTTGTTTATTATTATTACTCCTTTGTACTCCTTTGGCTAGTGTCAGCAACATATATCTATAATAATACATGCATTAGCAAACCAGGGGACAGTATCTTGAAGCTCTCTTAAGACTTACTAATACGTAATGTGTACTTAGGATGATCTTAAAAAAATTACCTGTATCTTGAAGCATTCGGAAGTAGGACCGTAACCGGAACGTTCTCTTAACTTTAAGAGAGGAATGGACCTCCCTTAACTCTCACTTACGATCCGTATCCATGTGGTAGAAGAAAGATAACATTGTTCAAAATATTGCAATTGGTGCAAATAATTGATCAAATGCTAAAACTGTAATAATTTTCTCTCTCTCTCTCTCTCTAGAAAAAGTGTAATAACACACACACACACACAACCCTACACACACATTCTCTCTCTCTTACACACACACACACACACATACATACTCTCTCTCTCTCTCTCTCTCTCTCTCTCTCTCTCTCTCTCTCTCTCTCTCTCTCTCTCTCTCTTACACACAAACACACACATTGTGCCATTAATTGTATAATTGTATTACAAAAAAATCACATTTGTTTTTTATTTTCAAAGGCAAGTTTATTTTGTATATACCCATGTGGTAGGTCAGTTAGTTGGGTGTTCATTCTGTTTGTAGAATGTTGCTTTCCCTCCTCCAGTTTTCATTTTTATTGCAATTTAGCATTTTTGTTTTTGACCAGTCCTGCCACTTTTTCTTTATCTCTTCACCTGTTCTCTTTTCTCTCGAAACAGCATTATTTTTTTTACTAATTAACCCCATTTCTTATTCTTTCTTTCTTTCTTTTCCTTTCTTTTTTTTTTTAATTTTTTTTTCTTTTTTGTTATCAATAGTTTTAGGTTTAGTTAATTGGTATAGTAAGCGGGTGTTGCAGAAAATACCCGCCAAACATTCCATGTACTCATCAGTAACTAATGTAGATGGGATTGTAATAAAAGAAATTGACAACATGATTTGTTTTATTGATAGAAGGTCTGCTAAACTAATCCTTCTATTTATCAATTTTTCTATTAGCTATAGTAATTTTAGCAGATTAACCATTAAATAAATTGATAATTAAGTCAGTTTCTATTTTTCTTTAATTTATTATACTCCAATTCCATTGGTAAAGTTCAACTGGTTTTTGTTATAGCATGTTTACAGTTAAATTTCACACGTGCTAATTTTCGGCAAGCATAGAAATAACATCTTAAGGCTGTTGTACAAATCCATGAAAGACATTGGATTTTTATTTTTTAACAAATAACACTTTAAGAATTATTTCATGATCAAGGAGTGATTTACTTGTTATTCTTGAAATTTCACCTTGAAAGTCCTACCTTAACATTATTGACCAATCAATCTAAGTGTTACTTACACAATATTACAGATTTTAAGATTTTGCTAACGAAACAAAAACACGATGTTCCGGACATAAGGTCTTAGTAACTCCTATTTTAAGAGAGGTTTAAGTATGCTTCGAGATACCCGTGTACATCTATCATAACTTATACTTAAGATACATGTATAATATACTTAAGTGTAGGATTTATGAAAGCTTTCAGATACCTGCCCCTGTTCATTATCTCACCTGTCCAAAGTTCAGAAGAATGTACCACTTACCTTTATGATAAGTGACAAAATCTTTGTTCATTGATTTAGGGTTTTCAGGAAAAGCCAGTGAAGTGTTTCTTTAAAAACATTTGGAAATCAGATGAGCTATTTCTGACAACTCTTGTTAGTTTTTTTTTTTTTTTTTTCATAAAGCACTTAACATAAATGTATTGTCCCCCTACTAGCTTCACTGAAAGGGGAATACAGTCAAACATTAATTAAAGGCCACCTCTTTAAGGGCCACCTGCTTATAAAGGCTAAAATATTCTACCCCAGTTGCTCTTGTCACCTGTCTATAAAGGTCACTTTTACTGATTCCCATGGGTGGCCTTTATAGACAGGTTTGACTGTATATGACTTTACTCTGTCCATCTGCCATACATAACATGCTTACCATGATGTAGATTCATGTTAACTTTTATACAACCTTGCACATGTAGAGCAGCAGGTTGAGATACTGAGTATTTCGGCTTTTATTTCCATATCATTTGCTTTGTTTGATCAAAAAAAGTACAACAAAACTTAACTGTTTATGTTATTTTCTATTTGCTAGTTTTTAATCAATTTTTCTACATCTGTGTAAAAAAAAATTAAAATAACAATATACTTTTACTTATGTGCAATTTTTGTTTTTGTTACCAGATCCAAACATAAAACTTAGACCAGTATCGAAAAATGTCAGTGTTGTAGAAGGTCAAAGAGCTGTTATGTTCACCATGAATATAACAGCATTTCCAAGTCCAGATATACAATGGTTTGATAACAAAGGCAAGAAAATAACATCAGAAAACAGGAAATTTACAATTACGTAAGTCTCTATAAAAAAAAGTATTGATTGATTGCTTAAAAAATTTAATAAGATTTCCTATCGCACAATGCATTTAGAGATTGAAAAATATAAATTGCACAATGAAAATTTATCTTTCATGAAAAAAGCAAAATAACTTACCTTAAAGCAACACAATTTTTTTTTTTTTTTTTTTTTTTTTTTTTTTTTTTTTTTTTTTATGATGGAAAATAAAAAAAAAAATAAGAAAATTTCTGAAAGCGTGTAGTGAATAACAGAAATGTCAGATATGATGTTTCCGTTTGTCACATTGGGACAAAACTACATTTTAAACAAAATAAAAAATATTAGGAAAGGAAGCTTATTTATTGGTGATATATTGACTTAAACAATGTTGAAAGTCAAGTGATAATTTCAAGAAGTCAGATTAAAAATACTAAGTGGACAGGTAGAGATAACTGTTTACCTTCAGTAAACTTACCAGATATTAATTTAACTACATTTATAGAGTGATAAAACACTTTTGAGATGTCCATTTCTGGTAGTTGTTTTTTTTTTTTTTTTAATTATTTTTTAATTTTTTTTTTATTTATTTATCTATTTTTTCATCAATTATTTTGGAAAAGTTCTTGAAACCTTAATAATACTTTGTTTAAAGCACAACTATCCATTATTTGGAAACAATATAAAGAAAATACATTCTGACTTTGGCAAAAATGACAATATGATCTCAAAATGAAACAAAGTCTAAGGAACACTGGTTTGTATCTTTTTATGATTGTACCATGTATACTTGTATCTGCATTCATTTATAACTGGGAAGCCTTTTAAACAAGGATGCAATTTTGTTAAATTATATTGATTTAGAATCTGAATAATAAATTGAATATTTCAAGAATATTCAAGGATCCTTGAATCATAAGATTGTGACCTAAACCATTGGACTTTGTGTCTTTACATCATTGTACAATGTCTTTATCTGAATCTTGTATAGATTAACCTATTTAGCAATGACACAGGTTTTAGCTCACCTGACCAAAAAATCTATCTGAATAATAAATTGAATATTTCAAGAATATTCAAGGATCCTTGAATCATAAGATTGTGACCTAAACCATTGGACTTTGTGTCTTTACATCATTGTACAATGTCTTTATCTGAATCTTGTATAGATTAACCTATTTAGCAATGACACAGGTTTTAGCTCACCTGACCGAAAGGTTGTGTGAGCTTATGGCAAGGTGCAGCGTGTGTATGTGCATGCTTGCACATGTGTCGTTAACACCTATTTTCAACTTCTCCTCCAAAACTGCTGGACAGATTTCAATGATACTTGGTCAGATACATATATAGGCCGATGCAATTCAGATTTGTTCACGGCTTTGCCATGGCTACCAAAACTAGGTCAAGGTGACCTAGGGGTCAAAAAATCATAAAAATTTTCTTTGAAATTGATGATGGGATAAAAAATCTGATGTGATAAGGGTCTTAAGTCTATAGTTTGTTTATTTCTTGAAATTTGGTTCGAAAAATTGGTTAAGCGTTTTTGTGTCTAATTTAAAAAAAATTGTAAAATGGCTTCATATTGTTATAATTTGACTATTTGAACAGATAATTCACTTTTGACTTGCCTTGAAATGACCTTTAAAATAGGGTCAAGGTCACAAATCAAGGTCGTGACCTGATATGAGATTTTTGCAGTTTTAGACAATTTTCTTGCAAGTATTAAGGTATATATGAATTCAAAAAATTGTTAAAATGTTCATGATGACAAAATTTAACGGTGTACCAAGTTTTGTAATTATATAATAATCCATGTAAGAGTTGTTGCCCCTGAAGTGTTATTTTTGGCTTATAAATACTAAAATTGTGCATTAGCTTGAAAACTAAATATTTTTCTATAGGCATGAATTAAAATATTCATGCCTATTAATATACAATCATTTTGATTTATGGTTTGAGGTTGTATGTTCAAATGTCAAGGTCATAGCTGCATAAGTGTACTGAAATTGTTAATTATCTTGAAAACCATCAACTTTTTGTAAAAGCATGTCAATTAGAATATTGTAGGTAATGATATGACAATCATTTTGATATATGGTTCAAGGTCATATGTTGAAAGTTAAAGGTCATAGCTGCAGAAGAAGACTAAAATTGTTATCTTGAAAACTATGAACTATAGGCATGTATATTAGAATATTGTAAGTATTGATATGACGATCATTTTGATATATGGTTCAAGGTCATGTTCAAAGGTCAAGGTCATAGCTATAGAGGAAGACTGAAACTGTAAATGATCTTGAAAAGTATTAACTTTTTGTCTAGGCTTGTAAATAAGAATATTCAAGTTATTAATATGACAGTCATTTTGATATATGGTTCAACGTCATATGTTTTAAGGTCTAGGTCATAGCTACATAAGTGTACTGAAATTGTTAATTATCTTAAAAATATTATCTTTCAAGTTCATATATTCAAAGGTCAAAATCATGGCTGCATAACCATATGGTTAATGATTTGGAAATTATTCATTGTACTATACACATGTAGTTGAATCATGCATATAACCTATTTATAAATGAAATGTGACTAGGTATTTCTGATTATTTATTGAGGGATTCCAAAATTGATGAATTTTGTAAAGTTTCTGTAATTAAGTTCTTTGCAAGTTTTTGGACATTTCCTCAGGTGAGTGTTAAGGCCCATTGGCCTCTTGTTTATATAAATTTTAATTCTGAAAAATGACTTGAATATTTCAGGATTATTCCTCGCAAAGGATTAGCACAGTATGATAAAACCTCGTTAATAGTTTACTATCCAACAGTTCAAGACTCAGGAAACTACCGAATATTGGTATCAAATGCTGCTGGTAACCGATCTGAAAATATAAAATTAACTGTGCAATGTAAGTACTGTCAATAAATATTCAATATTGACTAGTTCTAAATCTCTGTGGATTATGTGAGAAACACATTGGAACTCACCAGTTTTACCACCACAGATCAATCCCAATTAAAATAAAATCCCTGCATGGTAAATTAGCAAATTTCATGGACTCAGATTGAACTAGCTGTTTACCTGATTTATGTGATTTGATATCAAATGTGATTTCAAAATTTTATTAAAATTGTGTACTTTTTCAATATCAATATGCTTTTTTTGGGAAATGAGGATTTGCTTGCTTCCAGTTGTTTGGTTAAAATAATTGCTGCATTGTTTTAGTTCTTGGAAGTTTTTTTGTGTAATGAAACAAGTTATTAGTAGCTATCTTTAGTTTTGACCTTTGAACTTGTCCAGTCTATATGAATAAATTTATTCATAATATTTGGCACATATATTTATGACATTTATTGGGTATTGAAAGTTGTGGACACTGGTGTCCATGTAATCTATGAAATAGGAACACCATAAAATAATTATATCATGGAAACATAGATTTCTCATATCTTTAGTAATGAATATTATTACATTCTTTCAAGGCTTAATGTCCAGTTTTCTGTGGGAATGTCCAGTATTATGTAAAAATGTTCAGTATAATGTCAGGACCCCTTCTGAGTGGAACAGATTTGATAGAGGATAAAGTTTAGTTAATATTTAAAAATTAGATTAACAACTGATTATATATGCATTATGTACACTATAAATTATCAATTCTCTATAACATAAATATGTTGCAGATAAACCTCGTGTTGAATTGACCTCAATGACGCATCAGTATTATTTTCAAGATACCCCATACATATTTACCTGTAAGGTGTCTTCAGTGCCCTTGTCGACAATCAACTGGCTTTGGATACCATGTAACAAAGAAAATTGTGCATCCTTGATACAGAGTGACATGTCATCCTCAAATATATCAAGTGTAGTTAACATAACTAACTATGCACCACCCGTTACCACCCGGGAAGGGAGACAACTCAGTACTCTAAAGTTGGTAGTTGAGGAGGAAGGGATTCTATGGTGTGTAGCGGAAAATGGTGTTGATGAAACTAGTAACAATATGACAATCAGGATATCAGGTAAAGAAAATGGTCTTACCATGATCATGTAATAGAGTAATCGAGTCCAGGGCATTTAAGGTTTCTTTATAAGATAAGTATTCTAAAGATTTTAAATGTTTCTGATTGAAATTGAAATAATTCTTGAAATTCAAAGATGAATTGTTTTTCACACTTCATTTGTATTAGATCTATAATGAAAGCTACTGCTGTTATAAATCTCTACTGTTAAACCTATGTGTCTGACAGTGCCATAATTATATTATATAATTAATTGTGTGATGATTTTTTTTTTCACTTTTACAAATCTAATTGTATTTATAGAGGTAGATGGAGGATTTGGTTTGGTAACCAGAACAAAGTCTCCCATAGATGAAGATGATTGGTCATTTTCATGTTATGCAAGTTTATGGGAGTATCAGTCTATAGAATTATACTACAGGGAACCAGGCAGCACAAATAAAACTCTATTGAAGCTGTCCAATGACACCAACTTAACAGAAAATAGGTAAAATAAGAATTGAATATGGATTATAAATAAAGCCCGATTTGATGAATTCTAAAGTTTAACAGAGTGGTGGAATAGTGCTTAATGTTGAAGTCAAAATTATTTCACTGATATGGAAATGGTCAGATTTTGGATGGTGGCAGAAATCCCAAGGGAGATAACCACTTTTGGTTAACAAATGAACTGACAAATTTTAACACACTGGAATCTTCTCTTTGTTTTTGTACCTTGAAGGTGGGAAGGGCTTTGATTCTTTAGCATACACTTATCTGTCATGGAGCCTGTAACAGCAGTTGAACTATGTCATATTTAATTGGAGATAAGGCAAGCTATGGTTTTCTTCTGACAGCATCTGCTTTCATGCTTTCAGCTTTTGTGTGTCCTATTTCTACATTTTCTTTGTTAAAAGAGTAGTCATCTTTATTCACTGTTATGTTAAATTTGTAATCCACAAATTTGAATCCTTAAAAAAACCCAGCAAACTAATTAATAAATTAATTAATTAAAAAAATTGTTTAATTAAATAAAAAATAAACAAAAAAATACACCGAGTAAAAAATTGGATTTACCGGTACATTAAAATAAAAATCCCTGTAATATGAATAAAAATATTACATTTATATATATAATGTGATGAATTGGTTTAACACCAAAAAAATTGGAATTCTGATACAGAGTTGAATCATTGAATAGAATGCTACAGAATTTTGATTATACAGTGTACAAACGTTTTTCTTTTCAGCACCTCATATTCCTTATTTGCTCTAGCTGATTTTAAGATACATAAAAAAGATGAAGGTTTTTATGGCTGTATAGCAGTTTTGATTGGTCAGAATATGTCTGTATATAAAGAAATCAAAGTTAGTGTTAGAGGTATGTATGTACAACAATTTTGATTGGTTAGAATGTACCATATATATATATATATAATATATATATATATATATATATATATATATATATATATATATATATATATATATATATATATATATATATATATTTATATGAAATTAACTTTAAATGGTAAGATATTGTTAAATAACAAGATCAACAATATTTCATTATATAGTGTAACCATTTTGTTAATAATATCAACTTAATGTTAAATCATGTTCTATATATAATAGACAAAATTTAAGGCAAGAAAGAGTTATAACAGTTTTGATTGGTCAGGGCATGTCTTATTTATAATTTAGCTTTGAGACGAGATTGAGTTACAACAGTTTTGATTGGTCAGGGCATCTCTTTTCATAATAAATAATTAAGCTTTGAGTTGAGATGGAGTTACCAAGTTTTGATTGGTCAGGGTATCTCTATTTATATTAAATATTTAAGCTTTGAGTTGAGATGGAGTTACAACAGTTTTGATTGGTCATGGTATCTCTATTTATAATAAATAATTAAGCTTTGAGTTGAGATGGAGTTACAACAGTTTTGATTGGTCAGGGTATCTCTATTTATAATAAATAATTTAGCTTTGAGTTGAGATGGAGTTACAACAGTTTTGATTAGTCAGGGTATCTCTATTATTAATAAATAATTAAGCTTTGAGTTGAAATGGAGTTACAACAGTTTTGATTGGTCAGGGTATCTCTATTTATAATAAATAATTTAGCTTTGAGTTGAGATGGAATTAAAGCAATTTTGATTGGTCAGGGCATTTCTGATGACAAAGTTAATAGTAAGAACAGCATTTGTCACTTTAGAAAAAATTATTTATTTTTGAGATATTTAGTAAATTTTGATTTGCTGTAAATAACATGAGTGATAGCCTGAGTAAGTTGGTGTTTAAAGCCACATCAGTAATTTTGCAGCTATTTATAGCTAGAAAAATGTAAAATTACAATATGATAATTAAAAAAAGTAATTACGGTAAATAATAGTAATTCAATAAAATTATTCAAACAAAGGTGAACTGTAAGAACACCAGTATTATTAAAGACAGGTATGAAGTATTATACACTGGAAAGTAAATAATGAAACAATTTTTTTAACAATTTTATAAGGAAGCTGTGAATAGGTAAAATGTTTTGGGATAACATTAGACAGAATACAACTTACAATCGTAGAAAAATTGAAATTATATGAAAGTAGTTTTGTTAACTTTTAATGTAACAATATTTAAATAGATAAGCTGTTAGTATTGACATGAGTTAATGTTGATATTATATTTCTTTTTATATCAGATATCGTGAAACCCAGATTGACAGGAGAGAGTAACAGTGGACATATTAACATAGAATCTGGGATAAAGTATACCATTGATTGTCATGTGTATGGGGTTCCAGTACCCAAAATTGAATGGTATAAAGATGGGATACTTATCTCTGGAGATAATTTCACAATGGGAATGCTTATCTCTTCAGACAATATGAGGCAAGTTTACATAAAAATGTAGTCTTAATTTACTCTACCATTCAGAGTAGAAAAGGGTTCATTTTCATCAATCTGAAAGTTAGGACAAGAGTTGAAAGGTTTCTGTTAAATCTTTTTGGTTGTCTACATATGCATGTTATACAATTTGTGATAAAGAGAAAGGCAAAACTTTCAACTGAAAAACCTCATAATCACGACACTACCAAAAATTGTTTATCAACAGTAACATAGATATTTTAACTGTTGTAATTGCTGGTAGGATCACATTACAGAAGGTTCAAGTCAAAGATGAAAAAAAAACCATTAAATTTATGATAAAAAGACGTTACCTTATAAATCTAATATCCATTGACATGCTTAATAGTTCTGTATATTCCATCATATACATATGTACTTAAAATAGCAGAGCCTCAAGATACAAAACTATTATGTTTTAGTGTTTCTCGCATATTGAATAAAATGTAAAGTGGTATTAATTGCTACCTTTCATATTACTGCCACACACCACCTTAATGGATGATGGTCTAGAGTACTGGCTTTTATATTATTGCCTCACACCACCAACTTGAAGGATGGTCTAAAGGAATGGCATTCATTTTATTGCCTCACACTACCAAAAAGGAGGGTGGTGTCTTTCATATGACTGCCTTGCACCATCAGCATGGAGGGTGGTCTAAAGGACTGCCTTTGACATTATTGCCACACACCACCTACTTCAAGGGTGATCTACCGCCACACACCACCTACTTCAAGGGTGATCTGCTGCCACACACCACCTAAATGGAGGATTATCTAAAAGACATAACTGCCTTACACTGTCTACTGAGTGGGTGATCTAAAGGACTGCCTTTATATTACTGCCTCACACCACCTACTTGGCGGGTATTCTAAAGGACTGCCTTTATATTACTGCCTCAAACCACCTACTTGGTGGGTGTTCTAAAGAACTGCCTTTATATTACTGCCTCATACCATCTACTTTGTGGGTGTTTTAAAGGACTGTCCTTATATAACTGCCTCACACCACCTACTTGGTGGGTGTTCTAAAGGACTGTCCTTATATAACTGCCTCACAGCACCACCTACTTGATGGGTGTTCTAAAGGACTGTCCTTATATAACTGCCTCACACCACCTACTTGGTGGGTGTTCTAAAGGACTGTCTTTATATTACTGCCTCATACCACCAACTTGGTGGGTGTTCTAAAGGACTGTTTTATATAACTGCCTCACACCACCTACTTGGTGGGTGTTCTAAAGGACTGTTTTATATAACTGCCTCACACCACCTACTTGGTGGGTGTTCTAAAGGACTGCCTTTATATTATTGCTCACACCACCTTCATGGAGGGTTATCTAAAGGGCTGCCTTTATATAACTGCCTCACACCACTTACTTGATGGGTGATCTAAGGTACATATATTGACTTTATATAACTGCCTCACACCACCTACTTGGTGGGTGTTCTAAAGGACTGCCTTTATAATACTGCCTCACACCACCTTCATGGAGGGTAATCTAAAGAGCTGCCTCTGTATTATTGCCTCACACCACTTACTTGGTGGGTGACCTAAAGTACTGCCTTTATATTACTGCCTCACACCACTTACTTGGTGGGTGACCTGAAGTACTGCCTTTATATTACTGCCTCACACCACTTACTTGGTGGGTGACCTGAAGTACTGCCTTTATATTACTGCCTCACACCACTTACTTGGTGGGTGACCTGAAGTACTGCCTTTATATTACTGCCTCACACCACTTACTTGATTGATGATCTAAAGTACTGCCTTTATATTACTGCCTCACACCACTTACTTGGTGGGTGACCTGAAGTACTGCCTTTATATTACTGCCTCACACCACTTACTTGGTTGGTGATCTAAAGTACTGCCTTTATATTACTGCCTCACACCACTTACTTGGTGGGTGACCTGAAGTACTGCCTTTATATTACTGCCTCACACCACTTACGTTGAGGATATTCTAAAGGGCTGTCTTTATTTAACACCCTCCCACAACTACATGTAGGGTGTTCTAAAGGGCTGCCTGTATATTGTATTCTCACACACCTATATTGAGGTTGTTTTAAATGACTTTCATTTGTATTACAGTATTGCCTTATACCATGAAGGGTGGTCTTAATTCTGCCTTTCACATTATGTAGATGATCTAGAAGGCTGCCTTTATATAACTCCCTCACACCTCCTTTTGAACTGGACTACATGTAGATATAATTGTAAGAAAATTTGTCATCTTGATTATCAAATGGTGGTGGTTTAATTTGCTTCTACTATCCATTTCTAGGATTGACCAGTTCTATATATGAAATAATGATGACTTGTAAATAATGTATCATTCCAACCAACAATTATCTAAATTGGGACATAATAAATTTGATATTAATAAGAATTAAGTTTTTTATATTAATTTTACAGTTTAACACTCAACAACACATCGTCTGTTTTACATGGTGGAAGTTATGTTTGTGAAGCAAACAATAGAGGAGGCGTGGATTATGGAAATTGGTCCCTGTCTGTTGGTAAATATGTTAATTTTATAAAAGATATTTAATTTTCTTTTGTCATAAACAAGATTAAGCAAAAGACCATTTACCTGTTCACTTAACCATCCTTATCCAGTTTGTATTTTAGAATTACAACAATCAACAAAAAATATACTCCCAGCAGAAAAGAGTTCCATTTCGCAAGAATTCCTTGACAACCTGATTTGTATACAATCTGTGATGTCACACCTAGCTGATCTGAAAGTAATTTTGCTCATCATTCAGTTTATGATTATGATAATTTATTCTGTCAAACCACTAATAAAATTATATTTATTACATATGTGCATGTGTCACTTTATTGTTTTTCGATATGGAATAACATAATATGATACTTTTTCAAGTTTTTGGGGTCCTCGAGTCCTCCTTTTGAAATATTTTTCATGCGTTTTTTGTTTAATCATACACAAATAAGAAATTGTAAAAATCTTCATTTCATGTAAACCTTTTTGTGAGAAATTTTGACATTTGCTTTGCACCACTCTATCTTTACATGCTTTACCATCAAAATTGAAATTGAAAAAATTGATTTATTTACTATGTATAATGCACATTTCTCCGAAATCACCCAAGTCTAATCTTCTATATTGCAGAATAATTAACAAAATACACTCATTTCATTTAACAATATGATTTTTATGGGTTTTTTTTTTGTGGTATTACAGGTCATATTAGAGCAGAATATTCCATCTTGAATGAACACACAGATCTAATTATAATCATCAGTGTGGTATCAACAGTTGTCATAGTAATAATACTTATTATTAGTATTTGTTTGTATAGACGACGAACAGCTGCCATTGTAAGTAAAACACAATAATATAATGATTCATCTTAAACCAAACAGGGATACACTATGATATAAATGACCCCAGATCAAGCAGGCATACACTATGATATGATTGATCTTGGATCAAGCAGGGATAAACTATGATGTGATTGATAGGGGATCAAACAGGGATACACTATGGCGTGATTGATCTAAGATCAAGCAGGGATACACTATGAAGGGATTGACCTGAGATCAAGCAGAGATATACTATGAGGTGATTGATCTAAGTTCAAGCAGTGATACACTATGGTGTGATTGATCCAAGATTAAGCAGGGATACACTATGATGTTATTGATCTGAGATCAAGCAGGGATACACTGTGATATAATTGATCCCAGATTAAGCAGGGGTACACTATGATATGATTGATCTTGGTTCAAGCAGGGTTACACTATGATGTGATTGATCTTGGATGCAGGGTCACACTATGACATGATTAATCAGGGATACACTGATGTGAACATTGGCAGTTTGACTCTTAATTTTTTTCAACTGATCAAATTTACTAACAGAGATTTACAATTCAGCATACAATAATTGAATATTTTCATCAACAAATGCAAACAAAATTTATATCCATTATCATTTAAATTTTACATTCTCTATGTGCTTTTTTTTTTGCATTATTCAGAGAAAAAAATTTAAAAATCATTGCAGAGACAGTACAAGACATGTTATATTATGTTAAGACAGGTATACTAGTTTCTATTGAATCTTTAGTCAAACATGAAACACAACAGTAATTGAACTGTTTAAAAATGATGTTCATTGTCTATATGAATGCAAAAACTTCGCAGGCTTAAAAAACTTTACTTGTAAAATCTCATAAATGCTGTTTTTAGTCTTGTCTTCAATGTTGAAAAATATGATGTGGCAGCCATGTTTGTTGACTTATGATTTTCTGAACTGTGTGTTGCATTTTATATGTATTCATACACAGAGTCGAGAAGTATTTGTGATTTATGATCTATATGTGAAATCTCTCGAGATTGGAAAAATTGGAATTTGACATGGCAAATGAAAATATTTTTAAATCTAATGATTTTTTTTTCAGCATAAAGAATTAGAGGATGTTCTTATTGGAGCAAAAGGAGATTACAATCCTGATCTTCCAATTGATGAGCAAACAAATTGTCTCCCTTATGACTCAAAATGGGAATTTCCAAAAAAGCGATTACGACAAGGTATTACAAAATATCCTCTTTATAGAAAAAATTTTGAGGTGACATTTTGACACTGTCATAAGATTAAGGGCATTTAAATGACAATAGGAATTTTATTTTGATGAATTTCATAATAAAATGACCCCAAAAAAAAATGCTTATGGCATAATTATTCATTAAAAAAATATCTATCAACACTTAATATATTTGAGAAAAACACATCACTCTTTGCCAGGTATGCTCCTGCTTATAGATTTGAATCTTTTTTAGACAAAATTTTGTAATTTAATTTTTTTCATGATAATCTTTTTCAGGTGAATTTTTGTAATAATAATAATATTATTATTATTATTATTATTTATGATACATATATTGTTTTATGTCACTTTTTTATTTAGACAGAGCTCTCTCTCATTGATGTTTTTATTGACAGGAATCATCCTTGGCCAAGGTGCGTTTGGTCGTGTCATCAAAGCTGAAGCTATAGGAATACTGGAACATGAAGATGTTACAGTCGTTGCTGTCAAAATGGTCAAAGGTAAATATATGTATATGTATTATATTTAATAAGGAAGTTTAGCACATTGAGAGAAGTAAAATGGTGTAATTGTGTTCTACACAGATTGCATCATGATAAGTAAGCATGCCCTTTTCACCACTCATTCACTAAGTCCCTTTGGAAGTCTCAGCTCTGGCCGTTCAAGATAATATGGTTCACCTTTATCTTTTGTACAAAAATGACTTGTGCACCACATGAACTTATGGATAGATTAATCTCTTTGATAAGGAATGATAACTGTCTTGTCACAATTCACCCAAAAATTGCTTTAAAACAAAATGCGGCCAGCAAAACCAAACATTTACATTGAAATTTATTTCTACATGAAAAAATAAATTAAATTTTTTCATAATAATTATTTTTTACATAATTTTATGTATTATAGATTGTACTGACCGAGAACAGATGATAGCTTTATTATCAGAACTGAAGATTTTGATCCATGTAGGACAACATTTGAATATAGTAAATCTTCTAGGAGCTGTTACCAAGGATATCAGATATGGTATATATAAACCTCCTTTTAATGTATACTGTAGTGGTGTTGAGTGGAGTAACATTTTTATGTCCTAGTCAAGAAAATTGTTGTTTTATTGTTAAGATCTTTGTTGCAATATAAAAAGAGATAAAAAGAGATTTTTCCAATTTAACGTTTAAAATGCATTTTCTGTCAACACCTTGTTTCAAATTACACTGGACGGACCCTAGTATGACAGTTAGCTTGCCACTGGCTATTTTTTTTTTTTTTTTTTTTTCATTGCTGAAAGGATACCCAAGAGAGATTGATTGATTTTTGGTGTTTTACATCTCAGTCAAGAATTTTTCACTTTTATCAGGACATCACCAGCTATGAATAAAGTCACAGAACCTTCACTTTTGCAGTGTTCCCAGGGCAATGTTGACAAGGGTTCATAGAATGTCATGCCTACCATAATGCTGGCATTGATTAATGCCATGCCTACCATAATGCTGGCATTGATTAGACTACTGAAAATACTGTAGTTGAATACATATCATGCAAAGTATTATTGATGCCATAATACACATATGTACTCTTAAATGTTATGTCTCGGAAATTGTCTTTGTTACAAAATAATACGGAAACGTCTTTTCTTTTGCACAGGTGAGCTTTATGTCATTGTGGAATATTGTCATTTTGGAAATTTACGGAATTATTTAGTCAAGTATAGAGACACATTCAAAGACACAATGGAGGATTATGTCGATCCTGCATTAGAGAAAGCGAGAGAAGCTGCCAAGGAAGAGGCCGTTAATAAACCTTATTATGTAAACAAAGCTCAAGTAGAATACAGTAAAGATCTAGTTGGACCCTCATTGACTACAAAGAATCTTATATGTTGGGCTTTCCAGGTAGCTAGAGGAATGGAATACCTTTCATCTAAAAAGGTAGTTATATTAAACTCATTGAGTTTGTCTCAGGTAGTTTGTTATTACTATTCAGGTGTCAGTTTTGGTGTTATTGTTTATGTTTCATATGCTTAAAAATCATGACAATGAAATATTGCTGATGTGATGTAAAACTACATCCAGCCAACAACCAGCCAACATATGCTTTAAAGTTTGATAATAACAGTAAAAACACCAAAACAAAATTCTGGCCCCAAAAATACTGCCTGGGGTTTAAATTTTGTCCGTAAGTTTGAGTAAATCTCTCATTTGTTTCATAAGTGATGGGTCATATATATACGTGTATATGAATAAAAAGTTACTGTTGGTTTACATGCACTGCAGATACTTATTGTTATAAACAAGTGTCAAGGTCAAGTAAAGTATTGACTGTATTTTTATATGGTTAGGTCAAAATAATCAATTTCTGCTTGGAAATAGATTATATTGTATTACATGTATTTGTTTGCCATGCATTATCTGGTAATAGGAAATTCTTTTTTTTTTTTTTTTTTTTTTTGGTGTTGTTTTGTTTGTTTTCTTTTTTTTTCTTGTAGGCATGTAGCAAAACTTTTTTGTTTTACTCAGAGGCCAGCAATTCTTATTTATCTTTAGATTTAAATAAATGCCTTCAAACTCAAATTATAATAGATCAAACGTATTAACAAGAGCCGCCAAGAACACAATTTGACAAACATAAAAAACAATTCACAAGTTTACATGACATAAATTGAGTCCACTAACAGTAAAAAAGCTCATGAAGTAGGATGAGTGTCAGACTTAATAACAGAACTATATACTGTAAATTAGAAAAATTTTCATGTGCATTTTATTTTGCATAACAAACACTTTCTTTCACATATACATGTATTTTATTTTGATATAATTCACTTGCATTTGAATTGACCAACTCCATTTACCAAAAAAATTTAATCTTTAAAAAAAAAAAAACAATTCTACCAAAAATTAACAAATTTATTTCCAAATTTAGAGTACTTTAATTTAATGTGACCCACTGAGTTTGAACAACAATCCTGAAATGTTTTGAGACTCAGTGATCAAGTAGTTTGATGAGCCATTAAAACAAATTATAGAAAATTTCACCATTTATGTTTGAGTCCTACTTAGTTCCTAGTTTAAGAAAGTTATCAGTTTTCTTGCCAAAGGTCATTGGTTTTCTCAGAACACTCTGGTTTTCTCAACCATCCCAGACCTTACAGCCGGGATATAAATGAAAAATTTTTTTAACTAAGGTTTAATCACCAGTACTCAAAGGTCATTGGTTTTCTCAGAACACTCTGGTTTTCTCAACCATCCCACAATTTACAGCCTGAATATAAAAAAAATTTTTTTAACTTAGGTTTAATCACCAGTACTCAAACGTCATTGGTTTTCTCAGAACACTCTGGTTTTCTCAACCATCCCAGACCTTACAGCCTGGATATAAATGAAAAATTTTTTTAACTTAAGTTTAATCACCATTACTCAAAGGTCATTGGTTTTCTCAGAACACTTTGGTTTTCTCAACTATCCCACAATTTACAGTCTGGATATAAATGAAAAATATTCTAACTTAGGTTTAATCACCAGTACTCAAAGGTCATTGGTTTTTTCAGAACACTCTGGTTTTCTCAACCATCCCACAATTTACAGTCTGGATATAAATGGAATTTTTTTTAACTAAGGTTTAATCACCATTACTCAAAGGTCATTGGTTTTTTCAGAACACTCTGGTTTTCTCAACCATCCCAGACCTTACAGCCGGGATATAAATGAAAAATTTTTTAACTAAGGTTTAATCACCAGTACTCAAAGGTCATTGGTTTTCTCAGAACACTCTGGTTTTCTCAACCATCCCACAATTTACAGCCTGAATATAAAAAATTTTTTTTAACTAAGGTTTAATCACCATTACTCAAAGGTCATTGGTTTTTTCAGAACACTCTGGTTTTCTCAACCATCCCAGACCTTACAGCCGGGATATAAATGAAAAATTTTTTAACTAAGGTTTAATCACCAGTACTCAAAGGTCATTGGTTTTCTCAGAACACTCTGGTTTTCTCAACCATCCCACAATTTACAGTCTGGATATAAATGGAATTTTTTTTAACTAAGGTTTAATCACCATTACTCAAAGGTCATTGGTTTTTTCAGAACACTCTGGTTTTCTCAACCATCCCACAATTTACAGTCTGGATATAAATGGAATTTTTTTTAACTAAGGTTTAATCACCATTACTCAAAGGTCATTGGTTTTTTCAGAACACTCTGGTTTTCTCAACCATCCCACAATTTACAGTCTGGATATAAATAAAAAAAATTTTAACTAAGGTTTAATCACCAGTACTCAATGGTCATTGGTTTTCTCAGAACACTCTGGTTTTCTCAACCATCCCACAATTTACAGCCTGGATATAAATGAAAAATTTTATTAACTTAGGTTTAATCACCAGTACTCAAAGGTCATTGGTTTTCTCAGAAAACTCTGGTTTTCTCAACCATCCCACAATTTACAGTCTGGATATAAATAAAAATTTTATTAACTTAGGTTTAATCACCAGTACTCAAAGGGTTATTGGTTTTCTCAGAACACTCTGGTTTTCTCAACCATCCCACAATTTACAGCCTGGATATAAATGGAATTTTTTTTAACTAAGGTTTAATCACCAGTACTCAAAGGTCATTGGTTTTCTCAGAACACTCTGGTTTTCTCAACCATCCCACAATTTACAGTCTGGATATAAATAAAATTTTTTTTAACTTAGGTTTAATCACCAGTACTCAAAGGTCATTGGTTTTCTCAGAACACTCTGGTTTTCTCAACCATCCCACAATTTACAGTCTGGATATAAATAAAAATTTTATTAACTTAGGTTTAATCACCAGTACTCAAAGATCATTGGTTTTCTCAGAACACTCTGGTTTTCTCAACCATCCCACAATTTACAGCCTGGATATAAAGAATTTTTTTTAACTAAGGTTTAATCACCAGTACTCAAAGGTCATTGGTTTTCTCAGAAAACTCTGGTTTTCTCAACCATCCCACAATTTACAGCCTTGATATAAAGAATTTTTTTTAACTTAGGTTTAATCACCAGTACTCAAACGTCATTGGTTTTCTCAGAACACTCTGGTTTTCTCAACCATCCCACAATTTACAGCCTGGATATAAAGAATTTTTTTTAACTTAGGTTTAATCACCAGTACTCAAACATCATTGGTTTTTTCAGAACACTCTGGTTTTCTCAACCATCCCAGACCTTACAGCCTGGATATAAATGAAAAATTTTTTTAACTTAAGTTTAATCACCGGTACTCAAAGATCATTGGTTTTCTCAGAACACTCTGGTTTTCTTAACCATCCCAGAATTTACAGTTTGGATATAAATGAAAATTTTTTTTAAAACTTAGGTCTAATCACAGTACTCAAATATATTCTAATCTGAAATGAGAATGTACATGTATAATGAATTCACAAATGTTATATTTATATCAATTCAAAATTTTATTTGATTAATAAATGTTTTGATTTTATATTTCCAGTACATACACAGGGATTTAGCTGCTAGAAACGTACTGTTAGCACAAGACAATGTTGTTAAAATATGTGATTTTGGTCTGGCCAAAGACTGCTATAAGGATGCTGAATATTTCAAAAAAGGAGATGTGAGTATTAGTGCATTAATACTGAAATTAAACCTACCTAATTGGTATTCAGAGAAGTCTGTTGTTGTGAAGAAACAGGTTAAGTTAAATCTGAATCGCTTTAATTTGAAATTGGTCCTTCCATGTACTTGAATTTTATTTTCATAAATTAAGAGAAAATGTTCAAAAAGGTAAGAAACTCATAAAAATGTTGTTGTTTTTAAGGCATGTAAGATTTCAAATTCAACAAAGATGTCCTTAACATCACACCATTCACTTAAAATGTTTGTTCTCACTGTATAAGTTATTTAACTATAACTTTTAAGTTGCTTAAAAACCAAAACCAGCACAAGAGTGCATGAGTTAGAGTAGAGAAATGGTGTTTTAAGCCATACTAGATTTTCTGGGATAGTGGAAGAAATCAGTAAATGACCTTCAGCAAGTAAACTGACAAACATTCTCTCACTCGGTTCTACCTAATGGTATTCAAACCTAGGCAGTAAGAGACAATGTGTTGCGTATGTGCATGCTTTAAATCACTCTGCAACTGTGGCCTCAAGATGGTGAATGGATATTTATGTCGAATTTAGGGTTCAAAAACTTTGCTAACAGTTTTATTTATTTATTTATTTTTTATTTTTTTTTTTTGGGGGGGGGGGGATTTTATGAGCAATAATTTGTAAACCAAATCTCAGTTGTTTGGTTGATTACATTTTACATTGTATTTTTACAGGGACCAGTACCAGTTAAGTGGATGGCTATAGAATCACTCACTCTTAAACTCTATACAATACAAAGTGATGTGTAAGTAATGATTCTTATAATAGATGCTGTAAATTTTAGCTCACCTGAACAAAAAGTTAGTTTAAAATAATAAAATTTTAAGCCATTTAAAAATTTTTTGAATTTCACCAAGTGAACACTAAAGATTAATATATTTAGAAAATCCAAATGTTACATCATAGTTCTGTGTGTGTATGTGTAAATATGTGTGTATGTTTGTGCATGTGTCATTTATACATTTTCAACTTCTCTGAAACTACTGGACAGATTTCAATGAAATTTGGTCAAAAGTGTACAATATTTATGTTGATAAATTCAAATTTGTTTATGGATTTTCTTTTTTTTTTTTCTACATGAGGCCAAAAAGCAAAGATTAGTGACCTTTTTCATGTTTTGCAATGTGTGTAGAATTTAAGATTCTGACCAATAAAAAAATTGATCTTAATTTTAGACAACCCTATCACATTAATCTTTCATCTGCTACATAAAGTTATGTGTTAAGTTTCCAAGTTCCAACCATACCTTACTATCTTGGTATAAAGAAGAAAATCATATTGAGTTCAATTTGTAATACATGTACAAGTACACTTCATTTCTTTTTCAGTTGGTCATATGGAATATTTTTATGGGAATTATTTTCATTAGGTAAGATTTAATATACAGATGATTTCATGTTTTTAGATCAGCTTTTATAACCAGCTGTGCTTTCCGTATTTCTTTCTGTTCTCTCTCTCTCTCTCTCTCTCTCTCTCTCTCTCTCTCTCTCTCTCTTTGCATTCTTAAGTGTGCATCTGTGTTTCATTTACTCTGTAAGTTTTCTTCTTCTCTACATAAACCGCTGGGCTGAATTTAATTTTATATAAATACTAATTGTTTTGCGTTATTACAGGTGGAAATCCTTACCCAGGTATAGAAATAAATGAGAAATTTATCCACTTATTAAAGAATGGTTACAGAATGGAAAAGCCAGAAGCTTGTTCTGATGAGATGTAAGATTTTTTTGTTATATTTTATTTTACAAGGTCATTAATTACTGTAATTAATTAATCCACTACATTATTGATTACACTGTAAATTAGCAGGACAGTGCAAAGATACACCCACCCAGCAACAACAGTAACATAATGCAATAGAACCTTCAACACTAATCCATTCTCCATCACACACAAACACACACACACACACAGCGAGAGAAAGTACCTTAATCACAAAGAAAAATATACAAATGTATGTCTGAGAAATATCTTACCCAACAAACCAAGCACTCACACACACAAACACACACACAAACTCACACACACACACACACACACACACACACACACCGAATGATAAGACATTTATTAATGAACAAAAATTTCATCTTGAATGTCTATAGCAGTATTTGCATATATAGCATATATAAGTAAGAGCAATGCAAAAACTAGTTAATTTTTAAAAATATAATTTAGGTACAAAGTGATGCTAAGTACATGGAAGTTTAATCCAGATGACCGACCTTCATTTAATCAGCTAGGATCGTTAATGGGAGACTTCTTAGCAGCTAATGTTAAACAGGTATGTTTAGAAAACAGATGTTATATATGGCCAATTATGTGTGCAAAAATGCAGTATCAGCTTTCATTAGTTTGTCTAAATTATAAAATTACAGAATGTCATAACCATTTGTGTGAGGGTCGGTGTTATGAGTTTTGAATTGTAATGTTTGAAGTTTTTCTTCATGAAAAAAGGTTTAGATAAACTAGATTTTCAGGCAAGCTACAGCTCCCATACAAGTCCTTCTAACTCAAATACTTTTATATGGAGTACATACAAACTGAACTTTGTGAAAAAGTTGTATGAAGAAAAATGTTAATACATAGATGTCACCATTATTGATATTCAACCACTCTGCTAGCTCAGTTGGTAGAGTTCTTGCTTTGTTTGTGGGAGATCAGGGTTTGAACCCTGGTCATGTCCAACATAGACTTGAAAATAGGTAGTGACTCTTCTTTTGCCAAGCACTCATCCTCCCTGCACATTGCCAAGCACTCATCCTCCCTGCACATTGCCCTTAGTGCACTGCAAAAGTAGATTTTCTGCCACTTCAAATCTAGCTGGTAACATCTCGATATAAGTGGAATATTCTTGACTTGGATGTAAAACCCAATAAAATTTTGGATAATTTGATTTGTTACTACATTCTTGGAGGGGCCTTAGTGGTCTAGTGGTTTGAAGTGTGCCCCTTTATATCAGATTGCTTCTCACTGCCTAGTAGATCCTAGTGTGAGAAAGTTTGTCAGTTCATTTGCCAAAGTTTGATGGTTTTCTGCAGAAACTCTGGCTTCCTCACCATCCCATAACTAACTAAATACAAGTATAAGTAAAAGAGTTGTGATAGAGATGTAGAGTTGTAATAGATGTACAAAGCTATCATTTCACCTGAGAAAGTTTTACATAACTTTATTTATATTTTGTTTTTCTTTTTATTTCAGTATTATCTAGACTTGAATGAACCTTATATTAAAATGACAACATTTGACAAAGATGTAAGCGATTCGGAAGGGGCTGTTGGTGGTGCCACTGGGCATGATGGTTATTTAAAAATGGGTAACAAGACCACAGATTACACAAGAATGTTACCAGCCCCACCCCCACCAACAGAAATAATATCATCTGGATCAGATCATAGTGATTCTGAGGATGTGAGATATGTAAATTCAAAGAAATGGAGACGAGAAAAAGCAGATGATTCTGAAATGGTGCCACTTACAAATATGGACGGTAATGCTGAAAACAATGGTGAGGAGGTTGTTCTACGAAGGAAAAGGATAAATCTAAAAATAATACCTCAGGTATTGTTGACACTCAGGCTGATGTCCATCATCAAGAGAATGACAGTGATAGTGGACATTCTAGTACATATGCACCAGGAACCTCACCTGAAACAGGGAATGATGGGTATCTTATACCAAAAATGGGACCAGATGGTCAAGTATTTATGGAAAACAAAAAACCAGTTCAGACCTCAGTAGATGACTCGTTCGGTGCCAGTGGATTACATTCAGACTACAGGTATGGTGATTTACCTCCACCAACATACTCAGCAGTAGTTAGAGACAGTGATGTGCCTGTCTGAGTCACATGTGAGAAACAAAAAATCACCACTGTGTCATTACCAAAATTAAATGTTAGTGATGTGATGCCTTTTAACAGTAAATTGTGATTTTAGATATCTTGAAAAATGTTTTAATTTTATGTGTGCTGGTAAGAAGACACTGACCGTCATGCTTTTATTTAATTTAAACGGAATTCTTTGGTAATCAAGATTTAATTGTTTTATGACTGAATGGAAAGTTGTATTATATCCAGAAGTTTAAATAACAGAACTTTAAAATTATGTTTGTATTATTTTAGCTGACAGGGATTAACAACTATTTGAAGACTGTAAGTTCAGGTTCAGAGTGCCTTTACTCAGGAAGTGCCTTGGAGTTGTCTTTTCTTGGTATCCAAAGTGTCTTCTTTTCAAGTTGCCATTGTCAGTTTGTTATTTGGATATACATGTTAATCAGAATTTAATTTTTATATCAAGTAAATTTACATATATTTAACTTTGATAAAATTTATAAATGTCAATTTTTTTAGATTCTGAAAAAAATTTCAATCTTTATTAAAAGCAGTTGATGTGTGTTCAGGTGCAATAAGTGCTTTCCAAAATGGTTGAGATTGTTGAGATCTGATATGGCAGCTCATTTGATGTAGAACTTGTGTACCACATTAAAGAAAAAAAAATAAAAATAAATAGTCAAATAAACTTGAAAATCAATTATTTTAAACTATTGTCTAAAAGATCTAATTAGTTATGTTTTATATCTTGTTTCCCTATTAAGTTATTTTTTGATTTAGATTACACACAAAGTGAAATTGCTTTTATATTCTTGTTTAATATTGAAAGGAATAAACCAGATCCAGGCATTTTTAAAAATTGCATGCAGTTGCTGATCATTTTTGTAAAGGGGAAAATACATATGTATTTCCATCTTTTACGCAAATGAATGGTATCTTGAGTTGTTTTTTGGACCTACCACAGCTTTAATGAAAAATTCCAAATGAATTTAATATAATTTTCTTGATAATCTAGATGTGGAGTTGCAGTATTCTGTTTTTTTTCTAGTAGCTGTTTGTTATTCTTGAACATTAAGCAATGTCAATCACATTTTCATTACTGATACAGTAATTACTTTTACAGTTTCTTGATGTTGTGTATCCTATACACATGTACATATATGTGTGCAAGCAAACAACTTTATGGTGCCAACTAAAGTAATTGGATTTATAGTGCTGTGTAGTATTTTTATTTGATTTGTAGAGTTAGATATAAGTTTGTGTTGTTAATTATTTTAAATATTAATGTATAAAACTGTATTACTAGAGATGTTCAATAGAAGAATTTTCCTGGTTTTATCACACATCTATTTGCAGGAGCAAAGTAACACACTTACAACAATTTTATTTGCATGGTAAATTTAGGATATTCTCCGAGAGAGTATTCAGGTAATACAGTACAAAGTATATATATATGTTAGTTCTAGTCAGATTTTGCGTACACATGCCATAACTGTACCTGCGGAAAACAAAATATTTTGTAAAGACTTGCTGTTTGGATTTTGTTGTCGTATTTCACGTTGTTAATTAAGCACAGTTATTATAGATAAAATCTCATGAAAAGTTGTGTGTTTTGTATTTTAGAAAAATGGCAGTTTTATGTGTTGATATGTAAGATGTATTTTTACACTATTTTGTATGTTGTTTGCTATAATTTTTGTTTGTATTTTTAATGCATGTGTTGATGCAACTATATATTTGTATTTCACATTTGTGTCTGATTCATTGATAGAACAACTAGCTCACCACTTAAAAATTCAGTATTAGTATTTAGTAAAGGACCAACATGTATTTGCACTAGGTAACAGTTAAAAGCTCAGATATTTACCTTATAATCCAGCCAACATTTTAACTATGAAATTTGAAATAATTTTCACCTGATTGATAAAACTAGAGTCTATCTTTCAAGGTCCTCCTTGAAATTGTTTCAGGGATGGCTTTGTTATTCACTTTTCTCTGATAATAAAACAAAAAAGAAAATGATTTAAAATTGATTTCAGGTAACTTTTTTTTAGGAATGGGTGAACAGTTGACTGTTCATGTGTATATACATTGTAAATTGTATTTTGAAAAGGGAAAAAATATTTAAGAACGGATCGGATCATTAGAAAGTTGCAATGGATACCAAACCTGTGTTTTGCTCAGTTATTTTCCCATGTCACAAATAGAAGTAGTGAAACATATCTGTTCATTGTTATTTTGTTTATTTGTTATATTGATTTGTTAGTATTTTGATTTTGTTTAGTATCTTTATATTTTGTATTGCAAGATTTTATTTGGTAATGCTAATCAATAGGGTTTGCCACTTGCAAGTTTACCATGTGCTGAATACCCTTTTTAATACTTGTGGGGATTTGTTTTACTGTTATGTCACCTGATATGATTTACTATCTAACAGAAAAAACATTTTTCCTCAGCAGCATTACTGGTATGATGTGGTAAATTTGCAATCCCATTGAGAAAATAATAATATCATTCCATTTATATTGTTTTGTTTTATTTGCTTATCAAGCTTATAATTTTTTGTTGCCTTGCTTATCATACGCAGGTTATGAGAGTTAAGGCCCTTTGTTAGAGACGCATGGCCTGGTATATTGTTGATGTAAATTTTATACATGTAATTCAGTATCACATTCCATTTTAGAACAGTTAGTTAGTGTGAATATTTTTTATAATGTAGGTGCTCATATTTTTCATCCTGCATATAAGACAATTATGTAATTTGTTTTTGTTTTTTTTCTGTGTATAGTTTGATTTTAATTTATCTAAGGCATAATTGAGACAAATTTTTATGAAATTTTAGGGAGCTTAATCGGTTAGATTTTCAGTCTATCAGTGCTAGGCACATAGATTCTGTAGGGCTTGGGTTGGAATCTCAATAACTATAACTGCAATATTAATTATTTCATTACTTCTATATTTATTTACTGGGGTATGTGACAACTTTGGAAAAATTTTAGGGCACATTCAACATTTTTTGTCATGGTTTCTTATTAAATATTGAATGGCTATGTTTTGTTCATTTATTTGTTTCAAAGGAATGAAAACATTTTTTGTGGGAGTAAATGGTCTGTCATTAAAAATAACTTTTTTACATGTGGAAGTATATGGCCTAATATGTTGTATAAAGTTTCAAATTTAGTTGTACATTTACTAGCAAACATTTTTTATGTATCCAGCTATGGAAATGTAATTATGATTATGTTTGCAAATTCTGAACATTATATAAGAAGGGCAAAAAGAGTCAAATTCAACTTCTGTTCAGGTTTTTAGTAGTCATCCACTTTCTCACACAGTTTAAATGTAGAGTTGACCATTAAAATTTTGGTTGTACAGTTTTCTATAATTTGGAAATAAAAAATAATTGCGTCATTTAGTTTTGAGGATACATTTTGAGATCATTGTGAACAAAGACATGGCTTCATCTTAATTGTACTTCCAGTTGACATTTAACTCTGGAGGGAGTGTTAGCTCAAGTTATCTCCCTTGTTTTATCTTTTATCTTTGAAAGAAATCAAAGTTCAGTAATCTCCCTTGTTTTATCTTTATCTTTGAAAGAAATCAAAGTTCAGTAATCTCCCTTGTTTTATCTTTTGATGAATCATAGAACATATACACACATACCGGTATATATATATATATATATATATATATATATATATACATGTATATTTTTTTTTTTTTTTTTTCCCCTTTTAAAACAATAAAAAGAAGTAGTTCGTGAGAAATCTCATCTATTGATATTTTGACTTGCCAAATTCATAATTGAATGGGATTTTTTATATTTTGTTTTATACATGTATTCATTTTTGAGACTGCTGTTTGGATTTATGAGCCATTTGGATTTGTATGACATTTTACATTTGGGTGTTTGTATTCATTTTAAGACATGTCTGTTTAAAAGGGTTTTCTTTTTTTTAATTTTTAAATGGGATCAGTTTTTAAAAGAAAACAATTTGTTTTTAATTTAATTTTTTAAATTTCTAATGCACATTTTTACAGCAAATTTATATTTTAGAATATTTTTGTTTTTAGACTCATCTGCATATAATGCTGGTGCATAATTGTCATTTAAATTCTTTATCATGTGATATAAAAGTATATTGGCTACAGCCACCTTGTTTGTCCATTTATCTACATATTTAAAGGGTACAATGAAAGTTAGATCACTACAGATTTTTTTATTTCGATGCATAAGGTCTTCTTTTTCTTTCTGCAACTTGAGTCCATCCCTGGTAGAATGGCACCAGTGACTTTGCATATATCAAGCAGCTGAAAAACCAAAACAGACATTTCAAAAAAAAAAAAAAAAAAAAAGAAGTGTTCTTAGAATTATGGTGGAAAGCCTGTCCTTGAACCATAGGTTGATGGCACAGGCTGTACTTTCTATTATTGTTATAAGGCTAAATTGTTCTAATTTATTTAGGTATTTTATTTGGAAGATAGGTTTTCCCTGAGTGTGCAGTTTCATGTATATGCATAAATATCTATACATGTATATATACATTGTAGTTGGCTCATTTATGACTCAACAGCTGGACTGATGAGCAGCATATTTATACCCATACTTGAGTGTAATATAATTTTATTACCCGGTAATTATGGTACACGTATTTGTTTGCAAACAAATGTGTGCTAGGATGGGTATGTATTTTTGCTGTGTTTACATATTGTTCTGTAATGATCATTTGCACGTAAGTGTGAAATGCCTTTCCAAGTCAGTGCTCAGTGTGTAAATATCTTGTTTTTTTTTATTTTTGCAATAATGATTTGCCATTATAAGAGTTTTCAACCAGTAAAGGTGCATTCATTCTTCATGGATTTTCAGTCTTGCTAGTGGGACCTTAGTGGTTGAATGGTTATAAAATACCAGCTTACAGATAATGCCCTACAAGAACTGGCCACTTGGATATAAGTAGAAAAAATGTAAATTGATGTTTAATACAGCAAATACTCCACTTGTAATGTTGGCTTCATAACATTTTATACACAGACACCAGTCTTTGTTTACCGATTGTTGTTATCATTTTGTGTCTTCGATCTTTGTTTGCCATAGAATAATAAAAGATATTTTAAAGAAACTTATATAACAAAAAGTAAATTGCAATTACATGTACATTACAATGTACAGTTGTTCCATTTTAATTTGTTTTACATGTGCTTTAGACATTAATGTTCCTTGATGTAGGCCCTTACTGTTAGGCATTGGCTCAGTACCAGTATAATGGACTGAGTCGTCTGTTATCTTTTTTTAATCTGCAACATTGCAGGCAAGTGTACTAGCATCCTAAAGCTAACCATAAGTGTTTATTAGCACAATGCAGTTCAGATACACTTGCACACTCACACACTACATAAACTTGTGTTAAGATTAATCTTTAAGAATAGATGAAAAATTGTCTCCTCATAAATAGCTGAAAAATTGATGATGTGGTGTAAAACAACATTAAACCAACCAACTAGCTGGACATGTATGTGCTATCCCTTGCAGTAATATTTTAAACCCTTCATCTACAAATGAATAACTATTTCTTGAATATTTTAGAACATGTTTTTTTATTTATTATGTTTATATAAATTGTGATTATTATTTTAACAGTGCTAACATCACTGCCATGAATTCTGATACATATATATTTTATTTTGCTTTTTATGTAAATTTTTATTGTCTATATAAAATTGACTATATATATGTACATGTATATATATTTATTATATTCTCATATATCTGTAGTGTTATATTTTAATCCCAGGCTTCTATTTGGCCCTCGAATTTAAATGGACTTTCAACCAAATTTCAAGAGTCATTTATATAAATACAATTGAATCTTTCTGAAAGTTAACGGTCAAAATAATTTTCAAGATTCAGAATCATAGTCTGAAGGGTCTGATGGAAGCTCTGTAATAATATTGTGAGATATTAAAATTTTACATGTGACATGTATATTTAAATAAATGAATATATTAGAGATTTTTTTAAGTCTTAATAGTTTACTTATAACCTTAACTGTGCGAGTAGAGTGTAGAGTTGAGTAATGATGTTTTATGCCCCATTCTTTCTCGAGGCAGTTATTTCCGGGATGTGGAGGAAACCTAAGTGCATGGAGAAAACCACTACTTTTTAGCAAGTGAACGGGCAAACTTTTTGACACTAGAATCTGTCCCTAGTGAGATTCAAACCCAGGTGGTGAGAGGTGCGGTGATTCGTAAGTGTGCGCTTTAGACCACTTGGCCACCAAGGCCCCTCAGATATTTAAGACAGAGCCCAATGCAAGAACATTTTTTCAGTTTATTTTACAGTTCCAGACCTGACTGACTGTCTCAATATGAAATTAAAAACATCATTTTTCTCTAACCAACCAACCCATCAACATTGAAAGTGGAGTAGAGTAATGGTGATTAATGCCCAAGTCAAGACAAATTCACTAATATTTAAGTGGTCAGTTCCTGGAAGAAAGAGGCAACCAGCATTCCAAGAGAAAACAATTAAACTTCTGCAAGTGGACTGACAAACTTTTTCACACTACGATCTGCCCAAGAAAGATGAAAACCTAGGAAGTGAGAGGTGCTGTATTTCATAGCCACATGTTTTGGCCCACTCAGACACTGAGACACCACTAACATCAAACTTACCAGATCAAATGGTTTATATTATCACAACTTGGTAGCTGGGTTGTTAGTGTTTACAATTATAAGTGAAATATTGGATTTTAAACAACAGCTGGGTCAGACAGACTTAGAATATGTAGCAACTCTGCTACTACTAACACTGTACTTACAAGTTGTGAACAAATCTAACATCAAGCGTATTACAAATGCCTTATAAAATGTAATGCACATGACATTAAGAATCCTCCTACTTAATGTTATATTTGCAATGCAAATATTTAAATTTTTTTTACCTTCAATTAAAAACTGGTGGGATTCTTTAACATATACATGTATGTAAGTAATTCTTGCTGAGAAAAAGAACTGCCTTCAAGATTAAATCGATCATTTTCAGTTTGTCGTCCACTGTTCATACCCTTATTAATTCAATAGGTGTATTTTGCTTTTTATTAGCAATAGTTGTACACCGGTTAACAATTCCAGCAAATAAATGTAAAAACCACTTTTTCACATAAAAATAACAAACTGGCAAACCACTAAAGAACTAAGACTAGAAATACCATAAGTCCTGTTTTACATCTGATTATCCAGGATAAAACGTAACAATGGTGTGGTCTAAAATGCTCGCTCATGGACTAGTGTCTCTCAACATTTGCACAGGAACAAATCTAAAAAGATCTAAGAATAGGGAAGTTTGTCAGTTGACTTGCATCCAATCATCTAGATTGCTGCATAAAATACCATTCAACCTAAATGACCTTAGGTTTGAAGTCCACTGCATTGTTTATTGTTCACTGACACTTGGTATTAGGAGGACAGAGTAGTGACTGGAGAGTAGGGACTGGTATGCTTGTCTGTGGCATTGTGACTAAAAAAATGCCCTAAGTGTGTGCTTTACAAAAACACAAACTTGTTCTTAGTTTAATCCTCAGAGATTAAAAACCTTTCTTTCATTAAATAGCTGAATACTGGTGATGTGATGTTAAACAACATTACTTATCATCAAACAATTTTCTCTTCATGATAAGGCAAAATATCAAAACAGATGTAAGTGCCATCAACCAGTTAAATGATCTTGACATCATGGTCAGCCATCCTCCATCTTGTGTAATAAAGTACGTAGTTTGTTTAAAGATAAATCAAAAAGTAAAATGTAATTTATGCTCAGACTTACACCAACTTATTTTTAGATTAATCCTTTGAACAACCTTTCTCCCATCACAAAATCATCAGTAAAATTTATGTTCAGGTATCACTTGAAAGTTTAAAAAACAAATACCTTTCAAAAAACATTACCAAAAAGTTTCACATTCATGTAGATCAAAACAATGACTGGGAGTCTGGGACCACTGACTACCAGTATTTTGTTCTCAACTTCCAACACCGCAATTCCAGACAAGACAATAAGATATATTTTTTTTGGTAAAAAGTATTTATTTATATTTAATTTTATCATCTAATTACAACGAAACAATGACATGCTGGTTAAATATTTTGAGAACATTTCAATAATTTACTTCTGTACAAAAAAAAAAAAAAAAAATTTAAAAATGTTATTCTATTAAAATTACAGAAATTTTTCAATAATGCATAGAATAGTGATTAAAATCAGACTGTGAAGATCTCAACTTCCGAAATTTCACAGAAAATTATTTTGTGTGATTCATAGATATATGATGATATTTTTAATTCTATATGCAAAAACATTTTTTTCACATAGCTGATTGAAAAAAAAGACTTAGGGGTTGTTTGGGGTATAGATTTAATATAAGTCTCACCTCTGTTAGAAAATTCTACAAACCAGTAATGGTAACATTTGCTATACAGCTAAAAATGCTACAGAGACAGTTACCATCTCTTTGCTAAAACCAACTCAAAATGCTAGCAAATTATGTTGATCAAACACTTCATAGATATATAGTTAGAAAAAAAACTTTATAGGCAAATATATACATCCAGATTACTGGTTACTGGGATCAAAAGAGGATTTATTCTAAAATATTGAGTCTTATCATGTGACTCACAAATTTCAATTAAGACATGTGACTCACAAATTTCAAGTTCGAGAGAAATGATTAATATTTTTGTAAAATGATGTCTTGTTAAATTTTTCTTTTTCTTTCGACTTAAATTACAGCAGCATTTGTTTTCTGGCAAAAATATTTGATAGAGGAATTCCACTCATGTTTTTAGAAATACATGTACATCTATGGCAATATACCATAGAGGAATTCCACGAATTCCACTCATGTTTTTAGAAATACATGTACATCTATGGCAATATACCATAGAGGAATTCCACTCATGTATTTAGAAATACATGCACATCTATGGCAATATACCATAGAGGAATTCCACTATGTATTTAGAAATACATGTACATCTATGGTAATATTCTATAGAGGAAATTCACTTAAAATAAATATTATTTTAATGAAAAAAAGTTTATTTGAAATAACTGGCTAATAAAATAAATAATTAAGTACTATAAAAAAAAATTCAAGAGAAATGAAATCTTGTATCTACAGCAAATAAGTATAAAAAAAAATATTGCACATTTTTAAAATGGTACTTACTGTCAACTAAAGTACCCAAACATAGAGATTATTGATAAAATATCATGTTTTTCAAGACATTCCTGACAGAATTAAAGAATTCTTCAGTATGGGTTAAATATTACATCAAATACTTACTTACAAACAGACATCAAGTACAAAGTCTT
Organism: Tegillarca granosa; assembly: GCA_029721355.1. Lineage (NCBI taxonomy): Eukaryota > Metazoa > Mollusca > Bivalvia > Arcoida > Arcidae > Tegillarca > Tegillarca granosa. The sequence goes on along the minus strand of CM056604.1, from coordinate 27,011,026 downwards.
CCACAAGACATTAATTATACCTTACATATCATTCACAGACATTAAACATGCTTATTTTCCATGCTAATTTTATGTATCATTTCTTTGCATATAGACAAACTCTACATTATCGCATCATACCATAATTATAAACCCTAGTTGAACAGATGTGGAATAGAACATAATATCATTGGCCCTATATTAATTATATTTAACAGTCTTCATTGAAGATCACACATTGACTGGCGATGATATTCTAGGTGCTGGCGGACTATGCTGTAAATGGTTGCTTCGGGCATTCTTAGCTTCAAGTTCCCGTTGAAGTTCTTGGACTTTTCTCTGTAACTGAGCTTTTAAAATCAGAAGTTCTCTGTTTCTTAAATGTATTGGTTCCTGAAACATTTGAAGTAAAATGGTTTTACTTTTACATGACTGTGAAAAGAGAAATTTGTTTTGGCATTTAAATAAATATCAGATTTGTTTTTAATTTTTTATTTATTTATTATTATTATTTTTTTTTTTTATTATTTTATTTATTTATTTATTTTATTTATTTTTTTTTTTTTTTTGGTGCCGGGGATATCATAACAGTGTGTTCCCTTTTTCACCACTTTTTAAATTTTAGGTAACATTTTGTAGTGGGAGAGAATGGCACTGTTTTGACGTTTTGATAAGGTAGGGGATGAGAGATCAAAAGAAAAGTGACTTTAGTCTGATTCAAATTTTTAAGTGAAAAATTATATTTTTATGAACATTTTTATGTTACATTTATCAAACATAAAAATTTTAAATCTAAACACTAAACCAAAGAACAGTGATTTAAAACACGGAAATTATTAAAACACTAATAAAAAAAACATTATATAAAACAAATAAAAATATTTACAAACATGCAAATTATTCATCCATAAATTTGTTCATTAAAATTTAACCCCAAAATACGCAATTTTAAAAAGGCATATAATACATAGCACTTACAAAATCATTATTATTATTATTATTATCATTATTATTATTATTATTATCATTATTATTATTATTATTATTATTACAGTGGATTTACTATAATGATTTTTTATTTATAAGTTTTCTATAATAACTTTATTATTATTAGCAAAATAAAAAAATAACTTGATATTCATTTACTAACAAAATTAATAATAACAATATTATCATCACCATCATCATTATTATTATACATTTATTATTATTAACAATAATATTAAAATTGTAACAATTAAGTTTGATAATTTAACAAGAGGCCCAAAAGGGCCTGTATCGCTCACCTGGCACACCATTATTTTGTTCTTTGCTTTTTCTTTTTAAAATATATCCAATCAGTAAAATGTAAACAAACTCACTAGCAATATCCTTATTTTCTATTATTTCAAGCACTATTTTTCATAAATTTCCTTTCAATTGGCCATGTACTTTCAGAAGATTTAGGCTGAAAAAGACCTTATTTGCAAGTATTGTTACATAATTATTGCAAAAATGAAAAATTGTACAGAAAAACCCATAACATATGTTTTATCCCCAACATCTACTTTCTATGTTATAAATTTCAACAAAATCAGTACATAAATAAACCCATAATGGCCAATTTTCGATTTTTGCTATTTATAGTAACAGCAGCCATCTTGGATATCTGACAGACATGTTGGATAAAGTTTTGAATATATACCACCCAAGGACCTTCCACACTCAATATCCTTTCAACTGGCCATGTACTTTCAGAAAAGAAGATTTTCAAAAATTTCGGCTAAAAATAGACCTTATTTGCATAATACGTAATTACTGCACAAACGAAAAAACGTACGGAATAAAACCTTTATATATGTTTTATCCCCCTACATATATGTTCTATGTTTCAAATTTCAACAAAATCGGTCCATAAATAAACCCATAATGGCCATTTTTATATTTCTGCTATTTATAGTTAAAGCAGCCATCCTGGATTTCCGACAGACATGGTGGATATAATTTTGAATCTATACCACTCAAGGAACTTCCACACTTAATATCCTTTCAATTGGCCATGTACTTTTAGATAAGAAGATTTTCAAAGATTTTGGCTAAAAATAAACCTTATTTGCATATTACGTAATTATTGCACAAACGAAAAATTTTACAGAAAAACCCATTTAATATATTTTATACCCCGATGTCTTTTTTCTATGTTTTAAATTTCAGCAAAATCGGTACATAAATAAACCCATAATGGCCATTTTTCGATTTTTGTTATTTATAGTAACAGCAGCCATCTTGGATTTCCGACAGACATGTCACATACAATTTTGAATCTATACCACACAAGGACCTTCCACTCAATATCCTTTCAATTGGCCATGTACTTTCAGAGAAGAAGATTTTCAAAAATTTCGGCTAAAAATAAACCTTATTTGCATATTACGTAATTATTGCACAAACGAAAAATTGTACAGAAAAACCGATTTAATATATTTTATACCCCGATATCTTTTTTCTATGTTTTAAATTTCAGCAAAATCGATACATAAATAAACCCATAATGGCCATTTTTTTATTTTTGCTATCTTGGCAGCCATCTTGGATTTCTGACAGAAATGTCGGATACAATTTTGAATCTATACCACACAAGGACCTTCCACTCAATATCAAGATTTTCAAAGATTTCGGCTAAAAATAAACCTTATTTGCATATTATGTAATTATTGCACAAACGGAAAATTGTACAGAAAAACCTGTTATATATGTTTTATCCCCCGACATCTTTTGTCTATGTTTCAAATTTCAACAACATCGGTACATAAATAAACCCATAATGGCCATTTTTCAATTTTGCTATTTATAGTTACAGCAGCCATCTTGGATTTCCTACAGACATGTCGGATACAATTTTGAATCTATACCACACTCAATATCATTTCAATTGGCCATGTACTTTCAGAGAAGAAGATTTTCTAAGCTAAAAATAGACCTTATTTGCATATTACGTTATTATTGCAATAAACAAAAAATCGTACAGAGAACCATTACATATGTTTGATCCCCCGACATCTATATTCTATGTTTCAAATTTCAACAAAATCGGTACATAAATTAACCTGTAATGGCCATTTATAGGTTTTTGCTATTTATAGTAACGGCAGCCATCTTGGATTTCCGACAGACATGTTGGATAAAATTTTTAATCTATAGCAACTAAGGACCTTTCATACCAAATTTCATTTAAATTGGCCTATTGGTTTCAGAGTAGAAGATTAAAGTTTACGGACGCACAGACGCATGCTTTACCATTCCATTAGCTCACCCTGGCTTTGCCAGGTGAGCTAAAAAACCAAATAACAAATGCTAACTATATATAAATTACGAAAGAGACTATAGGCTCGGGTAATTCTTTTGTTTATTTAAGTCATGTGGGGAAATCTGCACTTCCAATTTTAAAAAGTGGGCAAATAGAAAATAAACCATTATAACACTTAAGGTTCCTCTTAAGTAATTCCATGTTATCATTCAACATTACTGTTTATGGCAACTGGATTTGCTTATACTTTTATTTCAAGTTGAGCAAAAATATGCACATGATTATTGCTACAATAAGAATATTAACTCAAGAATAATCATTTTCTGTTTTATGTTCTAGGATTGACTTGCATAAGACTTGAATTCCAGTCTCTCAGCATGCAAAAGGAGAGCGCTTCAGTCTCTCAGCATACAAAAGGAGAGCGCTTCAGTCTCTCAGCATACAAAAGGAGTGTGCTTCAGTCTCTCAGCATACAAAAGGAGAGCGCTTCAGTCTCTCAGCATACAAAAGGAGAGCGCTTCAGTCTCTCTGCATACAAAAGGAGAGCGCTTCAGTCTCTCAGCATACAAAAGGAGAGCGCTTCAGTCTCTCAGCATACAAAAGGAGAGCGCTTCAGTCTCTCAGCATACAAAAGGAGACAGCTTCAGTCTCTCAGCATACAAAAGGAGAGTGCTTCAGTCTCTCAGCATACAAAAGGAGAGCGCTTCAGTCTCTCAGCATACAAAAGGAGAGTGCTTCAGTCTCTCAGCATACAAAAGGAGAGTGCTTCAGTCTCTCAGCATACAAAAGGAGAGCGCTTCAGTCTCTCAGCATACAAAAGGAGAGCGCTTCAGTCTCTCAGCATACAAAAGGAGCGCTTCAGTCTCTCAGCATACAAAAGGAGACAGCTTCAGTCTCTCAGCATACAAAAGGAGAGTGCTTCAGTCTCTCAGCATACAAAAGGAGAGTGCTTCAGTCTCTCAGCATACAAAAGGAGAGCGCTTCAGTCTCTCAGCATACAAAAGGAGAGCGCTTCAGTCTCTCAGCATACAAAAGGAGCGCTTCAGTCTCTCAGCATACAAAAGGAGAGCGCTTCAGTCTCTCAGCATACAAAAGGAGAGCGCTTCAGTCTCTCAGCATACAAAAGGAGCGCTTCAGTCTCTCAGCATACAAAAGGAGAGCGCTTCAGTCTCTCAGCATACAAAAGGAGAGCGCTTCAGTCTCTCAGCATACAAAAGGAGTGCGCTTCAGTCTCTCAGCATACAAAAGGAGAGCGCTTCAGTCTCTCAGCATACAAAAGGAGAGTGCTTCAGTCTCTCAGCATACAAAAGGAGAGCGCTTCAGTCTCTCAGCATACAAAAGGAGAGCGCTTCAGTCTCTCAGCATACAAAAGGAGAGCGCTTCAGTCTCTCAGCATACAAAAGGAGACAGCTTCAGTCTCTCAGCATACAAAAGGAGAGTGCTTCAGTCTCTCAGCATACAAAAGGAGAGCGCTTCAGTCTCTCAGCATACAAAAGGAGAGTGCTTCAGTCTCTCAGCATACAAAAGGAGAGCGCTTCAGTCTCTCAGCATACAAAAGGAGAGCGCTTCAGTCTCTCAGCATACAAAAGGAGCGCTTCAGTCTCTCAGCATACAAAAGGAGAGTGCTTCAGTCTCTCAGCATACAAAAGGAGAGCGCTTCAGTCTCTCAGCATACAAAAGGAGCGCTTCAGTCTCTCAGCATACAAAAGGAGAGCGCTTCAGTCTCTCAGCATACAAAAGGAGCGCTTCAGTCTATCAGCATACAAAAGGAGAGCGCTTCAGTCTCTCAGCATACAAAAGGAGAGCGCTTCAGTCTCTCAGCATACAAAAGGAGAGTGCTTCAGTCTCTCAGCATACAAAAGGAGAGTGCTTCAGTCTCTCAGCATACAAAAGGAGAGCGCTTCAGTCTCTCAGCATACAAAAGGAGAGTGCTTCAGTCCCTCAGCATACAAAAGGAGAGTGCTTCAGTCTCTCAGCATACAAAAGGAGAGCGCTTCAGTCTCTCAGCATACAAAAGGAGAGCGCTTCAGTCTCTCAGCATACAAAAGGAGCGCTTCAGTCTCTCAGCATACAAAAGGAGAGCGCTTCAGTCTCTCAGCATACAAAAGGAGAGCGCTTCAGTCTCTCAGCATACAAAAGGAGCGCTTCAGTCTCTCAGCATACAAAAGGAGAGCGCTTCAGTCTCTCAGCATACAAAAGGAGAGCACTTCAGTCTCTCAGCATACAAAAGGAGCGCTTCAGTCTATCAGCATACAAAAGGAGAGCGCTTCAGTCTCTCAGCATACAAAAGGAGAGCGCTTCAGTCTCTCAGCATACAAAAGGAGAGTGCTTCAGTCTCTCAGCATACAAAAGGAGAGTGCTTCAGTCTCTCAGCATACAAAAGGAGAGCGCTTCAGTCCCTCAGCATACAAAAGGAGAGCGCTTCAGTCTCTCAGCATACAAAAGGAGAGCGCTTCAGTCTCTCAGCATACAAAAGGAGAGCGCTTCAGTCTCTCAGCATACAAAAGGATAATGCTTCAGTTTCTCCGTATACAAAGGAGAGCGCTTCAGTCGCTCCGCATACAAAAAAAGAGCGCTTCCAACTGAATATTTTACACTAACCTGAGGTCTCATACGTGGATTCCATCTACAGTAATACCCCGTCCACAACTCAATCCTTCTCATACTAGCCACAGGAAATAGAACATGTTGATGTAAATATGCAGCATACAATGGATTTTTGAATTCCTCTAACTGACAGTTGATAAATGACCAAAGTGACACAGTGTTCTGTTTTAATCCCTGAAATTATCAGAAAATATTCAGAAATGAAAACAAAATAGTACTGTTACCATTTTAATATTTTAATATGTAAATCAGAAAATATTTTTGTAAATATTGGCTGGATGAAAAAAAATCAATTACATTTAAAAGAATTCAAGTGAAACTTGTGTCTGAATTAATTCTTCAAGTAAACATGACACAAAAATGGTATAAAAGCAAGAGTTTCAACTCAAGTGGTACTACAATGACTAAATCTGCTTCCATAAACAAAAGGGAGGTAACTCTGTTTCATCTGATGTAATAATGTTAATTAACACAGAGAAGCCTTAAATACATGAATAGGCACTAACATTATGTTGTTTTTTGTACATAAGTAAACTTTAGCGCGTTTTATTTCTTACAAAGTGTCTAATACATTGTACTATCGTAGACTCACTTAAAACTCTGTGGACAGATTTGAATGATGGCAGGCAGTTAGTAGCATCATAATTAAAAAAATTCATAAAAATCTCATAAAGAGCAAAGATATAGTCTGATACCATAGTAAACAATCGTGACATAGAGTTACTCAATAATACATGAACTGGGATAATGTATACATGTAATTTATTACTAAAACTTTGTCATTAAGTGCAAACAAATATAATCATTTGATATTTCTAAACCTCAGTAACCATCAGCAAATGGAATGGTGATGTGAATAATTCATTTTTATTTTTTAAAAATATCATCTAATGCAGACAAATATCATTTGTTTTATATTTCTAAACAAATTATATTTCTATATTTGGCGTCATTTATACCAGCCATTAATCAATGACATCACCAGTGTAGTAATACTTTGAAGTCAATTTATGATAATTTATTAACTTAATATAGTCAGTAGTGTAATGGGTCTAGAGGAATTCCAAAATGAGTTTGTGTGAAATTTCCTACTAACATAGTTCAATCCTATACACAACTATAATTATGAAAGGGTAACCTGCAAAATACATTGATAAAGAACCAGTATAAAGTCACAATGTACCAAATAGAACATAACATTAATGAATGAGTGGAGTGGAGTGGAGTAATGTTGTTTAATGCCCCAGTCAAGAGTTTTTCACTTATTTCGATGTGGTCAGTTCTGGGATGGTGGAGGAAACCGGAGTGGCCTGAAAAAACCACCGACCTTCGGCAAGCGAACTGACAAACTTTCTCACACTAGGATCTGTCCTGAGTGGGATTCGAACCCAGGCAGTGAGAGGCGCTGTGATCCATAAGTGTGCGCTTTAGACCACTCAACCGCCGAGGCCCCACATTAATGAATAAATAAACCTCTATAATCAAAGGGCAGAAAACTCAGGGACCATGTAGTACTTTCTACACAATGATATGTAAATTCACTTACCTCTTTAACTCTTGCTTGTTCACAATTAAACAAAAATGTACCAAACAGGCAGCTATATAGGTGATCAAGAATTGTGATCAGAAAATGTTCATTGAATTCAAAGGCATTGGGAAACTGAAAATAAATGATGCATAAAAAACAAGATAAATACTGTTTATCTAATTAAACAAACTGAAATCACCATAGCAATGGATATTTTTACTCAATCAAATGTAAGATTGTCTTTTTTATGTAATTCTGACTATTTCCAGGCCTACAATTTTTGCCTAATTTTACTTTATTTTCTTAAATAAGATAAATTTTTAGTTTATCATAATTCATGTTATGATATATATATAATGTTTTAAATCAGCAATTTTAAAGAGAAAACCACTGATTAAACAGGTTATGATTTTGTGTGTAATCATGACCAGGCACACATGAATCTAATTCTTACTTATAACAATATAATCATATTTTCTTTAAGACTTTTTACTTAAATGCTTAAAACTTATACATCTGTTATACATTTATTTATTTATTTATTTATTTATTTATTTATTTATTTATTTATTTATTTATTTATTTATTTATTTATTTATTTATTTATTTATTTATTTATTTATTTATTTATTTATTTATTTATTTATTTATTTATTTATTTATTTATTTATTTTTGCAAGCATGTTGTTTTACACCCCAGTGGAGCCTATTTCACTCATATGGAGGAAATCAGCTTGTGATAATGGAAAGGAACCCAAGTGCTCAGAGAAGAACCATCAATGAGTTAAGAGACATACTTTCTCATACTAGTGTGTGTGTATTTCTGTAGTGGAATTTATATCTACAGTCAAACCCGGTTAATTGCATAGCCTCTGTGATTCAAAACTATATGCGATTAACCGATATTTGCGATGAAGCAGGTTTTAATATTTTACACATATCGACTAAGTTCCTGCATAAATGGTGCCGATTAAATGATCATACATGTAAGAAAAGTAGTTTCATATTTTTGTGTGAAAAAAAAAAGAAAAATCAGATAATTTTCCATCCTACAACTAGAGAACGATTTTGTACAAGTTCAATTCTATTTCTTGTAATTATTAGCCTCACTTTTTCAATCTTTATAATGAGATATAACTTATACAATCAAACTTCAAACAAATGTTGATGCCACATCCACAATAACAGAAAGATTTCATCACTGCTCTCTTAATACTTTTATACTCAAAATTTACATGATTTGCAGATATCAGAAATATCTAAATATCACATGGATTGAAATTTGAAAAATATACTGGTACTTTGTGTGGTTTTACACATTAGAAGATAAATTACAGGTGTGATATAAAATAGCAATTAATCAACAAAATTAACCCTATAAAGGTAAACTTCAACATTACAAAGTACACTCCCGTGCTCATCTTTGTGAAGTTTCTGTCAGTGATCAAAATGGTTGATTTGAAATTTGGATAATTCAAAAAAAAATTTTTCTGATCCCTTCAATTTTGAATTAACGAGAGTTGATTGTACATGGATCAGCCAAACAATTAACCGTATATAGGTAAACTTCAACATTACAAAGTACACTCCCTTGTTTATCGTTCTGAAGTTTCCATCAGCCATCAAAAAAGTTGATCAAAATTTGGATAATTCGAAATTTTTCATCTTATCCATTCAAATTTGAATTAAAAAGAGTTGACTACATGGATCAGCCAACCAATTAACCCTTTACAGTAAACTTCAACATTACAAAGTACATGATAATCAAAATATCAAATCTGAAAAGATGTTACAGAAAATGTGAAAACTGATGTAAAGTTATCCACAATGTTTAAAAAATGCTGAGTTATCTACTATACTATATCTTACCTGTCTGGTGAGCTGCCATACACAATCTATAAACTGGAGGAAGACTGGAGATCTATCAGCATCTGAATGTTTATCTTCACCATGGCCAATTCTCTGTAACAAAAATGAATATATACATGTACATGTAAATTAAAACCTGTATATAAAGACCGGTGATCTTTATACATGTATAAAGTTTTTAATTGAATTTTAGAGCAATCCATAAATCATTGGTCTTAATAGAAGGTTGTCTTTTCTTAGAGAAGGTCACTAATAAATTCAAATTTGTCCCTGGTTTACATGAAGTTAACTGACCTGTATTAGTTCTTGTGCGTCATGTTTTTAATTTAAATCAAATTATATTAAGAGTGACAACACAGATACCTAATTGATACTTATTTCTTGGTACCTAGAGGCTAATAATACATAATAATGTGAAATAAACATAGTTTTTAATAGGAAAACATTACCCCATGCCTACCAAGAATGTCATCTGTGTATTTTATGTAACTTAGAATGTATTACACACAGATCCCACCTGTATTTAAATACTAGTATGTCAAAGGGAGATAATTCAGGACTCTAGATTTTGACCTGGAATAACGCGAGAGTTTGAGTTAATGAATTTAAAAACCATTAAAAAGAACCTTGAAACCTATTGAGTATTCCATGATATTGGAGAAAATGATGTTCCTGTGAGTGAAATTCATGTATTTGAATTATCATTAAGATAAAAATCTTTGACAGATACCACATGCACTACATAAGAATGTTCATATGGGGAATAAATGATTTACATTTTAGTACTTATTGGAAAGAGCCTTGAATTATTTGAGTCAAAAGTCCATTTCTTTATTCCACTTTTAAAAATAATAGAATACAGGTCTTTTTGTACTCTTGAGCTTAAAATTCATCATTTTGAAGATTTTAATATTGTTACAACGTAGTGACACTTTGACTAAGTTTAAATTTAGGAAATCAATGAGCAATCTTAAAATTAAAGGAATAAGGTAACTAATTAAGGTAGATTCATAAGGAAATACATTAAAAAAAACCTGGATTTGCAAATCATTAGAACATGTACTGTAGCATTCAACTGAAGATGTGACAGTGTAATAGAAAGACTTTTTAACAAGGATTAACTATACAAGTTCTACTTGGCTCTAAATATAGGTTGAAAAAGAAGTCATCAGACTCAGTAATATAAGTCCTACCATGTTTGTTATAACATGGAGTGGAGTAATGGTGTTTTACGCCCCAGACTAGATTCTTTCACTTTATCAAAGAGGCCAGTTCTGGTATTGCAGAGGAAACTGGAGTCCCTAGAGAAATCAAGCAACCTTTGGCAAATGAACTAAATAACTTGTCATACTGGGATCTGCTGAGCAGGATATAAATCTAATTGGTATGAGACACTGTGGTCTTTCAGTGTGCACTTTAGGCAACTTGATCATTTTGGCCCCTAGTTATGTGGAAAGAAACTGCTAGAGGCAGTAATATCAGCATATTGTGTAGTTCTAGTCAATAAAATATTTTCCAAAACATCTCTTCTTTAACTTTAGAAGTAATTCAAACAATATCCATGTGTGTGTGTGTGTGTGTGTGTGTGTGTGTGTGTGTGTGTGTGTGTGTACTTACAGAGGCAAACTTATGTCCAAAACTGAGCCATTCTTTCTCAATAAGTACTTCAAATCCTTTAATTGTTCTGAAGTATGGATCTAACATCATCATGGATAAACAGGTCAACTACAAAAAAAATAATAAACAACACATTATTATAAGTCTCAGCTTGAACCACTGACCCCCAGACTGGGGTCAATAAGGACATTTGGAACTAAAAAATATATGCTTTATTTCCACTAATTGTGAGTGATACAAAAAGACAATTTAGACTGTGATTGGAGCTTTATTATCAATCCCTACTTGGTTAATGACCTTAAAAATGCTTTAAATCAAAATGATGCAGTGTAACCTTAAATACACTGAAATTTATAGGATACATTGTATATTTATAACTGTCAATCATTACCATTAAAATCAATGTATCAAAGTCTCAATTTCATGTCAATCATTGTCTATTTTAAACACAATGTATCATTTTGTTTAACCAATCAAACAGGAGATGGATTTTTTCCTATGAATTTTGAAATACATGTACCTCTCCAAAACAAAACAAAATTATAATAAAATCTTTTCCTTAAAAAATATTAAATAACAAGCATGTATCTATGTCATGTTTCCAGATATCCATATAATATGCCATTCTTGTGTCAATTTGGTTTATTTCAGTTTTGACATTGATGACAAACATAATGGATTTATTTACAATAAAACTTTTATTTATGTGGAAATATGGAAATATTCCATAAATGGAAAAATATTCATTGACATTTCTGATGTTTGGGATTGAATGCAAGATATTTACCAGTTCATGTCACAACTGGAAAAATGGCACAAAAAAGATTTTGAATTTTTCTCTTAATGTAAATGGTAAAGTAACAAGAAAGGTCTGTCACAAGAGTTACTGTCATTACAGTCCTGATGACAAGATACATTAACCCCCTCCTCTCTCTCTCTCTCTCTCTCTCTCTCTCATGGTAGTTTGATGACTGTTATAGTTGGCTTTGTAACTATTGAAAATTCAAGGTTTAATCCAAAGTCAAGATACAAAACTTAAAATGAGTGGTCAAACATACCATACTTAGAAGTAAAATTCATTTCTCTTAATGCACATTAATATATTTGTACAGTATTTTATTTTGCCAAACTTTAAAACTTTAAAAGGTACGAAATAGAATACGAGTAAAATTGTCTTGCCATTACATCTAGAATTTCAGCAGAACATTAAATTTAAAAGAGGAATAATTGTATGGTTAGAAATTCCTTCAGTGATAATGGAAGTTCTTGTACCCCTAAGCTCCTTGCCTTTACTAGGAACCTACCAGGTACCACAATAAAACAAATTAACACTTAACAAGAATAAAGAGAAGACATAATACAACAGCCAATATAAAGCCTCCATATCACAAATGTATACATTGTATATTTTAGCATGTCAATCATTATCAATTAAAACAATTTATCAAAATGTCAGTTTCACATGTCAATCATTGGCCTTTTTAACTACAATGTAACATTTTATTCAGCCAATCACATTCAATGGAACTTACAGGCGATTGCTTTTTTCTATTAATTTTCAAATACACATATTATTATTTTGTGAATCTTTGGATTATTACACAAAAAGCCTTCAATAACAAGCTTGTAATTTTTGTCATGTTTCAAGATGTCAAGACAATATGTTATTCTCTTTCTGAATTAGTTTAATTCAGCTTTGCTTTTGATAAAGAACGCAAAGTAGACAAGTCACAACAGCCAATAGATGGCCTCCAAATCATAAAAGTATACATTGTTTATACCCGTCTGTCAATCATTATAATTTTAAAAACAATGTAACAGCTTTATGTGTCAATCAATGTCCATTTTAACCACAATGTATTGCATGATTCAACCAATCACATTTAACCCACATCAGTAGAAGCAAATCCTTATCAGTAAAAACAATCTTTTTAAAGAGAGTTTTATTCAAACTTTTCTGTAGTAATTTAAAAACCAGTATATATATAATTTTATCCCAGGCACCACCACACAGTACCAAAACTTACTTTAATATAGTACAAAAATCGATACAAACCTGGGCACTTCTATCCCAGCCATCACTACAGTGGACCAATACTGATGTTTTGTTGCTTTCAACTTTATCTGCAACTCTCAGAGCACCTGCTATGATTTGCTGAAAAATGAAAATAAAAATAAAGTTATTTTATGGTTGAATGGATATTTCTACTATCTAGTAATAAAAAAATTCTATAGATGCAACTGTCAATCAAACTCATTTTGAAAACAATGTAATCACCACCCAATCAGTGCATTCAAAAAAGCATACATTTCAAAATTTTAGCATGTCAATCATTTTTCTTTCAATAAAATGTATCAAATCCTCTTGTCAATCAATGTCAGATTCAACTACAATGTATACTTCCTTCAACCAATCCAAACTGACTAAAAGCTGACAATTAAGAGGTACTATTTTCAAAGCTTCTGATTTTTCTCACCAATTCCTTTTCAAAGTATTATTTTGCATCTTTCAGCTTGTAAAATAATTGGGATGAGGAGCACTTTAACAGCACTATAACACATAACAATCTCAATCAATTATTCATTAATTTATTCATACTTACAGTTATTATCAGTGGTAAGGTACTATTTTTTCATCTTGATTCATTTGATGTGTGTATTTATTTATTTATTTATTTATTTATTTATTTATTTATTTATTTATTTATTTATAAATATTTATTGTGTGTGTGTGTGTTTATTTTTGGATGTATTGGCTATTGCTGTGAAAATAATTTTCAGCTTCAAATTGCTTTCTTCTTTTTCAAATTAGTTTTTAAAAAGTATTGATGGAGTTCAAACTAAAAATCTTAGAGTAGTTACATTGAAATCTTTCAGCTTCAATTTCAGAGTTTGTTAAAAAATAAGCACAATTTTGTGGGATGGTGATTAAATTATAAATAACAATGGACAACCAAAATGATGGAGCAATTCATGTATAATTTGGGCTGTTCATTGTTTGAATATCTACATGTCCTAGCTTAAGGTTTTCTGTCAGTTTCCTTACTGAAAATCCACTATCCAAAACAACAAACTACTTTGATATAAAAGACAGAATCTTCACAAAGTATCGATTGTGATGCCATACATCTGTTACTTAGAGAAGAGTTCCTAATATATATATATATATATATATATATACATGTATGTATGTATATGTTGTTAGTGAGGAAAATTTCACACTTAAATATTTGTTGTGAGTAGGTCTATGAAAACCATACAAATTGATTATTCAGTAATGATAAAAATGTATTGCATTTCCAAAATTTTTTCATAAAGTAATGTTTTTATTTCCACAACATTTTTCTTTTATTTCTGCAATCATTATTTTTTTACCTTACAGGTAAGTATTACATGTTTTAGGTTAATTCTTTTCTCAAGGTGATCATTTACTCACTTCTTGAAAATATTCTATATATATTGTGTGAATATTTACTTTAATCACTGTCAGTATTCCTAGCATATGTTAAACATAAAACTTACGTTTCTGGAGACTAAAGGGGGAAATCATGTTTGATATTTAACGGATAAAAATATAGAAAATCTCATATGTCAAAAAAAGTGATGTTGTCTACAGATGTAACTCTATCAAAATCCCACTTCCATCTCTCCATGGTGAGCAAGGGGCAACAGATTAAAATATGGCTAACGGAAGGGATTATTTCATGTAAAATGAAGGATTAACAACATGTAAAATTGAGGAAATGAAAAATAATAAAAATGCAGAAAATTTTTTTTCTTCCGAAAAGTTGTATCAAATTGCCGAAATGAAATGCATAAAAAAAAAAGAATTGCCTCTTACCTTGATGTGATCAAGCCAATGTGTAGACTCAATATTTGACAACCAGCGAGAATCATCAATTGATGGAAAAACAACATCCCTCAGTTTTCTCAAACTGAAAAAAATCAACAAATTCATAACAATGATATCATCTTGCCCAAGATTCTAGTTAAAGTAAACAAGTAAGTGCTTACTAAAGGATTGCCAAAATGACATGCCACAAATTTATGATTTGTTTCTCCAAGAAAATTCTGATTTATTTAATATTTAAAATAAGTTTTTTAGTCAGGTAATAACTAAAATGATCAACAAATAAATCTACCTGTGTCTTATGTCAAATGATGCAGAGTTGTAGCCATGCTACAAAACAAGAGGCCCAAAAGGGCCTGTAATGCTCAACTGGCACTTTATTTGCATGTGAATTTCAGACAGCCATGCAGCTAACTATTGCCAGTTGAGCTAAAATGTTTCAGAAAAAAATGATATGTATGTGAAATGGTTATACATCTACTGTCTATATACCAAATTTGAACCAAATTGTATGATATATAAATGTGTATCGGTCATTCATTACTTTTTGCTATTTATAGGAACAGTGGCCATTTTGGATGCCACAGTTTTTGCAAACTTTAAACTGCATCACCTAGGGGACCTTGCACAACAAATTAGGTTCAAATAGGTCCAGTAGTTTCTGAGGAGAAGATTTTCAAAGAATTGGCTAAATATAGCACCTTATTTGAATATTCCACTAATAGCCACCCAATAAAAATTGTTTATGAATAACCTGTTAAATATGTTAAATGGCTATGCATCTACTTTCTATATACCAAATTTGAACTAAATCGGTTGATAAATAAACGTGTATCAGCCATTTATCACTTTTTGCTATTTATAGTAATGGCGGCCATCTTGGATGCCACAGGAAGTTGATTTTTGCAAACTTTAATCTGCATCACCTAGGAACCTTACACACCAAATTAGGTTCAAATAGGTCCAGTAGTTTCTGAGGAGAAGATTTTCAAAGAATTGGCTAAATATAGCACCTTATTTGAATATTCTGCCAATAGCGACCCAATAAAAATTGTTTCTGAAAAACCCGTTATATATCTTAAATGGCTATGCATCTACTTTCTATACACCAAATTTGAACTAAATCGGTTGATAAATAAATGTGTTTCAGCCATTTATCACTTTTTGCTATTTATAGTAATGGCCGCCATCTTGGAAGTTGATTTGTGCAAACTTTAATCTGCATCATCTAGGGACCTTTCACACCAAATTTGGTTAAAATTGGTCTGGTAGTTTCAGAGGAGAGGACTAAAGTTTACACATGGATGGACGGACGAACACACGCATGCACGCATGCTTCGCCATGCCATACGCTCAGCTGGCTATTGCCAGTTGAGCTTACAAATCACTTGGGTTTTGAAACTTTGATTATTTCATTAAGAAGATACATGACTTGCAAAATACTTCTCTAAATGTAAAATGGCTTGTAACAGCCATTGAAGTAAATTTCTGTAGGTCAAAATTCAGTTAAGTGGTTAATTAATTAGGCAGTGTGATACATGTTCTCTGATGATATTTACAAGGTGATTGAAAAAAAAGACATTTAAACAAAAAAAAATATGCAAATTGGAAAATCTTTGAATCCTGACTTGTCAATCAATGTACCCTGTGTGATGTGTTGCATCAATTCAGTTGCTTTACCACCAATCAAATGAATTCTTTATACAATGAATACATTTCCTGTCAATCAAACTTTTTTTTTTTTATATTGTATCAAGGTTTGAACAACCAATCAATGAACCTTAATGTAATTATACATTGGGAATGTTGATCACTCTTATTTTGAATACAATGTATCAACTCTTCATCAAACCAGCAGGGTTTGGGCAAGCACACACAAACACAAGCAGGCATGCTTCACCAGTAGCTTATAGCCAGTTGAGCTTAAAATAAGTTACACAACTCATTTCTTTTTTTTACACTCTAAATAAGTATAAATTTAGTACATGTATAAATTTGAATAATATTATTGAATAAATGGGATTGAAAATTCTCAACCTGGGACACAGTTTTCTCTAACAAATCATAGTTAATGATCAGATTTCTCTCTATTGCATCATAATCATACACACTTATTAAAGTGATTATGTCATAATTGTTTCACACAAGAAAGTTAACAAAATTTGAATATGTAATTTGAGAAGAAAGAAATGAGGGCAGAAAAATGGAACATTTAATTCAAGTTTGTTTACAAATCATGTTATTATGTTGCAAATGAGTGGAGTGAAAAAAAGAATCCTAGATTAATGACAGTGTAAGATAGATATTTCAAACTCAGGTGAATATTTTCAATGTTCAGAGGGGCCTTGGTGGCCAAGTGGTCTAATGCACACACTTATGGATCACAGCCCTATCTCACCACCTAGGTTTAAATCCCACTTGGTCAGATCCTAGTGTAACATAGTTTGTCAATTTACTAACCAGTGCTCCAAGCAGGTTTTGAAAACTGGTAGCCACATGGCTTATGATTCAAAAATTTAAGTAGCCATTTCAAAATTTTTGTCGCCAGGTAAAATTCTTGGTGGCCAAACCTTATAAATATTGTTTCTAATTTGTAAACAAATTAAAGAAAATTAAACAAATAAGTTGTTATTTTCTTTATTTTACATTACAGCAAATACGTTCAACAGATATGGCCAAGCCATTCACGTTTGAAACTTCTATTTTCACTCAATTTCTGCTTCTTTTCTTCAGCCGGCGGTTCATCTTTAGGCTGATTGCCAGAAAAATCCAAATCAAAAAGTGATTTCTGTCGTTTGGCTGCCATTGTGCAAAATTAGATCACGGTCAGTTACGCGCTTTAAACTATAAAGACACTTGCTTTGTTTTAAGCGCTTTTAAGATATTATTGAGGACGAGACTATTTGTCAGGTTGGGTGATGGGTCATGAACAAAATTTCCCGATTTCCCGATTTTTTAGTGGCCAAACTCAAAAAAATTATTTGACGTAATGGCGACCGTCTGACAATTTTCGGTCGCAAAATCAGATTTTTGGTCGCAAATTTCGAGTATTTACTAGGTAACTTGGAGGGCTGCTAACTGAAGTTTGGTGGTTTTTTCTAGGCAATCCAGTTTCCTCAACCATTCCAGAACTCACTGCTTCAATATAAGTTAAAGAATCTTGACTGGGGCATAAAATAATATTAATCAATGTTCAGAACTCAATGAAACTAGTTCTAAATAGGACAATTTTAATACTCGTCTGAAATATCCATATCTCATGATGTCAATGACATAGGATTCTATCAATTTATTTTTTAAAAAAAATAAACTTTACAAAATAGATTTAAAACAAAGAAAGATTTTGCCAGTAACAAGTCCAATTAAAAAAAATCTTTGTTTGAAGTACTTGTCTGTCAATCAACATTGTATTTTATACAATGTTTCAATTTTGGTTAAGATAGCCAATCATATACAAGAATTTATCTGTCAATCATTTTTGTATTTTATACAATGTTTCAATTTCTGTCTAGATAACCAATCACATACAAGTATTTATCTGTCAGTCATCTTTGTATTTCATACAATATTTGTCTAGATAGCCAATCAAACACAAGGATTAATTCATCTGTTGTCTACAATGTCTTTACTGTCTTTAGATAACATTTTGCTAAGATGCACTTGGAAGAAATACATTGGTTGGCATACAAGTTATGTTGTGTGTTACAAATTAATGAATTCTGTATATAAACAAAAACAAACAAAAAAAAAACATTACCTGTCTTTCATCACATGTATATTGTGGATATCTAGAAACACTACTTCTGCATTCTGATAGGATTCCTCACTTTCATATCCTCCCCCTTTTGCCTAAAAAAAATAATAATAATAAATTACATTATAGAATTTGAAAGTTGATAAACAATCTGCCAATGTGTGTGCAATCATTCTATGGACACCCCTAACCTCCCTATGACAGACAAGAAAATTAAAGGGTTTTTCCTTTGGTTGAGTGTTAAAGTGACACAGTGGTTAGCACTTTCATTAATTATCAACATGATGAATTTGGCCCAGGTTTTATTCCTTTCATCATATGTGAGGAGGTTTTAGGTCATCAGCTTGAGCACATGTGCTTTTTACTGACTGCTTCTGTATTTATACCTAATCTAATGATTATTAAAATTGTATAACTGATTCAAAAATATTGTTAAAAAGTGTGAGATGGGAGCTACGAGTTTAACATGACCTGTCCTTAAAAGGATAGTTTTCTTTTTTGTGTCTTATTAATAAAAATAAACCACTTTAAAGTAAACCAAAACTAATACCCTTTTACATCTCCAGTTTTATTGTTAGATAATGGGTTTCAAAAGTAAGGGCGACTTCAACTTCGCTTTTTCGGAGATATAGGGCGAAGTTTTTTTAAACAGGGCGAAGTTATCGCCCAACTTCACCCTTATTTTGAGCCCTGCCCTTTATCTTCATACTTTTTTGTTTGTTAGATATTAATCTTGTTATAAACATTACATCTTTTTTACCACCAATGAAACTCTTACATAGGGTGATATGACAAAGTAGTACTACATGCTGTTTATAAAGACATATACAGTACAAACAGAAATAAAACTTTAAACAAGGTTAAATTAAAACACTTCGGGTAATTTTTTTCTAGCTTATATCTAACAAATTATCATTCAAGAAACATGTCAAGTTATTAATCTTGTGACTTATTAACAGAGCAATACCTCTGCTTACTGATCCACTTAAGTTAATTAGACCAGTATATTAATATGATATGTTGTTAGTTTACGATTACCTTGTTAGCGAGGGCATTCACACTTGGTCTAGCATCCATTATATACAACTTGTGTGACTGTGCATTGGCATCCATGATTAACTGAATGTACCGCTCATCATCTTTGTTACGTTTATGAGCCACACCCACCAATGGCTGACCAGATCTGGTAATTGTTGCTTGACTTTCTGGGTGAATCCAAGATAAAACCTAAAATAAACAACAACGCTGATGATGTCTGAGTATCCTGCCAAAACACAGGGACAAGATCAATTTCTTATAAACTGTTATTCTGATACATAAAGATCCTTTTTTGACATAATGATTTACATTAAACTCCTCAGAATTTCTTCAGTGCATACAGGTTTAAATTAACATGGGGAAGAGTGATTTAAGTGTTGGCCTTCAGATAACAGAAGTGAGCAGTTTGTTCACAGTCAAACCTATGTGGGAATGGGTTTTTACTTGTTGTGGTTTGTAATGTCAACTTCTAAATCACAAGCCCATATCTTTAATTTAAAATAAGTTTGTCTGTTTGTTCATTAAAGGTTGGTGGTACTCAGGTTTACCCTACTGTTTCATAATTGCCCACCTTGATACAAATGGTTTATAGTCTTGATTTGGGAATAGAATATAATTCCACTCTACCAGCTTCTATCTGGACTTAAAGAAAACTGCAACAAAATGTGGGTGTAGAACAACCAAAGAATATTGCTACAGTAAAAAATTCTTACTGGTAATCTCCCCTTAGTTCTGAAAGATGCCACTTGTTTGATTTCTTCTTCAGTAGCTGCAGTAGGTACAACAAGCTGAAATAAATTTATGGTAAATTTCTGAGTTACAAATCCAAGAATTTTGAAGTAAAATATAAAAAACTTTCCAAAAAAGCACTTTCTTGTAACATGCAAAAGTAGAAATATGTTACAATAAATTTTAATTAGGAAAACACTATCTAATTACAACATGGTCTAAGGTCAACCTGAAGAGGCAAACATTATTATCTAATTACAACACTGGTCCAAGGTCAACCTGAAGAGTCCAACATTATCATCTAATACAACACTGGTCCAAGGTCAACCTGGAGAGTCCAACATTATCATCTAATTACAACACTGGTCAAAGGTCAACCTGAAGAGGCAAACATTATCATCTAATAACAACACTGGTCCAAGGTCAACCTGAAGATTCCAACATTATCATCTAATTACAACACTGGTCTAAGGTCAACCTGAAGAGGCAAACATTATTATCTAATTACAACACTGGTCCAAGGTCAACCTGAAGAGTCCAACATTATCATCTAATACAACACTGGTCCAAGGTCAAGCTGGAGAGTCCAACATTATCATCTAATTACAACACTGGTCAAAGGTCAACCTGAAGAGGCAAACATTATCATCTAATAACAACACTGGTCAAAGGTCAACCTGAAGATTCCAACATTATCATCTAATTACAACACTGGTCCAAGGTCAACCTGAAGAGTCAAACATTATCATCTAGTTACAACACTGGTCTAAGGTCAACCTGAAGAGGCAAATATTATCATGAATTACAACACTGGTCAAAGGTCAACCTGAAGAGTCCAACATTATCATCTAATTACAACACTGGTCAAAGGTCAACCTGAAGAGGCAAACATTATCAACTAATTACAACACTGGTCAAAGGTCAACCTGAAGATTCCAACATTATCATCTAATTACAACACTGGTCAAAGGACAACCTGAGGAGTAAAAACATTATCATCTAATTACAACACTGGTCAAAGGTCAACCTGAAGAAGCAAAATAATGCATTTGAAATTTTTTTCAGCTTTTAAAGCTAGTAAAGTTGTTGTTGTCCAATCGTTTCAGAAATGAAAATATAATGTGCAGCCACTTTGACAACAGTAACACATGAGTGTTTGTAAGTTGTATGCTAGAATGATATATTTGTTTAATTTTTTTTTTATGTTGATTTTGGCACACATGGACCTTCTAGTCCTGATACGGGACTGCCTATTTTAAACTGGGACCCACCAAAATTAAAGGCAAAAAATCCTGAATTTATGATTGTGAAATCTAATCTTGAACTCCTGTCTTTATACCTCATAAACCAGGATTTAGATATAACATGCTTATCACAGTTCATAAACCAGGATTTGGTCCAAACAAGGTCATTGCAGTACATAAACCAGGAATTGGTCCAAACAAGGTCATTGCAGTTCATAAAGCAGGAATTGGTCCCAACAAGCTCATCAACTTCATAAACCAGGTATTGGTCTCAACAAGGTCATAGCAGTTCATAAACTAGGAATTGGTCCCAAAAAGGTCATCGCAGTTCATAATTTTTTATTTACATATTAAGTTATATTTCAGACATTTTTAACTACTACCAGTAAAATAAAGAGTTCTGACTTACCACTGAAGGATAGGTATCACACAGTTCATAATTTTCATTAATACGACTTATCTTCCAACTTTCATTAGGCAAACCCTGAAGTGAATATATACATAAGTCAGACAACAAACAGAGACAGTAAGTAAAACAGCAAATAAAAATGAATAAAGCATGAATAACATTTATTACAAAGTATATAATTGAAATACTTCTAATAACAATTCTGTATGAACAATCTTTTTGTTTCGTAAAATTTAAGATAAGTGCCGACACCAAGGGAAGTAACTCTGTTCAACAGGACACAATAACTGGTCTGTAATAATAATTTACAAAAAATTACGAAATTTTCCCATCAAGGCTACAATAGACATATCATTTTGTAAATATTTTTCTGTTTTATATTATTATTAAGTGCTTTTTTATTCATTATTATCATTTAAGAGCATGAAAATAATTATGAAAATAATTAAAGTTTATGGTTCAGTTTTACATATAAATTGGTAATGCCATTCTTTTTTTTTTTTTTTTTTTTTTGGCTTATTTTAGGGATAATACACAGGATTTGATAATTTCAAGAGATTTGAGGTCTTTCATAAAATATCTGCATGCATTCTGGACATAACCTTCAATAGGTTATACATTGTATTGCTTTTGTGCGAAAATAAAGAAATATTAGCCATATGGTTTACCTCTGATCTCACCGGCCAGTACTGAGTGCACACACAGTTCTTTAGTGTAACTGACTGAGGATAGTGACAAATTAATGATGATATGTATATGTGTAGGCATACATGTACCAAAAGAAGCTTGTAAAATGTCCAAGTTACGAAACAGATTGATTTAAGAAATATTTTAAGTTAAATATTCCGAAGTTTTTTGTAAAAGGGAGTCAACTGGGGCAAGTCTTTCACGCACGTCTAAGAATGAACTGTAGTACGTTAAATAGTCATCTGTTCCAGAAAAAGATAATTGATTTTCCCAACTGTCTCTGTGGAAAAACTGAAACCACCAAACACTATTTATTTGATTGTCCAAATTTTACTCGCCAAAGATCTGAACTTTTTAATTCTCTAAATCCCCAAAATATAAAGTTAGATATTTTTTATTTTATTTTCAGTAGTCCAAACTTATCTGATGTTGAAAAACACAGAAATCTTCTTAAAAGTTCAAAAATATACAATCGAAAGTAAAAGATTCAAATAAGTTACTTAACTTGCATTTTTTTCAGAATTTAGTTTTACAATCAGTTAGTAATAGTATTAAATTATAACAATGTAAACAATCTTCTTTCCAAACCAGTTACGTTTTGTTTTTTTACATAAGTGCATATCATATAGTTTGATATTAATTGTCAGTCTTTCTTATTGTACTGTTGTTATTTTTGGAGACGAATAATATAATGGCATTTAACCATTTTTTCGAAATCCATACATTTTACACTAAACAGATTGATTTCATTCATAACAAATCATGCAATAAATTGAATTACCGATCTTTCAGGAAGAATGTTGGGTGTCAAATACCGTAAGATTTCAAAACTAGAAAACATATCTCAAAAACAAGAACCCAAGGATTTGATTTTTTAAATTAAATTTTGTATAATATGCAACAAACTTCCTATGTGCAGATTTTGAGAGCAAAGTATTTTACAGATTTTATGAATTTTGGATTTTTGGTAAACCGTAAATGAAAATGAAGACATTTTTTGCAGACTCTGTTATAAAAACTTAAGCTATGTCTATCATCACTTCATTGAACATCTTTTATTGAAATATTGATTAAAACCATAAAAATAAAATCTGTTTTCATTACATCTTGTCATTATTGAATTAATACAAACATGAAATTAACTTTAAGGGATATTTAGAAATGAGCATTAAATTGTTGAAAAGTGGGGTAGGTATAACATATTCTACTAGAAAAATGGAAACCCAAGCATATGATTTTTCTATTATTATTTTATTCAACAAATCACATTCTAAGGAATGAGTGTGCAAATTTTTAGAAAATTCTATTTCAGGGAAATGTTTGGCCTCAGGTGCCAAGAACTACCTTCAATCCAATAATCAATCATAAATATACAGTGTAAAATTTTATTTTTTTTTTTTAAAAAAAAAAAAAAACTTTTGGAAAATTTTTGAAAAAAATTAAAAATTCTTGTGTTTTTTCCTCATTTATACAAATTGTACATGCACCAGTAGTTATAATCATCACTAATACTCTTTTTGATTTGGAATACAGCACAGTCTGTCAAATGGATATCATTGGAGACCACCTACTTATCAATCTACTAAGCGTGATAAGTAATTATGTCCCTTGACTTACTGAAGGTAAACTCACTTCTGCAACAAGAGATCAATGAATCTCATGTCTTGCCTGAAAAATAATGTAACAAAAAGATTGCAGTGTGAACAACAATGGTAAGACTTTCGTTTGTACCTTCACCCAGTAAATCTTAAAATTTTTGAAAAAATATTTTTCGCAAAAATGTTCAAAATGGCTCAATTTCATCAATTTTAGGCCATTTCAGTCTAAATTAAAATTTTAAAGGGGAGGGGTAGTTACAAAATGCAGTCTTTCCCAACAATTATAAAACATAAGCATTGTCTCACACAATTTTCCAAAAATCACACATATTTAAATAGTACCATACCTGTCTTTTAAATTCAGATACTGGATCATAAACTTGCCATCCATTCTCACCATAATCTTCTTTGAATTCAAATGCAAACAAAGGCTGAAGCAGAGACAAAGTTACATTACACGAGTCATGAATGCATAGATTTATAAATATATGTACAGGCATGTAGTGTGTAGTAGAGTACTAGTGTTTTCAAGTAGAGTAATGGTGTTTAACACTCCATTCAAGATTATTTCACTTATACACATGTATTATGGTAGTCAGGTCTCAGATGGTGGAGGAAACCAGAGCACCCTGACTAACTTGGTGATAGACACTATGATCCATAAACATAGACTTTAGACCATTCAGCCACCCAGGCCCCTTCAGGGATGTGGAAGTGCTTATCTGTGTGTGTGTGTGTGTGTGTGTGTGTGTGTGTGTGTGTGTGTGTGTGTGCACAGATGTGTTTGTGTATGAATGGGTGTGTAGGGGGTGTTAATTTTGAGATCACAATTTACAACTGAAGAACCACAACATTAACTCTATTTGGCTTTCATCTATTTTCAAGTACAGTAAAACTTGTAAACTTGTAATAGCGTCCGCCTCTATATAGCATCCACCTGTCTACAGTGACTGGCCTCAAGTATCCCCAAGATTTTACTATATAGCAACCCTCTATACAGCGCCAACCTGTCTAATGCATTTAGTGTCCACAAATTCAGTCCTAATGACAATGTGTATTTGTATATAATGATCGATTTTGCAAATGGTAACATCCGGAAACTCTGTCACTGAATGTATGCAAACGTCTTTGAAGTGCCGACAAGTGTGCAATGACGGTGATGTTGTGTTTGAACAGCATGGCCAATTATTTTAATTAGCAAGTTACTGTCCAGTGGTGATAATTCAGGGACGCTTCAATGTGAAATGTCAATCAAATAGGGACAGAGAAAATCGCTGATGTTTTGATAATTATTACTCAGCTTGGACAATTCAGTCGTGTCAATACAAAACTCACTACAACATACCAACTGGGTATTTAAATATGATAGACATGTACAGCCAATCTGTTTATACAATCTTTAACTATGATTTCTCTTAAGTGAGCTAATTATGACATTTTTTAAAATTATAATTAAAAATTATTACCTATAATTCAAATTTTTAAATTAATTAATAATAATTAATTAAGAAAAAGACTTCACTAAGACAAATCATATTTAATAAATTGTGAAATGGCATCCTGTCACATGTAAAGTAAAACAATAGTCTGAGAAACTTCCCCAAACTTAGAATTATTCTTGATGAAAATTGAACCTCTATGTAAAATCAACCTGTCTATTAAGACCACTTTTGGATTTTCCCATGGGTGGTCTTTATACACAGGTTTTACTGTACATGTATTTACCAAACACTAATACTGCTTACATCTGTTATAGTAGTGATCATAAATCAAGGGAAACTAGTTAATAATATATTTACTGATTCAAAGACAAATTAATGGTATTCAGTTTAATGCTACATGGTATTTATGAGAGGTACTCAGAAATAACTTCATATATATCCAGTTAAAAAGGTTGTTAACCATACTTATCAACATTAAAAACATGATTTTGTGAATCACAAATGTACCACCATGCCTTTACAGTTTACATAAACCTTTGAATATTTCAACTAAATTGGGAGTAAGTATTCTGAAAAACTCTGTACTGACTTCCATGTTTAATGAAATAAATTGTTATATAATCATTTTAAAGTATCCATATGAAACAGTTATTCATTCAGTTAAGTTTGCATTTGCAGACATATTTTGAAAAAAAAAAATTTTTTTGGTATAAAGAAAGGGTATTGGCAAATATGCTGGGTGATTATTTAATGAAAGAGTTGAGTTGAGTAATGGTGTTTAACGTCCCAGTCAAGAATACTTCACTTATATCGAGACATCGCCACTAATGGCGAAAGTGCAGAAATTTTGCCTGTGCATTTCGCTGATTGCATTATACAGCAGGGTTCTTTATCATGCCAAACCTGCCATGACACGGGATCTCGTTTATTTAAAGTACCCATCTGAAATAATTGTGACTTTCATTTCGTAATGAGTAATGCTTGGTGAAAGAACAGTCCTTACCTACTTTCAAGTCTTGGGTCAGACCTGGTAGGTTTCAACCCACAACCTCCCACTTTTAGAGCAAGCACTCTACCAACTGAGCTACCACAGTGGTATATTTAATGAAAGAGAACTGGCAAATATGCAGTATGTATAATAAATAAAAGGGCACTGGCAGATATGCAGGGTGTATAACAATTGAAAGGATTCTGGCAGATATGCAGGTTGTATAATAAATGAAAGGTACTGACAGATATGCAGGTTGTATAATAAATGAAAGGTACTGGCAGATATGCAGGTTGTATAATAAATGAAAGGTACTGGCAGATATGCTGGTTGTATAATAAATGAAAGGGTACTAGCAGATACGCTGGGTGAATGATAAATGAAAGGGTACTGGCAAATATGATAGGTGATTATTTAATGAAAGAGAACTGGCAAATCTGCTGAAGATAGTAAATGAAAGGGTGCTGGCAGATATACTGAGTGTAAAATAAAATAAAGGGTACTGGCAGATATGCTGGTTGTATAATAAATCAAAAGGTACTGGCAGACATGCATGGAGTGTAATCTTTACAAACATTTTCAAATACATGTATATGACCTTTAAGATGTGACCTTAAAAGCAACTGACCATTTACTTTATGTATTCATTACTTGTTTTAGTATGAATATTTATGGAATATTTATGAACCATCTGAAAAAGTGAACAACTATAATTAACCACTGTGGTAGCTCAGTTTGGTAAGGTGCTCACTCCGTAAGTGTGGGTTCGAACCCCAACCAGGTCTGATCAGGACGTTAAACACCATTACTAAACTACTGAACAACTATGATTGACAGGTGAGAAAGAGAAATCAATTTCATTTAATTCCAATTGTTAAATTAACTATTCCACATCCTGCTTTGGTCAGATTTTATCATTGAGTAGTAACCTGGGTTGGTACTGACAGCCTTTTTGATATTTTTTAACCCTGTACATTTGTCAATAGCTTTATACATGCTTAAAAATGAGGCACTGCTTTCATTCTTGTACAAAATTCTGTAGGCAGCAAGCTTTTTTTTTATTAATCTAGTAGGGAAAAGAAATGATAAAACAGAACATTTCTAGGTCTGATAAACAAAAGAGTCAGTCTCCGAAAGTGGAGTATACCAAAGCAAAATCAAAACACAATCTTACCTGTTTATTAGTGATAGGGAAAGCAAATTGTTGTATCTTCTCAAATACCTGTCTTCTAGAATGATTTTCTTGTTTATGGGCAAATCTTAAACTTCTGATATCCTGTCAAAATGAAAATTTGGTTGTGATATACCACTATGTTTAAATCTGCTCGCTACAACACCGGGGTTAAATTGAGTTTAACAAAGCCATCATTTCACTTTGACACTTGATAAAACCAAGCCAGTAAAATGAGTGCAATTGTTTTTATCAACAAATTTTACCGACAGAAAAGTTTGTTCAAACTCTTCAAATTATCAGTAACATTTTTATTTCTGAAACAAAATTAAAAATTTTCCAAGAAGACAAAACATACAGAATACCAGGTATAGATAATTTCCTCATTGATTTTTAAGATAAGAATGTTAGTTAAAATGTTACTAGTTCACAAGATACATGTATATGTGAAAGCATATTGATTCAAGATTTCATCTTCAAACCCAGGACTTAAATTTATGGCTTTGACCCTTGTTGGTTTTAATTTCTAAAAATAGCGAAAAGTTGCCAAGTGTGACAATGTTTATATCAAACATTACAAACACATGAAAAAGTAGTTTTTGTCGGTTTTGACATTTTATATTAGCTGTAAAACCTCAATGTGGATGTTCCATGACATTGTGGATGTTCTTTGACATTATGGACCAGTATTTAACATTTTTGACTGTTAATGTTATTAGTCTGACCTCATAATAAAAACCATTGAAAACCATTGGCAAAACTGTCATTGCTGTAAATTCAACTCTTGACTACAATAAGTGTGACAGTGTTTTTTCCTGTTGTAGGCTTTTACCAATTGTCAATTGCACTACTGGCAAGGTCAAGGTGGCCATGAGAGCGTAACAGTACAATGTAGAAAAATAACACTCTCACACTACATTCTCTACCTTATAGATTAATCCTTGAGAAGAATTTTTTTGCCATAAATAACTGAAATGTTGCTGATGCAAAATAATACAATAAAACCTATCTACTGTACATTACTTACTTTGCAAAGCAGATCTATTCCATAAGAGTTTTCTCCCCTGCTAGTGGCACCACCAATTTTTTCGATCTTACTTATAACACCAAGAGGAACATCTAAGATGAACGGCTGCTCCTGTAACAAGATAATAACTTTGACCAGAAAAACAAAAATATTTATGTACCATAAAGCATATAGCATATATGTCTAATACATTTATTTCACACTTCATAAATTTACATTCATATACAGTATTATAAAAATCCAAGTAAATAAAGAATGCCTCTGTGACTTATTAGTAGAGCTTCCACATGGACAGCATAGGGTGGGGGTTCAAACCCAAATGGGTCATAAAAAAAAAAATTTGAGATAAACTGCTTCCCTGCCTGGTGCTGAGCATTTAGAGGACAGAGTGTCAGCTCGTTCCCCAGGGGCATGGATAATGTAACTGGGGGAGTGGTATGCTTGTCTGTGACATACAGACTTGCGGAGCTAGCATATTAACAAAAAGATGTTCTGAGTGTGTACTTTTACAAGAAAGAACAGAAAACACACTCTCGCATCTCAGTTTAAAAAATCAAGTAAAATTTAATTGAGGGAACTAAATATCAAGATCACTTCATATGTGTGTTGCTGTTGCTGGATTGACTTTCTAAAATTATTGTGCAACATTTCTAATACTGAAAGAAAAATATTCAAGTATTAATCTATACTGGAGTTTTTTTTTTCCAACCAAGATCAAAACAGTCAGTTCTTGGATGGTGGAGGAAACCAGAATACCATGAGCAATATAAATCTCTTTCAGCATGGAAATGACAAACTTTTCAAAGCATGAGCTGGATTTAATTCTTGAAAGTAAGTTAGGCTCAGTTCTATAAGTAAGTACATAAGACCATTCAGTCAGAGGGGTCTCCTCAAATATAAAAAGAGGATAAATAAAACCTTGATCATTCCTGAAGAAAGAACAATTTAGCCACAAGTAGTATTAAGCTTACCTGTACTTTCCCTTTCTGAGCTTTTGAAGAACATTTTACAACTGGTTCCTTTTACTGGTCCATTGGACTTACCCTTTCTGAGGTTTTGAAGAACAGTATGTAACAGTTTGTTATATTGGTCCAATGTTCTTACCCCTTCTGAGCTTTTGAAGAACAGTATGTAACAGTTTGTTTTATTGGTCCAATGTTCTTACCCTTTCTGAGCTTTTGATGAACAGTGTGTAAGATTTCCTTTTATTGGTTCATTGTACTTACCCTCTCTGAGCTTTTAAAAAACAGTAAGTAAGAGTTCCTTTTATTGGTCCACTGTACCTACCCTCTCTGAGCTTTTAAAAAAACAGTAAGTAAGAGTTCTTTATATTGGTCCATTGTACCTTCCCTCTCTGAGCTTTTAAAAAACAGTAAGTAAGAGTTCCTTTTATTGGTCCATTGTACCTACCCTCTCTGAGCTTTTAAAAAACAGTAAGTAAGAGTTCCTTTTATTGGTCCATTGTACCTACCCTCTCTGAGCTTTTAAAAAACAGTAAGTAAGAGTTCCTTTTATTGGTCCATTGTACCTACCCTCTCTGAGCTTTTAAAAAAACAGTAACTAAGAGTTCCTTTTATTGGTCCACTATACCTACCCTCTCTGAGCTTTTAAAAAACAGTAAGTAAGAGTTCCTTTTATTGGTCCATTGTACCTACCCTCTCTGAGCTTTTAAAAAACAGTAAGTAAGAGTTCTTTATATTGGTCCATTGTACCTACCCTCTCTGAGCTTTTAAAGAACAGTAAGTAAGAGTTCCTTATATTGGTCCATTGTACCTACCCTCTCTGAGCTTTTTAAAACAGTAAGTAAGAGTTCCTTATATTGGTCCATTGTACCTACCCTCTCTGAGCTTTTAAAGAACAGTAAGTAAGAGTTCCTTATATTGGTCCATTGTACCTACCCTCTCTGAGCTTTTAAAAAACAGTAAGTAAGAGTTCCTTTTATTGGTCCACTGTACCTACCCTCTCTGAGCTTTTAAAAAACAGTAAGTAAGAGTTCTTTATATTGGTCCATTGTACCTTCCCTCTCTGAGCTTTTAAAAAACAGTAAGTAAGAGTTCCTTTATTGGTCCATTGTACCTTCCCTCTCTGAGCTTTTAAAAAACAGTAAGTAAGAGTTCCTTTTATTGGTCCATTGTACCTACCCTCTCTGAGCTTTTAAAAAAACAGTAAGTAAGAGTTCCTTTTATTGGTCCATTGTACCTTCCCTCTCTGAGCTTTTAAAAAACAGTAAGTAAGAGTTCCTTTTATTGGTCCACTATACCTACCCTCTCTGAGCTTTTAAAAAACAGTAAGTAAGAGTTCCTTTTATTGGTCCATTGTACCTACCCTCTCTGAGCTTTTAAAAAACAGTAAGTAAGAGTTCTTTATATTGGTCCATTGTACCTACCCTCTCTGAGCTTTTAAAGAACAGTAAGTAAGAGTTCCTTATATTGGTCCATTGTACCTACCCTCTCTGAGCTTTTTAAAACAGTAAGTAAGAGTTCCTTATATTGGTCCATTGTACCTACCCTCTCTGAGCTTTTAAAGAACAGTAAGTAAGAGTTCCTTATATTGGTCCATTGTACCTTCCCTCTCTGAGCTTTTAAAAAACAGTAACTAAGAGTTCCTTATATTGGTCCATTGTACATACCCTCTCTGAGGTTTTAATGAGTATATGTAAGAGTTCCTTTCGTTGGTCAATTGTACTTACCCTTTCTGAGCTTTTGAAGAACAATTTATAATTTGTAACTGTAAGAGTTCCTTTTATTGGTCCACTATATGGGCACATGTATGTTACGTCTTTACCTAAACAATATAGAATTTATGGTAATAGACCTCTATATACTGTTAACAGACATGAAATAATGTATATTATATTTCAATTTAGTTCTTTAGTATCTACTGTCAAATATGACCCTTATTGTATGTTTATCTGAAGATCTAAACAATTTAAGGACAATTGCGATTTATCATGGAAATTTCATCACCAAATCAATAGATGCAAAAAGCTGCCCTAAATTTGGGTTATCTGTCCTTATTCAACTTCCATCAACAGATGAGAGCTGAACTCAAAAACGGGTTAAGGTGTTCACGCGTGTGATAGCTATATTCGAGAAAGCTTTGCTTTCGTGAATAAAACAAAGATCAATAAATATTTGTTTGTCTTAATCATGTAATAGTGCTTAATTATGGTGCAGAAACATAGAAGCAAATACATACACGGTCAATAGAAAAGCAGTTCTGTCACATTGCTTGGGTCTATAGACATTGAAATTGGAGAAGCAAATGTAATTTCATGTGAATTGGGCAAAACATCTATCGTTATTAGGTAAATGCATAGTAAAAATGTGAAATTTACAATTTTTTACTAAAATTATTCAAGTTGGGAAAATTTAGTAATAATAATAAACCATTTTTACAAGTTTTATCCCTCCAAATAATGCCATCTCCAACAATGGAGAAGGCAGAAAACAATTCTTAACAAAAAAAGTTTATAAGTCATAAGCTAAGAAAGATGAATGACAGGCATGTAACAACTGGTATACGTTTCAAAGTGATTTCTTTATCTCTGGTACTGGCCTTCATTCACAGTGGCTTCTTTTCTAAGTTTTTCTTTTAATTTTGACAATCTTGTTTTTAACAACAGAATAATGATTTTGACAAAACAAAAAAAAACAGTACATGTACAAATGTAAAAAGCTAGCAGTGAACTTTAAAAAACAATATAAATTCTTAATTAGCTTCAAGATTTACAAATTACAAAATTATTAAAATTTCAAATATCAAGATTTAAGTTTAGATATTTTCCATTCAGGACTGATTGTGAAACTTGAGTCAGCTCTCTGATAGATACATCACAAGGTAAAACAAAGAAAGGAAGATAGACTGACATCGGAAAAAAAAGATACAGAAAGAGAGAGAAGTGGAGTAATGATATGGTACTGCTAAATCAAGATTTTTTACACATATGTCATGGTCAGTTCAGACAGTGATAGTACTGAAGACCAGAGTGTCTGGAGAAAACCACCAACCTTTGGCAAGTGAATTGACTAAACTTTCCCGCACTAGGATCTGTTTCAAGTGAAATTCAAACCTAGGTGGTGAGAGGTACTGTGATTAATAAACAGGCACTTCAGACAACTCTGCCACCCAAGCCACAGATACAGAAAAGAGATATCAAAGATGTGACAGACCTAAAATCAGACTGAATAAATAAAACAGACCAGAATACATGTCAGACAGCCCTTTGTGTGTTTTAAAGCTGCATTAAGTTTTCAATTTTCTGAATTTTTTTGATTTTCTAAAAATATATATATTTTTTTTAAAATAGATAACTACTAATCACGATCCTTGAGATTCATTTTCTAAAATTTCATTCCTATTAGCTGTCAATAAATGGAATCCTCTAATGGGTTGGTCAATGTTTAGCGATGATTATTATTTGCTTGGAGCATGCGCATGGATGTACAGGAAATCCATTGAATCGAAGGTGAAACCTGACAAATTGTATTAATTGTCTATCATTAATATCCAAATGTAATCGCAATGGTGTTATGTATCCCTTACAAAGTCACAAATGACAAATTTAATGAAATTCTGAGTTAAAAGTATCGTATTTCATCATTTTGTAAGTTGTGTTTAAATAAACCAGTTTTTTATGACATAACCATGTTCTAAAATTAGATCCCAAAGGCTTCATCTCGCTGAGAAATTACTGTTATTTCTGTATTTATTCGAGCTTTTACCGTTGTACCAAATGTTACATTGTTCATTAGGAACATCATTAAAGCTGCATTAAGTTTTCCAAAGAAAAAATTAAAACAATGCTAATATAATAATGATGTTCCTTATGAACAATGTCACATTTTGTTCAACGATAAAAGCTCGAATAAATACAGAAATTACAATATTTTCCCAGCAAGATGCAGTATTTGGGATCTAATATTAGAGCATGGTTACGTCTTCAAACCCGGGTCATTTAAACACAACTTTCAAAATGTTGCAATACGATAAATCAAACACAGAACTTCTGTTGAATTTGTAATTTGTGACTTAGTAATGGATAAATAACACCATATCAAATACATCTGGATATTAATGAAGGACAATTAATGCAATCTGTCATGTTTCACTTTCGATTCTAGGCTTTTCCGTACATCCGTGTGCATGCTCCAAGCTCATAATTACCATCTTAAAACATTGACCAACCGGTCAGAGGATTCTGTTTATTTACAGCTAAAAGAAATGAAATTTTAGAAAACGAATGTCACAGATCGTTGTTAGAAGATATCTACTTTTAAAAAAATATATTTTTTAGAAAATCAAAAAAAATTCAGAAAGTTGGTAAACTTAATGCAGCTTTAATTAGATCAGCCCCTTTTAATTTATTTTTTTCCAAGGAAACTTAATGCAGCTTAAATACAGAGTACAAAATACAGAAACAGACTTTACATGAATCTAAATTTTCTTACCAATGCCCTGTATATTCTCTCCTGGAAGAAGTGGTGGTTCATCTGACTGGCTGACTTTAGCAGCATCTCTTAATACCTGAAAAAAGTAAGATATAAAAAAAAATCAAGAAAAGGTGTTTATATGTACTCCTTTTATTTACAAATCTATGGTAC
The DNA here is from genome assembly GCA_029721355.1 of Tegillarca granosa. Taxonomy (NCBI): domain Eukaryota; kingdom Metazoa; phylum Mollusca; class Bivalvia; order Arcoida; family Arcidae; genus Tegillarca; species Tegillarca granosa. The sequence goes on along the minus strand of CM056604.1, from coordinate 26,976,600 downwards.
ATGTACTGGGTAGTTCAAATCAAAGGGATTACTAATAACTTAAATAATGAATTCTGCCCTGTAAATTCAACTGATATGACTAATTTTTTCACATACTTTTTATTATTTAGATGATTTGGCAAAAAAAAAAAAAAAATAATAATAATAATAATAATAATAAAATAAAATATGAATGTTTTAGGGATTTTGAGCCATGAATTAATACCTTAACCCCTATTTACACAAAGAACACTTGTAAAGTTGTTTTAAACCTTCCTGCTTTGTTTAGTATGTTTACATAGACAAAAAAAAAAAACAATGAAATACAAGTGGTTTTATTTGAAAGACATTTATATCACTCGTATGTAAACCTCAACCACACATCTGAAAAAGTGAATACAATCTTTTAAAACTTTGCATAGATGGGAAAAACCAAGAAATTTAAGTCTTTATTTCATTTTAAAAAAAAAAAAGAAGAAAGAAATTTCAAAAATCACAAATACAACAATTTAAAAATAAAAACAATTTAAAAAAAAAATGTTTTACCTACCTACCCCGTTTGATGCCATGAAGCAGGAACAAGACTTTTTTGTCCTTACCTTTAATTCCTGTAAAGGAACATTTTCAGACGAGGTAGACGATGAGGAACTATTGACTTTGATGGTGATCCTGATTCTTTGGAACTATTGCTGGAAGTTTCATGTGGAAATGAGGCCGATCTGTCGGACAGCTGAGATATTGAATCATTACTTGCGCCATCTGAGCGCGCTCCAGCGCTCTCAGTTGGGTTTCGTTCCATAATCAAACTGCCTTAAAATCTGATTAATTTATCCTAACCTCGATTGCTTGCTTGTGTCAATGACATAGTTAAATAGACCTAAATTTTATGGGCAGAGCCCTTCAATTAATAAACAGGAAGTGAAGATTGAAATAGAACCATAACTAACTTTAATATCAAAGATCTTCTCAAAGTAAGGTAATCAAGAGTTATTGCACGCGCGCATATTCAAATCTTGTAAATGCAAGTATAAATTTATTTATTTATTTATTTACTTATTCAACAGCAACAAAAACTTCATATCAAAGATCTTCTCAAGTACAGGTAAGGTAATCAAGATTATACACGCACGCATATTCAAATCTATTATTTATTTATTTATTTATTTATTTATTTATTTATTTATGAGTGATTCTTAATTTTGATTTAGACCCAGCCAAAATTTTATTTTACATGAATACTTTATAGAATATTGTTCTTCCATAAACTTTAGAAAAAAAACCTTCGATAATGACGTGTTGGTCACAATGTTTGGCGGAAATATCAAATTGTTACTATATGTATTCGTGCAAATGTATAGACTATGAAACATGACGGATGGCCTGGTTAGCTCGGTCGGTAGAGCGTCCCGCTAGTGTTGTGAAGGTCCAGGGTTCGAATTCTGGTTTGGTCGCCGTATTTTCCCCCTTTCCTGTTATATTTGGGAATCGTCCTACCCTGTGAGGAATGAAGTGGACCGGGTGGACGGTAGCTCAGTCGGTAAAGTGTACAGCTAGTGTTGGAAGGTTCCGGCACAGGCGCTTGTTTCGATATTTTAAAAAAATAAAACCCCTGGACCCTTATATAAGACAAGGTGTTCAACTTTCGCTATCCTAATTTTTTGACCTACCTTGGTTCGGTCGTTTTTTTCTATTTATTGGTGGACAATAAAAATAATAAATGAATATCTCTCAAACCTACATTCAATTGCTCTACAAAATGGTGCATATCGCAACTGCCGTCGTTGTCTCTAAACTATATACAACGAGTAAAACGGAGAGCTTCCCTTGTATCAATCGCCATTTCACCTTAGAATGGCAATCTTCATCCCGCGCTGAATGACGACAAACGTTCTGAGTGATCAATCTGTTTCTACCTTAAAACAAATCCGGAATCTTACTTTCACTTTTGAAATATGGACCAATCAGAGAGTTCGTCGTGATTCAGCACGGGATGACGATTGCCATTCTATGTGTGAAAATGGCGAGTGATACAAGGGACGGTCTCCGTTTTACTCGTTGTATATAGGTTTAGAGACAACGACGGCAGTTGCGATATGCACCATTTTGTAGAGCATGAATGTAGGTTTGAGAGATATTCATTTATTATTTTTATTGTCCCCAATAAATAGAAAAAAACGACCGAACCAGGTAGGTCAAAAATTAGGATAGCGAAAGTTGAACACCTGGTCTTATATAAGGGTCCAGGGTTTATTTTTTTAAAATATCGAAACAAGCGCCTGTGGGTTCCGGGCCCGGTTTGACCGCTGCTGTTACCTGTTACATTATTTCATTTCCTAATGATACTTTATACTTTGTCATATTGTAAATCACAACGAAATCTACGAAAACTCTTGAACAAAATTTTTTATAAACTATTCGAAATGATATGATCAGGCGTTAATATTGATATAAATTGAAATTTATAACTCAAATGTTTAGACATTTTGTTGCACAATTACTAGTAAACAAAAATAGACGACTGAACATAATTAATCTGATTTGCATTCAAAAAAAACAAGGCAAATTGAAATCTTTTATCCGACTAAAAGGTTAAAAAATCAAAAAGGTAGATTCTCGGCTCAAAAACTCATTGATCAACATGGGTATCGTAGTGACTGATAGAAAAATCATTTATCAAATACTTCAATTCAATTCATATCAATGTGCATCGCTCCCGGTTTTTATACTTGCAAGGACCTTGAATACACGTGAAATAATTGCCTTAAAATTGAGTATTATTATTAATGATTATTATTATTATTATTATTATTATTAAAATAGTTACCACGTGCATTATATAATTGAAAATGTATACTTGCCGCTATAAGAAAGTATACGTTATTTTGTATAGTTCAAGTGT